>CANTUT010000599.1:0-255000 GCA_947687605.1 Reutealis trisperma
TATACCAAAATTTAATGCAGGAGTATGAAATATATTGTCTAGTTAGTTATATAAATAATGATATTCTAAACTATCCAGTTTAGAAATTTTGGTATCCTCTCATCATCTAATGAAAGGGATACAAAACGGGCATCTTTTGTAATGCCTATATTTAACTTTTTGTCCATTTATATGAATTCATTAATGAGACGTATAGTTGTAATTTTTGGACTTTTCATTATTCAAAGTCCAAAAACTACACTGAAAAACTAAGCATCTTTGTAAAAATGTAATAAATTGCTATTAAACAAAATTCACAACAACAATGCGTCGAAATAGTTTACTTAATTTATGATTTTTTTTATTTTTTAATTTTTTTTCAATTTGTTGCATATATGGGGGTAAGTTTTTCTTTCACAATATACAATTCACTTTTAATATTATTTTAACCGTTTAAATCTATTTTTTTGTTTTTATATTTAATTTTTTTTATGGGTATTAAATATTTGTACTTTGGATAATAAATAGAAAATGGTACATTTCATAATTAAAATTCATCAATTTATCAATAAATTTTCATTAATTATTTAATATTTTTTAATCATCATTCTCATTTTGACTTTATGTTTTTCTGCCTTTAATTTATTATTCAATTTTTTTATACTAATACTATTTGGATATAAACAATTAATTCTTTGGGTAATATTTATAGTAATTTATAATTATATTATTACTATAAATGAATTTATTTTAATTTTAATTTTGTTTTATTAACACTTATAATTTTTCATATATACAATTAATTGTTAAGGTATTTTTTATTTTAAAAGTAATTATATTATTAATTTAAATTTGTTTAGTTATTATTTTACCCTACAATTTTATACTTACTTTTTTACTTTTACCATTTGGTACAAGGACAGTTTTTTAATTATAATTTAGCTTTTTTATTAATCTAAATCTATGGAAAAGCTAAAAAGAAACATTAATTGAGTTAAGTTTCATGAATCTATTACCCTAATTAAGGTGAGTATAAGTATTTTCTTACTGTCCCTGTCATTTTTTGCCTTGTCATTTACAATTTGTCTTCTCCTTCCCTTTCATATTAAACTAACGGGGTTTATTTAACATAGATTTTACTTGTAAGATGTAAACATGTCTTGCTTTAGTCATACTGACAATGCGTGGAAAGGGAGATATTTAAATAAGTTTTGCAGATGTGGAAGGCGAGCTGGGATTAAAATTTATGAGTCAACCGAGAACAAGAACAAGCTATATTATTTTTGCCAAGTAGATATCTGTGGCTCATTTTTGGGATGATGCAAGCCCGTTGACAACTTCAGGTCCATTTCATGTATGCCTACCATCGATAATGAACCATACTTACGAGTTACTCCTTCAAGTGTTATGCTGGGTGATTTGAAAAATGAATTTCTGAATGGTAAAATAGAAGAAATAAATGCTATAATTGGTTACATGAAGATCTTTATTGCACTTTTCTTAATCCTTGTTGTAATGTCATTTAGCAAAATGCCTTGATGAGAAATTATATGCATTAGTTTAAGGGGGTTGGGAGTAGCTGGATTTTTCTTATTAGGTTAATAGTGCTTAACTTTGGGTATGTCTATACTGGGAATTAAACAAAATGGGTAGTAAAGTATGTAGGAATGAAGTGGTAATAAAGTAGGTAGGAAAAGTGTTAGGTTGTTTTTTTATATGATGTCATTGCCTTGTCTAACTTCCTTTTAATTTGTATGTCTTTTATTTAAGTAAGGGAAATACAATTTTAATGTTGATTAATGATAATTATCAAATATTTATTGAAGTGAGAAGCAGTGATTAAGTTACTAAGTTAATCAGTTTAGTTGCATAGTAAAATGGATTAAAAGTTGATTATGTGATCTTTAGATTGGACGGACTATAATATTAATAGAATGAAATGTTAGGGACAAAATAGTTGTGAATTTATAAATCATAGGGATTAAATAGTTGAAAAATTAAAAAATAGAAGGACTAATTCATTTTTAAATTTGCAAACATAGGGACTAAAATATCAATTATTTAGAAAAAAATCACATTAACTTGTGGCATATTTCCTATATAACCTCTTATTAATCAAATAACTACAACCTGTCATCAATGATTCAAGTATAATCTATCATCAGTATAATCACATTCCTAATAACCTACATCAAATTCACATCAATGGAGTAAAATATAACTTTAAAATATGAATCAAGAACATCAATTCATATATTGATTAATATCATTTAGTGCAAATCCATCTATTACAATTGACGAAGTGTTCACAAAAATAGATTTTCACTTGTCATCGCACTTTACATATATGAGATGTATTATAATGCCACTAGTCAAAAGTCTATGACTGCAATTCCTATCTCAAATTCTGTACTTTAGATCACCCTAAGTATATCTCCATATACCTATTCTATGCAATATACCAAAAACATTAAAAACATCAAATTATGTCTTTTTCCCCATCTAAGTAAATCTTCATATACCTATCATGTTTTATATGCCAAAAACCTATCTTGTTTTATATACCAAAAACAACCTAAATTTGTCCCTATGAAACTATCCTAACAAATTTGATGCACTACAAGTGGCCCTCTGATCACTTTGACCTTCTCTAGCTCCACTACCTCCTGTTTCATCATTTCTCCTTATATTTATGTTTTGCCTTTGTTGATTCATCTACAATATTTGAATAAATTAGAAATAGTCAAGCTAGCAATAAAAAATAAAGATAATTTTAGATAAAAGTAAGTATTGAACTACCCTAGCAACAGGTGCTCATTCACATCCTCTTTTATTGTGTCTAAGGTTCCCACAATTTTTGCATCTTATTGTCCTATTACTCTCTCTACTTCTACAGGGTTCTAGTTCATTTACTTGTCTCATCCTTCCACTTCTTGGCCTTCCCACACCTCTCTTTAATTATTGTCATTGTAATTTTGAACTCCCTTCTATTGGCTCAAAAGTACCAATTGGCATAGGATGGGTAATGCCATTTTAAAACTTTCTATATATTTCAACACTATAATAAGCATGATAGTAGTCATCTATATTAGTCCTTTTATATCTAATGCATAACAATCCTTTTATATCTAATGCATAACAATTACTTGCAAGGTAAACTAGGAACATCCTACCAATTATAGTTACACTTATGCTTTCCTAAATCAACACTGAAAGTCAGTGGGTCTTCTGCCACCTCAAAATCATCATTTCTACTATGTAGCAATCTACATAATCTAGATTACTTAATTAAAGCATTGAGATAAGAATCATAAAATGACTGTACCTCGACTGAATCTTGCTTTGTTAACCCTATTTCTACCCTCCCTTATAATTGGATTACTATCTTGCTCAACGCCTACATTCACACCTACAGTTGAATTACTAGCTTACTCAACACCTACATTCATGCCTACACTATAGTCTATGATTTAACCCTCTCATTCCTACTACTGCCTCCAAATACTTCCTCCATAACAAGAATACTCTCACCCAAACCTTGTGAATCTTCCTTAATAGGATGGACATCATTAGTTAACAAGAATACATTTTCTAAAGGCAAGCTAGCTACTTCAAGAGGCTGCTTCTCAGACACTTTCAAATTCACTTCAGTAGTGTCTTTATATATCTTAAATTTGAAAACGTCATCATCATTAGCCACAGGTATGTTTGAACCACATACTATATCTAAAACTTTATGGAAATTATGAAAAGCCTATATATATCATCTATAAGGTCTGTATAGCAGTATTTTTCTGGGTCAATATTATCTATTACACCCACCTCATTGAAATATTTAAACTTAAGGGTGTAATATTCAGGTAGGGCCATCTGTAATAACAAATAAAACAAAAATATGATATGGATCAGTAAGAAATTTTAGCACATTAACCACCAAATATACATAATCCATGAGATAGTAGCAGTTAAACCATTACAATAGGGCCAAAATTAAGATAATGCATCTTTGAAACATAAATAAATGACAAATACAACATTATTAATTACTCTTTCATAACAAAGATAATTCATAATCAGATTCTACAACTTACAATTTTTCATGTAGACATGTTATTAAACACTTTCTATGCAACATTTTTCTTACTTCAAACTAAACAAAATGAAAGAACAATATGCCTAATTTTGTATTATTTATACTACAAGCAGTTTACAATTCAAAACAACTAACCATTGTCTAAACCCTGAACACTATATTAATAAGAATCCCTTCTAGAACATTAAATTTTTCAACACAAAATCAAAAACTATAAATGCAGACATAAAATCTCCCACGTGTTTCAATTTATGTTATTCAAAATTCATATGAATTTTGAATTTAAAATTCATATTGAATTTTGAATTTAAAATTCTAAAGAAAACCATAAAACCAAACCCATTTTGTGATAATACAAACTCAGACAAGAATCAAATCAATCATTTATTCAAACAAAATTTCAACAATTTGAAAACAATTAATTACTCTATCACCAATTTTTTGAAGAACGACCTAAATAGAAATAGAAGCATATAACAAACAAACTAAGAACCACAATTACCTTATCAATGGGCCTTATGCTATCTAGTTTGTCACTATATAAGCTGCTTCAAACAATGATGGCAATAGTGTACCAAACCCCAAAATCAAATTTTGAAACAAGAGAGAAGAAGGAAAGAGGGAGAGACTTTCGATATGGAGGAAATATGTTTGCCTTTATATACCAAGAAGGGGGGTTGAATTGATGAAAAATTAAAAATTAGATAGAAAGAGATAGGGAAAGAGAATGAACACAATCAATTTTATAGTGGTTCGGGTATTAACGAACCTTACATCCACTCCCCAATCTCAATTGGGTATTCTACTACTAGATGATGCTTACAAGAAGTTTCAATCTCACTACAAACTTACAATGTGTTTTCAATGGCTCACACATAACCCTTACAAGTGTTTTCCTTAGGTTCACACTCAAACCTATACAAGAGTTTTCTAATGGCTCACTCTCAACCCAACAATATGTGTTTTCAAGGCAACACTCAACCCTTTGAGCTATCAATACTCTTACAACAACTAAAAGATAACAATTAAGAAGTAAAGGCTTTGAGAAATAAAATTGCAAGAGTTTGGCTTAAATTAAAGTTGTTGGATCATTATGAGGGTTTTTGGAGGGGGTATTTATAGCTTTTTCCCTCAAAATTCCTATTACAAAGAGACACTAAAAAGGATCCTTACAACAGCCACAATATCTTGCATTAAATGCACTGTCAGAGCTGGGTCGCGGTCGCTAAGCCTTTTTCGCTGTCGCTACTCCATTTTCGCCGTCACGACTAGTATTTCGGGATCGCAATCTTCATAATCCACAACAGCTAGATAATACGTGGCACCCTCTTGCTGGTTCTTCAACTATCCGTTGCAAGCTTGTATCTCAGTATGAATATCACAATTGCGACTACCAATTCGCTGTCACGAATCTAGGATCACGCCCTTAGTCGTGGTGGTGAATGAGGTCGCGATTCACTTTGAGTGAAATTGATCAAATTGGCTTCTTAAGTTTCTTAGTCACGATTACATAGTCGCAGTCGCGATTTCATGGTCGCGGTCGCGATTTCATCATATTGGTTGCGACTCAGAAGCAATCTTGAAAGATTTTGATTTTCTTTCAATTTCAATAAAGAAATATGATATATTATGCAAAACAAATACTTGAACAAACATTAGATAGTTTTCAATTTAATTGATAAGATTAAAATAGAGATTAACTAAGTTTTGAAATAATTTAGGTCAACAAAATAGAATATGATATAAAGTATTTTTCTATTTTTTAATTCTTTATTGTATATATTGTATCCTTTTTAGTCACTTTACAAGAAGTTGATGAAGAAACTAAAATATTTAAACAGAAGGTCCTAATTATTTGATAGAATAAAAATATATGAATGTAGTAATTAGTTTCTCAAAATATAAAAACCTCAGTGTTATTTTATCCAAAATCTAGGAATTATATACTAATTTAACCATTTATTAACGTTTCAATTTTAGTTTTAGGTGTTTCTTACTTTTACGGTTAAAATACAATTCCTCAATATATATATATATATATATATGAATAAGACTATCACAAACAGCCGGCGGCACACCCGAGAAGAAGCCGTGAAAGTAGAGCCACCGTGTGCGCGTGACGGTTGTTGGTATGAAAATACAGAAAGAAAAAGAAACTGTAAGCAAAAGTGTAGAAAAAAGAAACTGTAAGCAAATGTGTCATCACTTAGAGACATTGCATGAAAACTCTAAATATCATATTCATCGACCAACTGATTCCAGAGTTTCATCACTTTGGGTTTTTCAAATTGTCATGTTGAAAGGTACTGTAACTATGGCTTTCTCTGTTTTGAGTAATTTTGATTCTGAAATTCAACACTTTGATCATCATTAGGATAGATAAATGTATGTGTCAAAACTTGACTGTGTTTTTCTTTTTCTAGTCAAGGATTTTTCCTTGAAAGCAAAAATCTTTTGGCTAAATCCCTTAGAATTAGTTTGGTAGGACTACCAAACCAAACTTGCTCACGGTCTAGCTCTGGCACACTGAGACACACACGTAAGGATTTGGGTTACAAATTTTAGTTATTGATGTAATTAAATCCCTTATTATTAGACTTTCAACCAAAATTGTTGTTAGTTTAATGACCTTAACACTAATCAAGAGCTGTTACTGCCTATATTTATACTTAAAATGAGTTGATTTGGTATGAGGTATGAATCTTATATGTTTTGGCAGTAGTAATCTTATATGGTTGTGGCCACATGTACTTTAGGAGGTGGAATCCATTGCATGTTAGCTAGTTTTTAACATAATAAATTTGCATCTGAATCAGCCATTTAGTAGCAATTTTGTGCTATATCTAATGGAGAATGATTATAGTTTGTGACCTGTATCGAGAATTTGAAAAGAATCATGTATAATTATAAAAAGTACCAAGTGTCATAAAATTTATTTTATTTGGCAGAAGGAACAGACTTTTCTAAACATTTTGTGTATTTGAAAAGAATTGGAAATAGAATTGAATAGTAATCTGACTATTCCATTCTTATGTTGGATTGCAAATAAAAAACTAATATAATAGAATATGATAATTTTCATTCCAAATTGAATTTATTTGGTGGTAGCATTCAATTAATGGGGATAGGGAGCCCCATATATATTTTTTAAAAATTTTTGCCCCATTTCCTTCCCTCTTCCAATTTACCCCCTCTCCCCAAATTTTTTTTTATCTTGGCAAATGAAGTGCCATTCTTCTTTTTAATAAACCCTAAGCTATACTCTCAAGTCTAATTATTTCCCAGAACTTCTTCATTCGACAAGTGCATACTGTTAACAATGTGTAGATGATATGATAATATTTTCTTAATTATTTGTTATAGCTTAAGCCTCAATGACATTCAAATATTTTCATAATTTTTCTTTCATGTATGTTATTATTTGGATGATTATGATAATCTACATCTCAAATGGACTAAGAATTTAAACCATACGATATAAATCTTTCTTAATGTAAATAAAAATTGTGGTGTTAGTATGGTTCTTTGATAGTCAAAAATTATTTTATACTATGGAGTAATGCATATTTCCCTTAAAAGCCAAAATTTTTGCTCATTGGTGGCTATGTCTTAACCATAGTTGTTAAAGGAACGCTTGAGGCGCAAGGCGCACCAAGCTCATCCTCTTGCGCTTCAACCTGCCAAAGGCGGGCAATGTCACAAAGGCGCGCGCCTTGAGCCTCAGGCGAGGCGCCCTACAGGCTCACTTGTGTGACAAAATTTCTATTTTATGTGTGTTTGTATTTTTTTTTTTTTTAAAATGAAGTGTGGAATAATCTGAACTTGATTTAAGTTTGAAGATAACTTATTATAGGCCTAAACACACTCAATTATTTCAATAAAAGGAAAAAAGAAAAGAAAATATGAATTAGAGCAAGAAGAAGTTGATTGAGCAAAAAAAAAAAAAAAGGAAAAAGAAAAAGAGAATAGTTGACTCAAAATCATAGTCGATCTTTCCATTCTTGATATTCATTCACCCAATCATCTCTCCTCTTACCTTAATTGGTCATTTCTCTTGCCTTAATTTGGGTTATCTTTCACGTATTTTGTTTCCATTCACTGTTCCTCTCTACCATTAACTTTTCTAAGTTCAACTTTCTAAAAGACACAACAATGTTGGGTAAGATATTTATTCTGATTTCTTGAAGCTGTAAAATCTATCTATATAAGTCATCATCTAAGATTGATATGAACAAATTTAAATACAAGTTTGAAAAAGTTTAATTAATGACTCATTTTTTTAAATAATGAATTAAATTGTTTATAATTTAAACATGATTTTTTTTTTTTTTGCTGATTAGATTCCAAAACTTAAGTTAATGCTTTGGATGTTATTAACTTGTGTCTACTTAATTTAACAGTCTTACTAATTGTTGAGTTTATTATGAATATCAGGCATTCATGTTGAAATTTTATTAAAATTCTATCTTTTGTGCCTCATGTTGCTTAGGCGCGCGCCTGCTCGTCGCATCTTGCGCCTAGGCTCCAGGACCCTTTAACACCTTAGTGCGCCTTGCGCCTTTAATAACTATGGTCTTAACAAGATAGCTTTCTGTTTCTTTTCAAAATCTTTACTTTTTGATCTAAATTCATTCTTCACCTGTATATTTCTAGTCTATCTCTTCGAACCTACACACATGCAACTGCCTTGAAATGTCATTATTTAATTGAATGGCACAATTTTCAGCTCTTGCATTTCAGAGCATATGATGATTGCAATATCAATTATGTTGAATGAAAAGGGAAAGTAAAATTCAGTATATCATTTGAATGTGTATATGCTTTAAAAGTTTCTCTCTCTTGATTGTTGTATATAATCATATATTTTATATGATTTTCCAGCCAAAGAACCTGACTCAGACTGGTGTATTGAGGTCTTTTGACTAAGCATTTGCTTTTGTAGCATTGCGTTTATTTTAAATGTGGAATAATGACTACTGTTGAATCCTTCATCAATGTTCGTGATCATGGTACTGCTATAGACAAGAAAAAGATTAGAGTTCAATGCAACTACTGTGGTAAAGTGGTCAGTGGCTTCTTTCGTCTTAAGTGCCACTTAGGAGGTATTGGGAAAGATGTAGTTCCTTGTAAAAAAGTTCCCAAAAATGTGGAGGAACTATTTAGAAACATGTTACAAGAATCTAAGAGGGGGACTCCTGCCAAGGAAGTTGGAAAGCTATCTCAGCCAGATCTACCATGGAAGAGAAATTTGGGTTCTACTTCGAATGGTGCCAAGCATAGCAAGCACGAAGCCAGTCAAACTGCTCGTTGTGGGAGCAAAAAGCAGGCAGAGATGGATTCTGGGGTAGAAGATGGCGTGACAGAACAGGTTCTAGTTTGTAACAGAAGGTTACATTCAAACATAGCAATATATGGCAAACCAAGAGAAGATGCATCAACAAGACAAGCAAAAAAATGCATTGGCAGATTTTTCTATGAAACAGGAATTGATTTCAGTGCTGCAAATTCTCCTAGCTTTGAAAGAATGCTAAATGCAACTCTTGGTAATGGTCGGGTGACAATCCCTGCGCTTCAAGAGTTGAAAGGGTGGATTCTTTGGGATGAAGTGAAATTGCTGCAAGAATATGTAAAGAAGATTAGATATTCATGGGCAAGCACTGGATGTAGTATTTTATTGGATGGATGGGTCAATGAGAAGGGTCAAAATATGGTTACTTTTGTGGTGGAATGCCCTGAGTGTCCAATTTATCTTCGTTCGGCTGATGTTTCAGCTATCATCAATGATGTAGATGCTTTGCAGTTATTATTGGATGGAGTTGTCAAAGAGGTTGGGGTTGAGAATGTAGTTCAAATTGTAGCATGTTCAACAACAGGTTGGGTGGGAGCTGTAGGCAATGAGTTTATGGTTAAGCATAGGGAAGTATTCTGGAGTGTTTGTGTGTCTTATTGCATCAAGCTCATGCTAGAAAATATCAGGACAATGGATTCCATTAAGGAGATACTAGACAAAGCCAAAATCATCACAAAGTTTATTTATGGACATGGGGACGTTTTGAAGCTTATGAGAAATCATACTGATAGCTATGACTTAATAATGCCATCCAAGATGAAGTTTGCCATGCCTTTCTTGACCTTAGAGAATATCGTATCTGAAAAGGAGAATTTGAAGAACCTGTTTGCATCATCTGAGTGGAGGACCTCGGTCTGGGCTTCCAGTCAAGAAGGAAAGAGAGTTGTTCATTTGATGGGGGATCTCTCTTTCTGGACTGGAGCTGAGATGACCTTGAAGGCAGCTGTACCTTTGCTCCGAGTTCTCAGCCTGATAACTGAGTCTGATAAACCTCAAGTGGGTTACATCTATGAAACAATGGATCAAGCGAAGGAGACGATTAAAGAGGAATTTAAAAACAAGAAATCACAATATATTCCTTTCTGGAGTGTAATTGATGAGATCTGGGACACCCATCTCCATAGCCCTCTGCATGCTGCAGGCTATTATCTATACCCAAGTCTGTTTTACTCGACTGATTTCTATAGTGATCCTGAGGTTGCATTTGGCCTGTTATGTTGTATTGTTCGTATGGTACAAGATAATCACACACAAGACCTAATATCTTTACAGCTTGATGAGTATAGACATGCTAGAGGTGCTTTCAAAGAGGGGAGTGCCGTTGACAAAAGAACCAATGTTCCTCCAGGTAAAGCTATTCCGGCTATTTTTGAATTCTTGGTGTTATTGTCTGTTGGTAATGAAGACCAAAATCATAAACTATGCATCCTGTAAATATGACTGCAGTCCACTGGTGGCATATCTATGGGAAACAATATCCTGAGCTGCAAAAATTTGCTATTAGAATTCTGAGTCAGACTTGTGTGGGTGCTTCGAGATATGGGCTGAAAAGGAGTTTGGCTGAGAAGCTTCTCACAAATGGAAGGAATCATATTGAGCAACAACGATTGAGTGATTTGACATTTGTTCATTATAACTTGCACCTGCAGAACGCACAATTAGGTGTTGAAAGTAGCCTTGTGGCTGAGGAGATTGATCCAACAGATGATTGGGTGGTAGACAAAGCACTAGAGACTGCACCCAGAAACGATGGCTCAGAGTGGACAGAGGCGGACTGCATTCTTGATGCTGTCAATGCAGAAGAACCATGCAAAATTCAGGTAAAGGAGGAGCCTAGCTTAGATATGTAAATGAACAATCTGTAATTTAAAATTAGGGAAAGAAAAGCACCATGAAATCCTCTATAACTTGAGTTTTTTAAGCACTTTAGGTGCATAATTTTGTAAATTTGTGACAGTTATCAGCAATGAAATCTCTAGGTCTTTCTTGAATTACTTTTTCTTGTTCGCATTAAGCATTTTTAGAGGTTTATTGCAATTGGATCAGGTTTTCCTTTTTTATTTTTATTTATTTATTTTGCTGAAATTGAATTCAAGTAATGTGACTACAGAAGCTTCTTTTTGTTGAAATAATTTGATGAGTTTGTAGACTAGCTTTTTCTTTGTTCTAAATTAATACTGAGAAACACTTAGGTAGTATTCTGAATTCAGACCTGATTTCAATTTTTCCATTTTTTCTTTTCTTTATAATATTATTGATTATTGGGTTTATTTTTGAAGCATTTATTCATATTTAATGGAAAATGAGTGAAAAACAATTTGGATTGTAGTCGTGTGTGATTGACAGGAGATAAAGAGAGGTACAGTGTCCCATTCATCTTCGAACAAGTCAATAACAAGTCCCCCTTTTCCCCCCACACCACCCACCCCCCCCCCCCACCCCCCACCCGCCAAAAGAATATACATTTCATATGATTAAAAAAGCAAATAAGCCCAAATCAATTTAATGGAAAACAAGAACAAGAGAGTAACAGTAATGGAGTACATCCAAGAATAGTGCCAAATACAAATCTCTATCGATGGGTTTAAAACAAAGGGCTTTAAGCCGATGATCCGGAGCTAAGTTTGGAGAATAATTGGCCCAATGGCCATTGTGCAATTTCCATTCCAACCCTGCTCTCTGTTTCCTACTCTAGAAATCCCGACATGTACCGCTTGAGCGAACATAAATCCCTCCTCTAATCTGAAACTTTATAAAAAGGCCAATAACATTGATTTGTCTTGTACACCTGAAGGTGCTACAATGAAATTTGTCCGTGGCACAAAGGGTCAAAAGAAAAACTTCGGCTAAAACAGAGAACTAGTTGACTAGAGTTGAGCTTATATCCATCACCATCCCCTAAAACAGAACCTAAAAAGAAGGTAGTAGAAGATCCATTTGCATATCTGAAACAAAAAGGTCAAAACAACAATAGACTCATAACTGATATAAACAGTAAATAAAAAGGACTCAAACTTAGCCATATTATTAGATAAACTAAGAGCATCTTTAATAGTTCTCTTTATTTTAAAAAGTATATTTTGTTTAATAAAGCGCATTTAATTAATAAAAAATAAATTTTTATTTTTAAATTCAATAGGCTGTCTATATTTTACTCTTTATTTTACTTTATTTCATAAGTATTAATTATTTTAATTTTTAATTTTTTAAGTTTGTCCAATAGAAAAATAATATTAAATTTTATTTTAAATAAAATGTATAGAAATTTATATTGTATTAATTAAAGTTATAATAGAGAGTGATATTTAGCTCTCTAGATGTAGAGAGTCAAACCAACTATCTTATTTATTTTTTAAAGATAAAGAATTCCTTAAAACTAATAAAAAGTTTGACATATATAAATAATGTATTGGGAATGCTTTAAAAAAAGAAAAAAAAAGAGTAAAAAAAAAATTAAACAAAAGGTACTCCTTCTGGTGATTGAGCCACCAGAAGCGGATGCTATCTCAAGATAATGAAGGGGACAAGAAACATTTGGATGATGGTATTAATTACAAGTCCTTTGCAATATACTAGTGTACTACTGATTTATTCTTTTTATCAAGTGGCTGATTACTAATGTAAAGTATTATTTTTTGCAATTTATTTGGAATGAAAAATCTATTTATATATATATAGGGCTTAAGCGGGATGAACAGGAAAATTTGGAGGGCAACATCGTCCGATGGTGTTAATTTTGAAGGGCAAAACTGTTACTTCACATCTATTTATATCTATATAGAGCTTAGGCTGGATGAATACGAAAATTTGGAGGGCAACATTGTCCAATGGTGTTAATTTTGAAGGCAAAACTGTTACTTCACATTTACTAATAGTCAAGCTAACCAATAGCTCCATAACAAAACAACGTTGTATTTGTTGGGCCTATAGTAATTTCACATGATTGACCTAAATTACGCTATTGCCCATATTCACCTCCCTCAGTCTACCTAAACTACGTCATTTCATGTGCCACTTTTAAACCCTATTGGCTTGCTCATTCTTTGCTTTTCCGTTGTTCTGTCATTCTCCACAAAAACCTAGCAATCTTTTTCTTTGTTCTCTTCTCTTTAGGGTGCGCCGCTATTGCTATTGTTACTTGATTTTGTGCCGCTACTGCTATTGCTACTTGATTTTGTGCCGCTATTTTTTATTACGCTTTGGAGGTGAGAATGGATTATGTTTTTTTTTATTTGTCCATTTTAATTTTTTTTTGAGTCTATTTCTCTTTTCGTTCTTCATTTGTTGTTTGTTTCTAATTGATTTTATTATGTTAGAAAAATGAATGGAAATTGAATAGTTTTTTTTTTTCTCTTTTATAACATTTCTTTAATGGTGAATTTATGCATAAATATAACTCTAACATTTATGGGTGAATTTATGCTTTTGTAACTCTAACATTTATGGGTAAAATATTTAATATTTTTATGTCCATTTTAGCCTTCTTGTTTCTTATATAAGGAGGCCTTTTTTATTCTTCAACACACACCAAAAAGTTTTGCTCTCTAACTTTCTCTTCGAAGCTCTTTAAGTATTCTTAAAGAATTCTCAAGTTTTCAAGGTTGTTCAATTGGTGATAAAGTTAGCATGGTTTTAGTTTGCGAAGAAGTAATTTTGTGATGCTCAAAATTACTTAGTTGCCATTGTATCCTAAGAGACAAATGTCAATTCAATCCTCAAGTACCGACAGTGAGAGATAAATCTGTTTTAAGGAAATTGTATGTAACACAAGCCTCGACTTGCATTTCTTATTTCTTATATTATTTGGTGTCATTGTAATTTTGTTTATATTTATATAAATAATATTTATATTTATTTATAAATATTATTTTGGATTATATTTCAATTATAGTTTATCACTTGTCTAACAATCTTAAAACAGATTCTTTGAGCATAATCTCAATATGATTTATTCACTTGTATACACTGAATAGTCACAATTTAGAATTTTTGTCTGAGGAGACCAAGTTTTGAGTGGGACCTGTTTATGACTCCTTAGCCTTTCCTGGAAATTTCTATTAAGAAATTTTGTCTAAGGAGACTGGATTTTAAGTGGGACTTGACTGTGACTCCTCTTGCCTTTCTTGGGAATTGTCTAAAGGGTACTATTTAAATAGTGAAATTATTTTTCTTTCTGGAGAAAAATAATAGTTTCATGTGCTATTTCAAAAATGGAGATTGTCAATGTTGAGAACACAGCTCAAGTACCATCCTCATCAGGTACAAAAGGAACTACCCTTGTTGTGCCTATTTCAGTACCTTTGAACTATGGAGAGAAACCAGAGAAATTTAACGGCTTGAACTTTAAAAGGTGGCAGCAAAAGATGCTGTTCTATCTGACCACGTTGAACCTTGCATGATTCCTGACTGAAAATGCTCCTACTCTGAAAGAGGATGAGCAAGATGTTCAAGTGAGAGTTGCTCATTATACTTGGTATCATTCTGAATTTTTGTGTAGGAACTATGTCTTGAATGGACTGCATGACTCACTGTACAATGTGTATAGTGCAATGAAGATTGCTAAGCAGTTGTGGGAACTCTTAGACTAAAAATATAAATCTGTGGATGCTGATGCTAAGAAATTTATAGCAAGACGTTTCCTAGACTATAAAATGGTAGATTCCAAAATTGTGGTGAGTTAAGTGCAAGAGCTTTAAGTAATTCTCCATGAAATTCATGCAAAAGGGATGAACTTAAGTGAAACCTTCCAAGTAGTTGCAATCATTGAGAAGCTACCCCCTGGCTGCAAGGATTTCAAAAATTACCTTAAGCACAAGCGAAAGGAGATGAACATTGAAGAACTTATTGTTAGACTTCCAATTGAAGAAGACAATAGAAGTTCAGAAAAGAGAGGATATGTACCTTCAGAAGCAAAGGCAAACATTGTTTAACATGTAGCAAGTTCAAAGAAGAAGAAAAACAAATTTGGGAAGGATTCCAATGTGGGACCCAAAGGTGGAGTTTCAAAGAAGAAATTTTAAGGCAAATGCATTAATTGTGACATAATGGGTCATAAATCCTCTGAATGCAGGTTGCCTAAGAGGAAGAAGAAAAACCATGAAGCAAATATGGTTGATGACATAACAAAAGATGTCTCTGACATTAATCTAGCTGCTGTGATATCGGAGGTGAACTTGGGTGGGTCAAACCCAAAAGAATGGTGGATTGATACTGGTGCTATAAGGCACGCATGCTCAGAACGTGAGATGTTTTCTACCTTTACTCCAAAGGTCGGAGAAAAGCTGTATATGGGCAATTCTGCCACTTCTAAAGTCCTTGGTGAAGGAAAGGTGGTGCTGAAGATGCCATTTGGAAAAGAGCTTACTCTGAATAATGTTCTATATGTGCCAGAAATTTGCAAGAACTTAGTGTCTGGTTCGCTGCTTAATAAGCATGGGTTTCGCATGGTGTTTGAGTCAGACAAGGTTACTTTGTCTAAGAATGAAATGTATGTGGGGAGAGGGTACGTACTTGATGGGCTGTTTAAGCTCAATGTAACTGTAATCACTCGTATCAATGAAAATACCTCTTTAGTTTATTTTCTTAAGTCTTCTAGTTTATGGCATGGTAGACTAGGACATGTTAATTATAATACCTTAAAAAGGTTAATTAACTTGGATCACATACCTAAATTCCATATAAATCTAAAACATAAATGTGAAATTTGTGTTGAGGCAAAATTAACAAGATCATCTTTCCAATCAATTAAAAGAAAAACTGAACCGCTTGAGTTAATATATAGTGATGTATGTGATTTAAAATTTGTACAAACAAGAGGTGGTAAAAAGTACTTTATTGTACAAATAAGAGGTGGTAAAAAGTACTTTATCACATTTGTTGATGATTGTACAAAATACTGTTATGTTTATTTGCTTAAAAGCAAGGACAAAGCTATAGAGAAGTTTGAACTCTATAAAACTAGAGTTGAAAATCAACTTAATAGGAAGATTAAGGTGTTGAGGAGTGATTGTGGAATATGAAGCACCATTTGGTGAATTCTGTGTACAATATGGAATTATACATGAAACCACAGCACCTTATTCACCTCAATCTAATGGTGTGGCTGAAAGGAAGAATCGTACCTTGAAAGAAATGATGAATGTAATGTTAATAAGTTTTGGGTTGCCTTAAAACATGTAGGGAGAAGCCATTTTAATGGCTAATTACCTTTTAAATAAGGTGCCTCAACCGAAAGAAGACAAAACCCCTTATGAATTGTGGAAAGGAAGAAAGCCTTCCTGTAAATACATGCGAATGTGGGGGTGTCTTGTGAAAGTGGTTGTACCTACGCCTAAAAAGGTGAAAATAAGTCCAAAAATAGTTGATTGCATTTTCATTGGCTATGCACATAATAGTAGTGCTTATCAATTTCTTATGTATGAATCTAAAATTTTGGAAATACATAAAAACACTATAATGGAGTCAAGGAATGCTTCATTCTTTGAACATATATTTCCTTGTAAATCTTCAGAAGAGGATGGTTTGCCTAAGTGAACACATGGTTTGTCTTCACCCGAAAGAACATAGGGTTCATCTTCACTTGAGCTAATAAGGGATATGAGTTTGTCTTCACTCGTACAAAATCAGAGTATGAGTTCATCCAAACGAACATGTGAGACTATACAAAATAATAGCCAAGATCAAGAACGAGGACATGAAACTGGAAATGAACCAAGACAAAGCAAAAGAGCAAGAGTAGAAAAATCTTTTGGTTCAAATTTTCTGACTTATTTGCTTGAAGATGAACCACAAACTTATGAAGAAGGACTAAGCTCTTTGGAAGGCCCTTTATGGAAGAGTACTTAGGTACCTATGATATACTCGTGATTATGGGTCGTATTATATTAGATATCCAGCTGTCCTAAAAGGCTATAGTGATGCAAACTGGATCTTTGATATAAAAGACTCTAAGTCTACTAGTGTATATGTATTTACTTTAGTAGGTGCACCTGTAGCTTGGAAATCCTCTAAACATACTATTATAGCTAGATCCACATGGAGTCTAAGTTTATTACTTTGGACAAATGTAGCGAGAAAGCTAAATGGCTTCATAATTTTTTAGAGGATATTCTAAAGTGGGAAAGGCCTATGCCACCAATATGCATTCATTGTGATAGTCAATCTGCTATTGGAAGAGCACAAAGTAATATATATAATAGTAAGTCAAGACATAAATGTCGTAGACACAATACCATTAAACAACTACTCTCAACTAGAATTATCTCTATTGATTATGTAAAATCAAAGGATAATATTGCGAATCTGCTAACCAAAGGGTTAAATAGAGAGTTACTTGATAAGTCATCAAGGAGAATGGGATTAAAGCCCATGAAACAATAAGTTAATACAAAGGAAAACCCAACCTAGTTGACTAGAGATCCCAAGATCTAAGTTCAAAGGGACAACCTAATTGTAAGAACTTAAATAAATCATTGTAGGAGTTATATTCCTATCCATTCCTAAGATGAAAACAGTGATGGTGGTAAAGAAGAGATTAAGCGATGCTTTTAATGATCCTATTGATTCGAAAATCTGAGCAGAGTAATACGGGTTACTCTTGAAAGAGACCACGTATGTGAGGGGGAAGTGGAGCTGCTTTGAAAGGAATCGTGTTGGACTCGGTTCATAGAAACTCTCACAGAACTAGGCATATGTTTAGGGCCAAAAGGAATATAATAATGAGAACAGAATTGTGTTGGAGATGTTCCTGTGCAACGTATGTCATCGTTTATACAAATGGTAGAACAGTTCAAAGATATCATATCTACTAGTCAGCTAATAAAATAAATATACTTTCACAATGGAGGGTTCAAAGGGATACACCTATCTATCCTTTGCAGGAATTGAACATTGAATTTTATCACTAGAATTTTGTTTTCAATTTTCATTCATGTAGGGGATTGTTAGAAAAATGAATGGAAATTGAATTTTTTTTTCTTTTGTAACATTTCTTTAATGGTGAATTTATGCATACATGTAACTATAACATTTATAGGTGAATTTATGCTTTTGTAACTCTAACATTTATGGGTAAAATATTTAATATTTTTATGCCCATTTTAGCCTTCTTGTTTCCTATATAAAGAGGCCTTTTTTCATTCTTCAACACACACCAAAAAGTTTTGCTCTCTAACTTTCTCTTAGAAGCTCTTTAAGTATTCTTAAAGAATTCTCAAGTTTTCAAGGTTATTCAATTGGTGATAAAGTTAGCACGGTTTTAGTATGTGAAGAAGTAATTTTGTGGTACTCAAAATTACTTAGTTGCCGTTGTATTATGGGAGATTCAATCCTCAAGTTTTGACGGTGGGGGACGAATTTGTTTTAAGAAAACTGTGTGTAACATAGGTCTCAGTTTGTATTTCTTATTCCTTATATTATTTTGTGTCATTGTAATTTTGTTTATATTTATATAAATAATATTTATATTTATTTATAAATATTATTTTGGATTATATTTCAATTATACTTTATCACTTGTCTAACATATTCCTCTATTTTTTATTGCGCTTTTGGAGGTGAGAATGGATTGTATTTTTTTTTTATTTGTCCATTTTAATTTTAATTTTTTTTTAATTTTTTTGAGTTTGTTTCTCTTTTCGTTCTTCATTTGTTGTCTGTTTCTCTTTTCTTTCTTCATTTGTTCTTTTTAAATTATGAAATGGGGTATAGATCACTCACTGGAGACTAAGATTTGTCCTTATAATTTCAAATGCACTGAAAAAACTATGTAATGCAAGCCGTAATAACATATTGTCAGCCCTTATAGTGCAAAGTAGATGAATTGGTAGTTTCCTTTATTGTGTTTGCTGTAAAGTTCTGTTTTGTCCTTGAATTTTTTTTTTTTGCTATTAGCTTTGATTCCCTATTCATGAATAATGTTAAAATTGGATTTGTTTTCTTGCAAGGCGTTGCAAAAATTGATCCAAAAGACAATGCCTTCTACTTATCTAATTGCTACTGTAAAACATTTATATGAAACTAAGTTGAGGGTTCTCTTGATAATCATGCTTTTACTGTTTCCTTTTTCAATTAAGTTTTAATGTGGCATATTATTCTCTTTTAGGATGCTGCTATACTCATTCCAATTTTTAATCTATGAAGGCAACAATTAATCTAAAAAAGACAATTTGGAAAATTAAAAATTTTTATTTTTGGAAAAAAAATTCAAAGAACAAAAATTTCCGATAATAGATAATGTTTTTTTTTTCTTTAAAATTCAAAGAAAGATTGATGAAAATAAAATTAAAAAAAAAAAAGAATATGATAATGGTTTTCAATTTCGCTTTTGGCGGTGAGTAGAAGCTAAAATTTTATGGCCAATGCTACTATGGTCTTTAGAACTAATTTTTCTTTTTTAATTTGATAGAAAACAACTTCATTATTTGGCAACATAGCATCTTAGAGTCCTTGCTGGTATCAGTGATAAATCCTCTTAATATATATATTTTTATCATATGTTAATTTGGATTTAGATTTATTCTTGTCAATAATAAATCCTCTTTATATATATATTTTTTAATTGCATAAAACTATCAATCAATTGGAGATTTTTTATTTAATTTATTTGTCACGGCAGTAGATTTTTAAATTAGCTTAAAATTATAAACAAATTAAAAATTAAAAAATAATTTTATAAGAGTGTAAAACGTAAGATAAATTTTATAAAATATAATACAATTGTAAAGATCATACACTTTCATGGGTGTTTCATTATTTTTGTAAATATTAATTTTGTTGATATTAATTGTTTATGAATATCTTTAATACCATAAAAAAAAAATGAATATCTTTAATATAAAATATTGATTTGCTTAAATGGTAGCCTTTTCTGGTCACAATTTAAATTTGTGATTAAAACTTTTCACTTTAAGGCATTGGTCATAATTTAATTTTTTATTACAGATTTGTGAAAAATCCTCTGCTATATATTTTGTCATATTTATTTCCTTAAGTTCATATTGCGATTTTTAGATTTTTTTTATTTGCTTTTCATGTGGTTGTCTTTTAGTTATTTATTTGTTATTTCTGGTAACAGATTTAATCATGGAAAATTTTAATCGAGACGTCACAAATATTGGCAATTTATTTGACGTTCCTGTCCAATCGTGCGCCGAATTTTCAGGTATGGAATTCTTTATATAATTTATAACTACAGCATTTAATAACAAATATCACATAGCAATTGATATTTTTTTTTTCCTAATTTTAGATGACACTTCCCACCTGTTGATTTTGCTCAAAGAAATTCTGGGAATAGTAACTATTTTAATTTGAGTTTAGAGACAGATCAAAATTTAGTTGATGTTGCTGTGACTGATTTGGTCAATTATACAGGTATTACTCATTGATTAAACTTTAGATATAGTTTCCTATTTCTTCCTCTTAGATCTTTATTTAAATTTCTTTTATATCGCTAGCTATAGACTCACTGAATCGTGATGTTATTTTATCAACATTACGAAGGCTCCCAAAAGGAAGATGGATTGCAATCTCTTCGTCTAGCATTGAAAAATCAGACTTAGGCATGCCAAATAATGAATGCCAATATTGCGGTGCATTATACTAGTTGGCTGAGTATGTGTGAACATTTAATTTTGTATCTTCCAGTATGTGTTTGAACCTTATAAGCACTTAGACTTAATAAACAAATCTTCAGAAATCAAAAACTCTCAAAATAGAAAAATTAAAATATTTCTTTTTGACATTTGAACCATTTCAAATCATCCAGAATTGAGTAACGAGTATAACGCAACTGAAATCGTGTAAAATGGACGAGAAACGAGCAAGAACGGTTGAAAATGGGTGAAATGGGCGAAAGCAAGGCCCGTTGCCTTAAAGGTCTGCGGCATTGCCGCAAAGCCCTCTGCGGAACTGCAAAGGGCTATGCAGCATTGTCGCAAAGAGCTCTACGGCGCCGCAAAGCCCTCTGCAGCAACTCCGACAAAATTTCAATTTTTTACAATCCCACATCATATTTGAACAATTTTTATGCTTCAAACCTCTTTCAATATATAGAGGGCCTCCCCACACTTCAAAAGACCAATTCCTAGAGCTTGAAAAGCAATAACTTCAAGCGAAATGCTTTACATTTGCTCCTTGCTTCGTAAAGCGAGTTGGGGGGTTTCTTCTTGATTCCTACCCGACTAGTTTAAGACTTTCCACCTGCCTGTTCGAGGCAAGTCTCTTGCCCAAGGCTTGTGTCCTTCGTCCAAGGCTAGCCGCTGCTCATCGTCCGAGGTTGTCCGTTGCCCGCTGTTTGAGGCTATCCACCACCCGCGGTCCAAGGCTATCCGCTGCCCATCTGAACCTAGCCGCTGCCTGCCGAGTCTAGCCGCCGCCCACCTGAGACTAGCCGCTGCCTGCCATCCAATGCCAGCCGCCTCCTGTCATCTAAAGCTAGCCGCCGTCCGCCACCCGAGGTAAGTTTCTTTTCCCTTAATTTCATTGTCTCCTTAGTTAGTTAATTAAATTGATTCATCTAGGTTGTTATCTAATCAATTCAGTAATCAATTAAATTAATTAATTAACTCAATCCTCTTTTAATCAATCAATCAAAACATGATCAAGTGGCTAGGCTAAACTAACCCCTTCGCAAGAAGGGAGAACTGCATGGGTTCTGATTTCCATTCAAAGGGATACATAGGCATGCTTGGTTCAGGCATCGAATCCAATTAAAACTAACCAACTTTTCCCCTATCACCTTCTTCACTTAGTATTATTCTGTTTTCTTTTACTTTGTTTTAGGCTTAGTTTGGGAAATGTGTGACTTCCCTAGAACCTATAAGGGCTAGAGGAGGTATCCCCTAAGTTTGGATTTCATTGTAATATTAACTTTCTTTTATTTCGAATTCTAATTATGTATAATCTTTATGGGTTGAATGATCATGCATATTATAAATTGTTCATGCATTTTAATTGTTCATGAAATATATTTTAAGTCATTTTTATATTAATTGGCCAAACTTATTTTTTTTAAATTAAATTGAAAACCTAGTCCCTGAATCCTCTTTGGTTTCGAGGCCAGTGATCTTTTTCCTTTGGGTAATAATTGGAGTTAAATGGATTTTTTCCTTATATTTTCCCAAATAAAAATAAATTAAGGTGGCCACTCCTAAAAACAATTTTCAAATCTATCAAAGATAAGCCAGAGGGCTTTCTCATGAGTTCTTTTCTAAATGAGCATTTCAATTCCCTTTAGCGGATCGGACCGATGCTTGAGCGAGACCTCACAATTGGCCACTCCACTGGGGACTAACTTTTTTTTAATAAAAGGAAAAAATAAATGGACTACTAATTAGTTTAAAAAAAGAGTTTGGCCTTTTAATATGATTGTGACTTTACATGCATCACTTGCATAGGCTCTTTGCCATCCAATCTAGTTTTAGGAAAACAATGGATAGTGAGTAACATCGAGTGGATAATCCTCCTTAGGTCTATTCGCTGATAGTGAAATCATCCAGCCCGCGATGAATCCTTTGATCTTTTCAAAGGTGTAACGAATATGCACGTACTATTAGACCCATGCGAGGCTCTTTAACTCACATGTGGTTAGGTATATCGCTGCTCTAGTGTGACGGGTACCCAAATTAAGCCACCCTTACCTTTTCATGTAATGAACTTAAATCCTAGCCTTAGGTTGTATGTACCATAATTAAAACCTTGCATCTTTGCATTTTCATGAAATCTTTTCTTCATGCATCTCATGCATCCATATTGTATAACAAAATATGCATTCATCTTAAGCCTAGGTTATACCTTGAACTGAAGAAGGGTCATTAACTCACTTTTATCCTAACACCTTCACTTCTAAACTTTAAACACTCTCACCTCTATCCCATTCACCTTTGCCCCCACAAACCTTAAGCCATCACCCTAAACCTTACCCCTTTACCTTAGCCTTTAACCTAAACACCAATACCTTAACTCTAAGCCTTACCTCTTTACCTTAGCCTTTAACCTAAACACTAATACCCTAACCCTAAACCTTACCTCTTTACCTTAGCCTTTAACCTAAACACCAATAGCCTAACCCTAAATATTACCCTTTTACCTTAGCCTTTAACCTAAACACCAATACCAAAACCCTAAACTTTACCCATTTACCTTAGCCTTTAACCTAAACACCAATACCCAAACCCTAAACCTTACCCTTTTACCTTAGCCTTTAACCTAAACACTAATACCCTAACCCTAAACCTTACCTATTTACCTTAGCCTTTAACCTAAACACCAATACCCTAACCTTAAACATTACCTTTTTACCTTAGCCTTTAACCTAAACACCAATACCCTAACCCTAAACTTTACCCCTTTACCTTAACCTTTAACCTAAACACCAATACCCTAACCCTAAACCTTATCCCTTTACCTTAGCCTTTAACCTAAACACCAATACCTTAGCCCTAAACCTAAAACCTCATTACCCTAGCCTTGACCTTAAACACCTCTAAACTTAAACATTGTTATCTTAACCTTACCTAAAATGTCTTCGCCCTAAATTGTAACCTAAAAACATTTCTACCCTTCTCTTACCGATACCTTGCCAACCTAGCCACAAGACACTGTCGCCCAACATCCTTGGCCCATTACCTTCAAAACTAATCCATTACCCCCATATTGAAAAAAATGCCTATAGCCTATATCCCAAATCATCAAGACACTACCCTAAGCCTAATACCTTTGACCCAACACAATATTCTTAAGCCCAACACTCGTGACTCATCACCTTCTAAAATTAGTCTGTTACCCTTAAGCCTAATAACTTTGGCCCAACACACTACCTTAAACCCAATACCCTTGGTTCAGTCTACTATCCTAAGCCTAAAACATCTGCTCCATCATGCCTTAAGCCCAAAAAATGGTTGGCCCATGACACAACAACGTAGCCTTTTCTCTTAGGATCTGCATGCCTATATCTTTATCAACTATTCTATTCCATACCCGTCACTTACCTTGTTGCTTTGGTTTGAAGGTACTAATGGCTCACCCATTTGATATGGCTTCCTTGACCACACTTGTGACCAGAGTCCTTAAAAAGCAATAAAAACATTTCCAAGCTATCTTAACTGCTCAACAAGCCCAATTCGAGGAACAAAGGCAATTCATCATTGAGGAAGTTCGAGCTATGATTAACCAGGCCACCTTTAGACATTCTAACCCAAACCTTATCTTGAACTCGACCAATCCTAACCTAGATCCTAGCCAAACCAATTCACATCTAGACTAAGGTGGGAAAGTTTTCTCTTATCTAGACATTAGATTGCACATGGAGAAACTTAAAGCCATGGAAAAAACCATCAAATCCCTAAAGCACTGCGATGATCTAATTGATGTGGATAGTTTAACCTTATTCCCTAATGCCAAGCTTCCTCCTAAATTCAAAATGCCTGAACTGGAGAGATTTAATGGAACCACTTGCCTCAAGACCCATCTGAAGATATATATGGAGGCAATGAAACCTTTAGGAGTTAACGATGAGCTCCTTGCTCAACTGTTCCAACAATCACTAACCGGTGTTACTAGGAGATGGTTCCTTTCACTAGACAAGAGTAAGAAAAGGATATAGGATGATATCTATTATGCCTTTGTCGAAAAATATCATTATAATAGTGAAATGGATGTCACTAGGCATGACTTGGAAACCATCAAGCAGCTTCCAGAAGAGTCTTTCTTCATGTTCCTTACAAGGTGGAGGGCTAAAGCTGCTCAAATGGTAAATAGACCAACAGAGCAAGAACAAGTGGACATCCTTGTCAATAATCTACTTCCAGTCTATCGAGCCCATTTGTTAACCCAATACTTACCCATTTTTAAGACTTTGATTGCAACCACATGAAAGGTTGAAGATTGCATCCAAAGTGCATCATTTCAACTTAAATTCCTCACCACTGACCTGAACAGTGATAAAGAACCTGAACCTAATTCAACCCCACCTTACCTCAGCCTCAAGTGGCATGACATAGAAGAGTTCAAGTTCAGTTGATCTGACCTATTTGAGATTGAATTCCAAGTCTGAGATCTCCAAGTCGAAGTTTGAGTCTGAATCTAAATCTCAAAGTCTGAGTCTAAATTCGAGTCTGAGTCTGTCATCTTATTTTCTTTTATTTTTCGTCAATCATATCGATTCTTTTTTTGTTATCTTGTAATAAAATTTTCCATTGTAATAAAATATTCACATCTATTTAATTATTTATGCACTTGTCTAAATATGGATGAGTTTTTTAAAAAAAAAAAAAGGGACAAAAGGGAGAAAAAGAGAAATGAACACCAATTAAATCCACTACAATTAAAGTGCCATCAATAATTACTTTGCCAGCTCCTAACCAAAGAAGGTCAAGAAATAGACCTCTCATCAAATAATTGAAGTACAAAATCAAACATTACACCTCAATAATGGACAACAAGTTCTTCAAATCCAAAATTCAAATGTTAAAACCCCTCAAAGTGAAAAAAAGTAACAAATAATGGTGGAATGTTTTTTCCCAAATTTCATTAATCTAAGCTCACTAAGTTAGAAAAAAAAAAAAGAGAGAGAAAAATAAAGCTCATCCTAGCCATTTTCCCTTATATCAAATCATCTTTCCGCCTCGTCTCATGTCTCCAAAGTCATCCTTCCTTATTATAGGCTCATTCTTTAAAGTGATATTGTCTTCTACGCCCTTATCTCACAGTGGGGGCATGTCTTTCTAGGTCATAATCATTTGTTATTAATATGTCTCGTCGCCTAGCTCAAAGAGCTTAGGCATTATCTCTCATATTGCTAGTCTATCATGTTCCTATCTCTTATTGGGAGCAAAATCCCTAAGTTATTTTTTCTCGTCAGTCCTTCAACCGCTCCTTAGGGCACTTCCTTTCATCCAGTCTGTCATCTACATTCAAGCCAATAGAGTGTCACCCTAAACTCCTCTTCAATCTCAAAATGATAAGATTAGCTTGGCATGTTCTTTTTTGTAAATCATGCTACAAATAGCAAAATCATACAACCTGCCTAATCCTTTTCAAAAAATAAAAAATAAAAATTCAACCCACCTTTGAATCGTTCCCCAAATTCAAAATATACCATTCCATCTTTTCAAGCTTAAGCCTCATACCATCCTTTCTTGGGCAAAGTCTCATCATCTTTTAAGGGCCAAGTTTATGTGCAGAACCAAAGATCCTAAGTCTTTCAAAACTCATCATCCTTAAAGCCAGCTTTCTCTAGCACGATCAAAATCAAGTCATGTCTTACAAAGCTTAAAAAGGGCTCAAACTACTCAAGTCATCCCATGTCTCATTGGCAAAACCTCATCATCCTTGAAAAGACCAATCCCCCTTGGCAAATTATATTACCCATAAAGTCCAATTGAGCCAAAGCCAGCCGACTGTATGATGGGCAAGAAAATCTGATGCATCCATATCAAAAGGCAAACCCTCATCCATGAGCCTGTGACCAAAACCCTTACCACCATACCTAAGCTAAAGCCGACCATCCAAAGCACCCTTATGGAAAAAAGCCCAAGTTGACAAAGCCTTTTGAGCAAAAGCCTTCAAGCCTTCACCATGAAGCCCAAGCCTAAATACCTTCACTATGAAGTCCAAGCCCAAAAGCCTTCACCATAAAATCCAAATCAAAAAGCCTTCACTATGAAATCCAAGCCTAGAAGCCTTTACCATAAAAACCACTCCCCAAAAGCCTTAACTATAAAGCCCAAGCCTAGCCTTCACCATAAAGCCCAAACTAAGAAGCCTAAGCCTAGCTTTCACCGTTCATAAAAGACAATAATCTCCTCCAAAGCCAAATATGACCAACCTTCCCCAACTAATTTCCTAACTTGACCTGTCCTCTAAGCCAGACCTAACCAAGCCTAAAGCAGAACTTGACTGAGCCTTCCAAATGAACATGACTAAGCCAAAGTCCTATACCTGACTAAGCCTTCCATATGAACTTCTCCAAGGACAAGCCCCATAAGTTGACCTTCCCCAAACCTTCCAATCTAATCATCTCTAAAAACCTGACCTTCCTAATCCAGCTCTCCAATTCAACCTCAAACCAAAATCAGACTTATTGAACTAAACATCTTGATCTTTTCCAAGACCACACCTTGCTTCTTCCTAGGCCAAACTGATAGCCATTAACCAATTCATACTTGACATGCCCATCTTCACCTCTAAGTTAGCCAATCAACCAAAAACCAATGACCAAACTATTTTCCTCTATCATTCTAAAGTGGGGGCACATTTCTTCCAAATATTCATCTTTTTGAAATGGGGGCATCTTTCTCCTAAAGATCTGCACTTTTATATCAGGCCGACCCTTCACAGGTTCAAGGTATTAGATCATTGCATAATCATCTAGCATCTTTGCATTGAACAGGATCATCACTTTTCATTCCTATCAGAAAGGACCACTACTGTTCCTATTAGACAGGACAGTTATCTTTACCATTCCTACCAGACAGGATCATCACTTTCATTCCTACCAGAAAAGACCACTATTGTTCCTACCATACAGGACAATTATCTTTACCATTCCTACCATACAGGATGGTCATCTTTTCTTGATCCTACCAGACAAGATCATCACTTTCATTCCTACCAAAAAGGACCATTACTATTCCTACCAGACAGGACAATTATCTTTACCATTTCTACTAGACAGGATGGTCATCTCTTTGTGATCCTACCAGACAGGATCATCACTTTTCATTCCTACCAAACAGGAACTGCTATTTTCATCCTCTTTGCTCCCAAATATACTAGAGGCATCCTCTCCGCTCCCAAATATACTAGGGGCATCCATTTCGCTTCCAAATATACCAGAGACATCCTTATCAGAATCCACTTCGCTTCCAAATATACCGGAGGCATCCACTTCGCTTTCAAATATACCGGAGGCATCCTTATCAGAATCCACTTCGCTTCCAAATATATCGAGGGTATCTACTTCACTTCCAAATATACCAGGGGCATTCACTTTGCTTCTAAATATATCAGAGGCATCTTTATCAGAATTCCCTATCGCTCCCAAATATACCTGGGGCATCCTCCTGCCTCTCCCAAATATACCAAGGGCATCCTCTCAAAACTTTCTAACACTTTTAAATATACCGGGGGTATCCTTTTCATTTCATACTCATCAAAACTTCCAACCGCTTCCAAATATACCAGGGGCATACTCTTCATTTCGTACTTATTAGAATTTTCTGCCGCTTCCAAATATACCGGAGGCATCCTTTTCATTTCATACTTATCAGAACTTCTTTCCACTTCTAAATATACTAGGGGCATCTTTTTTATTTCATACTTATCAGAATTTCCTGTCGCTTTCAAATATACTGGGGGCATCCTCTTCATCCTCAAATTCACTGTCATCAAAATTACCTTTCAGACAAAGACAATTCTAATTAGGGGGCAGCTGTGAACCTTTAATTTTGCACCTTCCAGTATGTGTTTAAACCTTAGAAGCACTTACGCTCGATAAACAAACCTTCAGAAGTAAAAACTCTCAAAATGGAAAAATCAAAATATTTCTTTTTGACATTTGAACCAGTTCAAATCATTTGGGATTGAGTAACGAGTATAACACAACTAGAATCATGTAAAATGGATGAGAAACGAGCAAAAACGGGCGAAACTGGCGAAATGGGCGAAAGCAGGGCCCGTTGCAGTAGAGGTCTGCAGCATTGCCACAAAGCCCTTAGCGGAACTGTAAAGGGCTGTACAGCACTGCCGCAAAGAGCTCTACGGTGCCGCAAAGCCCTCTATGACAACTCCAGCAAAATTCTGATTTTTGTAATCCCACATCATATTTGAACAATTTCTATGCTCCAAACCTTCTCCTATATATAGAGGGCCTCCCCACTCTTCAAAAGACTAATTCCTAGAGCTTGAAAAGCAATAACTTCAAGCAAAATGCTTTGCATTTGCTCTTTGCTTCGTAAAGCGAGTTGGGGGGTTTCTCCTTGATTCCTACCTGACTAGTTTAAAACTTTTCGCCCGCCTGTTTGAGGCAAGTCTCTTACCCAACGCTCGTGTCCTTCGCCCAAGGGTAGTCGCCGCTCACCGTCTGAGGTTATCTGCAGCCTGCTGTTTGAGGCTGTCCGCCGACCGCTGAGGCTAGCCGCCGCCTACCATCTGAGGCTAGCAGCTGCCTACCGTTCGAGGCTAGCCCCTGCCCGCCATCCAACGCCAGCCGCCGCCCATCGTCTAAAGCTAGCCGTCGTTCGCCATCCGAGGTAAGTTTCTTTTCCCTTAATTTCATTGTCTCTTTTAGTTAGTTAATTAAATTGATTCATCTAGGTTGTTAGCTAATCAATTCGGTAATCAATTAAATTAATTAATTAACTCAATCTTCTTTTAATCAATCAATCAAAACATAATAAAGTGGCTAGGATAAACTAACTCCTTCGCAAGAAGGGAGAACTGCATGGGTTCTAATTCCCATTCAAAGAGATACGTAGGCATGCTTGGTTCAAGCATCAAATTCAATTAAAACTAACCAACTTTCCCCCTATCACCTTCTTCACTTAGTATTATTCTATTTTCTTTTACTTTGTTTTAGGCTTAGTTTGGGAAATGTGTGACTTCCCTAAAACCTATAAGGGCTAGAGGAGGTATCCCCTAAGTTTGGATTTCATTGTAATATGAACTCTCTTTTATTTCAAATTCTAATTATGTATAAATTTTATGGGTTGAATGATCATGCATATTATAAATTGTTCATGCATTTTAATTATTCATGAAATATATTTTAAGTCATTCTTATATTAATTGGCCAAACTTATTTTGTTAAAAAACCTAGTCCCCGAATCCTCTTTGGTTTCAAGGCTAGTGATCTTTTTCCTTTGAGTAATAATTGGAGTCAAATGAGTTTTTTTCCTTATATTTTCCCAAATAAAAATAAATTAAGGTGGCAACTCCTAAAAATAATTTTCAAATCTATCAAAGATAAGCCCGAGGGCTTCCTTGTGAATTCTTTCCCAAATGAGAATTTCGATTCCCTTTAGCGGATTGGACCAATGCTCGGGCGAAGCCTCACATATGCCAATGACCTAGCACATTATGGCCAAAAAAATTACACTATTTGTTGCAAAAAAGGAAGAATAAAATTGCCATTACTTAAACATCCTCCACCATTTCTTGATAATTTATTAAAATATGATGGAAGTTCTATGTTTTCAATGTTTAGAGATAATATAAGGCTATATAATTGTATATTTGCTTTTTTCATTTATCAGTGGAAAAATTGATTATGAATTAAACAAAAAACCTAGACCTTATGTGTTTAGAATATTTGGTCAAATGCATCATATTATTGGTTCTCTGCTACCTCCTGATGGGAATGATCCAAAATTTGCTCAATTATATATATATGATACAAAAAATGAGGTTTGAAATAGAATTTATTCTTTTATTAATGAAGAATCACAAAAACAGATAGATGAGATGATTGTTTATGGTCTTATTGAAATGTTTGATGAATGTAATGAGATTGCTAAATCTTTTAGAATGGCTCACGATAGATTTAAAGAAGAAAGCTATTGCCTTTAAAATTAAAATTGGTTGGAAGAAGATCTCATGATAGTTTGCAATATAGTCTTCCAGCATCTTCAGAAATAGCTGGCTTAATAATTGGAGATTTTGGTTTTTATGACAAAGAAGGAGATATAATTGTTGAATATAAAACTGAAAAATTAAAACAAATTAATATTTTACATCCAAGTTTAATGGCAATGCAATATCCTATATTATTTCCTTATGGCGAAAATGGTTATAGTGTAGATATTCCATATAATGTTAATAATCCAAATTCTATTTTTGCTAAAAAGTTTGTGACAATACATGAATATTAGCTTATAGATTACAACAATAACATAATGAGGGAACAACATTATTAAGAGGTGGTCGTTTATTTCAGTAATTTATAGTTGATGCTTTTTCGTATGTTAAAGAAGAAAGATTAAATTTTATTAGACGTAATCAAAAAGAATTTAGGTCAGAAATATATATAAATATAAAAAATGTTGTTCGCCACGGTATTACTAATGCTAATGATGTTGGAAAATCAATTATAATATTACCATCTATCCATACTGGAAGTCCAAGATACATGATTGATCATTATCACGATGCTATGGCTATATGTAGATTTTATGGATATCCTAATTTATTTATAACATTTATATGTAATCCATTGTGGCGTGAAATTAAGCATATGCTAGATTACATTCCTGGTCAAAGGTCTGAAGATAGACCTGAAATTATTAGTCGTGTTTTCAGAGTGAAAATAAATCAATTGATGGATGATTTAAAAAACCGACATCATTTTGGTAAAGTTATTGCTTTATTATATGCACTTGAATTTCAAAAGAGCGGATTGCCTCATATTCATTGTTTAGTATGGTTGCATAAAGATGATAAACCATTAACACCTTCTGATATTGATTCAATGATTTGTGTTGAATTACCATCAAAAGAAATAGATATTGAAGGGTATGAAATAGTATCAAGATTTATGATGCATGGCCCATGTGGTTATATTAATCCTTCATCACCATGCATGAAAAATAATAAATGTAGCAAATTTTTTCCTAAAACTTACCAAGATAATACTACTATCGATGAAAATGGATTTGCTATAAATAGGCATAGGAATGATGAAAATTTTGTCACAAAAAATAATGAAAAAATTGACAATAGGTTTGTTGTGCCTTATAATAGATATTTGTTTTGTAAATATGAGGCTCACATTTGTGTAGAATATTGTTGTCAATCTACATTAGTAAAATATTTATTTAAATATATTAGCAAAGGGACTGATAGAATTCATGCAACTATTCATAATTATGTAATAGATAATAATCAATGTTAAGGTAGTGAAGAACCTGTCGTTGATAAAATAAAAGTGTATTTAGATTGTCGTTATCTTTCTACATATGAAGCATCTTGGAGATTATTTGAATTTCCAATACAATATAGGGAGCCAGTTGTTGAAAAACTAACAATACATTTACAATATATGAATACAATTTTATTACAATCATCACATAATTTAAGTTATATTGCAAACAATCAACAATTTGAACACACTATGTTTACATAATGGATGAATGCTAACAATTTATATGCTGATGCTAGATTGCTAGCATATGTTGAATTCCCAACAAAATGGGTGTGGCAAACCAAAGAAAAAATATAGACTAGAAGAAAATGTGGATACTGCATTGGTAGAATTGCATATGTCCATCCAGATTCTGGTGAACTTTATTATTTGAGAATGCTTTTGAATATTGTTAAAGGATCGAAAACTTTTGAAGAAATTAGAACTATTGATGGAGTTTTACATCCTACTTTTCAATATGCCTGTCATGCATATGATTTAATAGGAAATGATAATGAATGGATTAATGCAATAGAAGAAGCTATTTTATGTGCATCATCTTTTGAACTGCGTCATTTATTTATAATTCTTATACTATTTGGAGAAGTTGGAGATCTTAATAAACTTTTTCATTTGTTTTGGAAATATTTTGCGGATGATATTAGAAATGAATTGCATAATACTTTAGAAATTCCAATTTTATCTATTTCTGATCATTATTTAAAAATTAGAGTTTTGCTTAAATTAGAAAAAATTTTCAATAAAAATTCAACTACTTTAGGAGATTTTAATTTACCATTGCCTGATAAATCATTAATTGGTGATACTAATAATCAGCTGTTGATTGAAGAATTAAATTATAACATTCATGAATTAAAATACAAGCATGATAATTTAATTTTAACTTTAAACTCTAAACAACGTAAAATATATGATAATATTATTTTTGCTATTGAACATAATAGGAAAGAATTATTTTTTGTTTATGATTATGGTGGAACAGGTAAAACATATTTATATGAAGTTATCATATCTAAACGTAGGTCAGAAATAAATATTGTTTTGGTTGTTGCTTCGTTTGGTATTTTTGCATTATTATTATCGAGAGGTAGAACGGCTCATTCTATATTTAAAATACCTATTAATTTACATGAACATTCAACATGTGAAATTAAAAAAGAAACTCAATTAGCAAGATTAATAGAAGAAACCAGCTTGATAATTTGGAATGAAGCACCTATGAATCATAGATATTGTTTTGAAGCATTAGATAGATCATTTCAAGATATTTTATGTACTTTTGAACATGAAAAATTAAATAATCCTTTTGGCAGAAAAATTCTTTTACTAGAAGGCGATTTTAGGCAGATATTACCCATGGTTGTTAACGGTCGTAGAGAAGATATTGTAAATGCATCAATAACTAAATCTTATTAATGGGAATTTTTTAAGGTATATAAATTAAGTGTTAATATGCGACTTACATCAATGTCAAATGATAATAGTGAACTAATTAATTTTTCTAATTGGATTTTGTCAGTCGGAGATGGAACTACACCCCACGTGTAAAATTAACAAAGTTGACAAAGAAAGTAATTGGATTAAAATTCCAGAAAATTTATTGGCTAAAAATTATGATGATCCAATAAAACAAATAATCAAAGAAGCATATGTTGATTTTATTGATAACTATACCGATCATTTATATATTAAAAATAGAGCTATAATAACACCCACTAATGAAATTGTTGATATAATTAATAGGGAAATGATTAATTTGTTAGATGAAGAAGAAAAAATATATTATAGTTCAGGTTCAATATGTAGAACATCAAATAGAGCAGATGAATTAGAAGTTCTTTATCCAATTGATTTTTTAAATTCTTTAAATTTTAACAACTTCCCTCAACATGAATTAAAATTAAAGAAAAATATCCCTATTATGTTACTACAAAATATTAACCCAAGCATTGGTTTATGCAATGGTACAAGATTGATGATAACTAATTTAGGAATAAAAGTTATTGAAGCTATAGTAATAACTGGATCGCATTCTGGAGAAAAAGTTTACATACCATGCATTGTTCTTTCTTATAGTGAAAATAAATTTCCATTTATATTAAAAAGAAGACAATTTCCAATAAGAATTTGTTATTGCATGACAATAAATAAAAGTTAAGGACAAACATTAAAACATGTTGATTTATATTTACATGATAATGTTTTTACCCACGGCTAATTGTATATTGCATTATCTCAAGTTACCTCTCATAAAAACTTATGTATAGTAATAAATAAAAAAGAGATGGATGTCGATGATGAGTTTATGGGTTATACAAAAAATATTGTATATACTAAAATTTTTGATGATTTATCTTTGAATTTGTAACATAAAGAATTTCTAATTTAAGTATTCTTAATATTATTTGTTAGTTGTTAGTTTTTTTAATGCTTTTTGTGAATGTATAAAATAAAAATTCTTAATTGTAATTCTGTTTATATTATTATTTATTTAATTTCAAAAATATGTCATATGATTTATTGCCTGAAATTAACAATGAGAGCAAAAATATTCAAATCAAAATCTACATTGCAAAAAATATAAGAGTTTTTAAATATCTCTAACCCTGATGAATTATTCACCTTAGAGTTTTTTATGCTAGATGAGAAAGTAAAGTAGTTAAATATGCTTCCTGTAATTATGCTTTCTGTTTATTACTTAATTTAATATAATATGCTTTATTTATTTTCGTGTTTTTTTTTTCCTTTGGCAGGTGATAAGGGATAAAAATGGCTCTCTTGCTATGTATGGCCTCTGGGGATTAGAGGCCCACACCTATTTCAGCCCCTTAAGATCTCAAAGAAAAGGCCGAAGCCCGCTGATCGAATCCCCATGGCCTCATAGCTCACATATATGTCAGACAAAGAAGCTACTAAGGAACTTAGTTTACTTTACTCGCAAGTAACCTGCTGAGCAAGTTATGCCTAAAGTTCCTGGCATAGATGTCATATCAACTAGCATACAGACACCTCCTGAGATGGCTCGCCCCATATCCTGACACAATTCTCACTAAAAATTTTTAAGGATAGGATAGGGAACATATGCCCACTACCTCTGCATTTACCATGCCAGTCGAAGGGACTAATCGACAAAGAACACTCCTCCTCATGGAGAAGTATCAGCTTTATCTCAAACAGGGTCATACAAAAGGAAAGGAAAAACATGAAACTCAGGTAGATGGAATTCTACACTCTCTCACCTCCTTTCTCTTACTAAAAGATACTCTGTAATTCAGAGGGAAACACCTCTTTGGCTACCACCATTATAATTTACTGACTTCATCATCGGAGGGTCTTCGCCAGGCAAAAGGCCTGGCTCTCTCTTGACCTTTCCTTTTTTCTTTGCAGATCTATTTCATAAGGCCTAATCAAGAAGATCTAGCCCAGTACTTCATCTTAATCTCATACCGATTAAATTGGCGCCATTTGTGGGAAAATCATTGATTGATCTTCTATTACAACCACACTTAATTCAAATCTACAAAGAAAACCCAATATTATGGCAAACTTAATTAACCCTGAATCTTCAAGCGTCTCAAATCCTAGACACTCCCCTCCTTCACATACTGAGCCTCCTACAATAACCTCCATCGACTTGAACACTTCACTCCAACTCCTCTTTTCCCAATAGAATATAGCTGGACCGAGTCATACTCCTTTGAATCCTATCAATCCCAACCTAGTCTTGCTCTACAGTTCATCAACAATATAGCCACTTTCGTCAGAGCTTTCTAGTAATAGACTCCCCTAGGATAGACTCTCACCACTATCCCTGAAACTATTCCTAGGAGGAATGTAGCTCAAACCTTAGAGTATGAAAGACAACCTCAAGGGCCCACAGGAGACGATGAGGAACAGTTAATGAACCCAAGAGCTAACCATGAGGTAAGATCTGAAGGAAGGCATGCAAACGAGGAAAGTTCAATAGAAGTAAAAAGGAGCACTGAAGCCTCACTCCTAAGGAATGAACGTGAGCGTTTGCATGGGAAAAATTCCAATGCAAATGATGGAGAGTGAAGTATAGGGCAAAGTAGAAGAAGGAGTGAACGGAAGGGAAGAAAACATAGAGAACAAGAAAGCTTTGAGAAGCACTTGAAGAGGAAAGAGCAGACTAAAGAAGAATGTTTTATTGCTAGTCACCCCTCACAAATTCAGGACAGGAGATCGATTGACACTAGCAACAGTCGTCGAAGGAAGGAAGAGGAAGTGAGAGACATTGTGAATAAGTTCCTAGAAGAAATGAATCAAGGTTCTAGCGGAAAGGCTATGGATAAAAACTTGAAGCTTACCCCAAAATCTTCTTTTACCAGAGTTATCAAAGATTATCTTATGCCTGGTAAGTTCAAATTGCCCGTGTTAAAAAAGTACAATAAGGAGGTTGATCCTAGAGTCCACATCATGGTGTGAGGCCTCGCCCGAGCACCAGCCTGATCCGCTAAAGGGAATTGAAATGCTCATTTGGGAAAGAACTCACGAGGAAGCCCTCGAGCTTATTTTGAAAATCATTTTAGAGTTGGCACCTTAATTTATTTTTATTTTGGGAAAATATAAGGAAAAAAACCCATTTGATTTCCATCATTACCCAAAGAAAAAAGATCACTAGCCTCAAAACCAAAGAGGATTCGAGGACTAGGTTTTCAGTTTAACAAAACATGTTTGGCCAAGTAATATAAAAGTAACTTAAAATATATTTCATGAACAGGTAAAATGCATGAACAATTTATAATATGTATGATCATTAATTCCAATAATAAATACAAGTAATAATCCAAGGTAAGATTAATCATTACAAATAAAATCCCAAAACATAAGAGATATCTCCTCTAGCCCTTATGGGTACTAGGAAAGTCACACATTCCCCAAACTAATCCTAATAATAAAGCAAATGAATAAACACCAAAAAAAAAAAAAGTGAAGAAGATGATAGGGGGATAGTTGATTAATTTTAATTGGATTCGATGCCTGAACCAAGCATGCCTACGTATCCCTTTGAATAGGAATCAGAACCCATGCAGTTCTCCCTTCTTGCGAAGAGGTTAGTTTAGCCTAGCCACTTTATCATGTTTTCATTAATTAATTAAAAAAGGGTTGAATTAATTAATTAACTTAATTGATTACCAAGTTGATTAACTAGTGACCTAGATGCACCAATTTAATTAACTAACTAAAATAGACAATAATCAAATAGAAAGGAAAAGAAGATTACCTTACGCTTTCGTGGCTTGGGGACATAGGGTGGATGGAGCGGACGACTGGATTGCAATTCCACCTTCTCCAAGCAAGAAACACGAGCCTCGGTCTAACAGAACGCAACTTTGCCTTCTCCACATGACTGACATGAGCCTTGGGCAAGAGACTTGCCTTGAACAGGCTTGGCAGAAAGCCTTAAACTAGTTGAGTAGGAATCAAGGAGAAACCAACCAATGTGTTTTGCAAAGCAAAGAGCAAAAGCAAAGCAATTTACTTGAAGTTATAGCTTTTTAAGCCTCCAAGTATGTGTATCTTGAGAGTAGAGAGGCCACCTCTATATATAGGGGGAAGAATAAAGCATAAAGATTCAATTTTCTAATATGGGAACAGAGACATGCCGTCAGTGCCGCATAAGCCTTTGTAGCACCACAGAGGTCTCTGTGGCATTACCGCAGAAGGCTTTGCAGCATCATAAGAGCTTTTACAGCATTATCGCAGAGATGTGTGACATCGGCCTGTCACTTACCTGTTCTGCCTATTTTTGCCCGTTCTCGCTCATTTCTCGTTCATTTTCTATGATTTTAGTTGCGTTATACTCGTTACTGAGTCCCGAATGATTTGATGATGATTAAGGAGGCTTGATTGATTCTTTTTCTTACTGAATATTCTATAATTTTGAGAGGCACAGAATTAAGGGTTCACAGTTGCCCTCCTTATCAAGACTGCTCTGTCTGGTAGACAGTTCTGATGAGTGTGAACTTTTTAGAATGAAAAAAATGCCCTCAGTATATTTGAAAGCGAAGAGGATGCCCCTGGTATATTTGGAAGTAGCAAAAAATTCTGATAAGTGTGAAATGAAAAGGATACCTCCAGTATATTTGAAAGCAAAGAGGATACCCCCGGTAGCCAATTGGATGGCCTCGGTATATTTGGAAGCGAAGTTGATGCCCCCGGTATATTTTGAAGCGAAGTGGATGCCCCCAATATATTTGAAAGCGAAAAAGATGCCTCTGGTATATTTGGAAGCGAAAAGAATACTCCCGGTATATTTGGAAGCGAAAAGGAGAAAAAGGCAGTTCCTGTTTGGTAGGAAAGATAATGACGATCTGTCTAGTAGGATCTGAGAGTAATATTCCTGTTTGGTAGGAATAGTAAAGTATTGGTCCTTTTTGATAGGTACGATCATCCTTTCTGGTAGGATTGGCAAATTATCAGCCTTGTCTGATAGGAGCATAATGTCTGTCTATAATTATAGAAATCTTTTGTATTTTGAATCTTAAGTAACAGTGGTCAGATGCTTCAAGGAGACTATTGCGATCATATAGAAACTTGTTATTCTGAATTCTGACTTGAAACGGGTTCATTACTGCATTCTCGTGTGAAAAAGTTACTATACAGAAGGTATTATATAAAGGCATGCTACTTTTCACTTTTTGCAACTTTTCTCATTTGTCAAGTTTTGCTTCTCTCTCTAAAAAACCATTCTCTCTGACTTCTCTCTAAAATGGCTTCCTCCTCTAGTAGCTGCCATACCAGGAGCTACTAAGTACCAAGATATGATCCCAACCTGGCGGACTTGCTGTAGAAATCGGAGCATCATGTGTCTTGTATCGGTGTCATGAAAGTATTTACCGCTTTGTCCTTTCTTTCCTATTGCAATGTTAGTTCATAGAAAATATATGCATGTGAAATAAAAGGGTTTTTTTTTTTACAAAGACTACCACTATTACATTGAGAGGCGGTAGATCAAATTTATTTGCTGTCTCTACTTACCTGGAGACTCATCCCCGAGTCTGAGAGTTGATTGAGCCATCTGGATTGCTAGGATTTCTGTCCCTGGATTATACCCAAGAGGGTAATAGTCCTTTGCTACGAGCATTAGCAGAGAGGTGGTGGGATACCATAGACACTTTTCACTTTCCATGTGGGGAGATGACTGTGACCCCTTTAGACTTGACGATGTTAGCTGGTCTGCCATTTTGACCGCGAGCCTTAGAGCTTTATCCTACTTAGACTTCTATCTCATTAGAGGCTATGGTTGACTTATTGGGCATTGACCCTCCTCGAGGCAATCCATATGTCCTCCGTTCTTAGCTTCGAGGACAAATTGACATTTATACTTATGATGTGGGAGTCATTTTGGATGAGTAGGCTGCCCGCTTGCTGATTTTGATGATATTAGGCTGCTCATTCTGCCACTCCCTGAGGGATACCATTGATCTGAACATTTTGTGCTCACTAGAGGATCTATCCATTATTGGGGAATTTGACTAGGAACGTGCAGCTTTGTGCGTGATGTACTGAGAGATGTCTGATCTATCTCTAGGCATGTTCGCTGCTTTAGAAGGGGCTCATATCATCTGGGAGGTATGCCTCTATCTTTCTACTTCTGTCTTGTACCCACTATCCCTGTGTATTATGATTATTTTCCTTTATGCAGTATTGGGCCTACGAGCACTTCCCTTTTCTTGCTTCTGCTTTAAGGGATCGTACAGCAAATCATATCTCGAGCGACTATCTTTATAGACTCAGAATCGCCGTCATTAGGAGAGATACAATTTTCGCCATATTTAAGATTTATTCTCTTGTTTAGTATCATCACAGGTATGCACACATGCTTGGCTTATCATCTTTATCACTCATTCTAACATTCTATTTTTCTTCGCTGTTCTTTTTTTCACAGGTTCGATGGTTACCTTTCGTTGACAGGCTTCACCTCATCACTCCATATCATGAGTCTGGTGTGGCTTTATCTTCCCACCACCTCCTTTTGCGCTTCCGCACTGATTCCATGTTTTACCTTGGTGAGAGAGTTCGCAACCATATTACAGGAGAGAGGATTGTTTCAGCTGATCCCCCTTATCACATCCCAACCTTAGAGATATGACGGTCCTAGAACATAGGGAGACATAAGGTCAGCCACGCCCGTAGAACTCACTTACTCATAAACAAATCATGCCTAGGATCTTACCAAACCTGTTACAATAACTCATTTAAAACATTTAGATGAATACCTTTAATTGCAAAAGTCTAAAATAAATCATTACATATAAAATCCATAAGGAAAATAATATATATCAATAAGTATCAATCAACATTCCCGAAGCATCCAATGACAAGACTCCATTAATTAGTATTATTGATAACTTGGACAAGGAATTCCCCAAGCGAAGTAGAATGCTTGAGCCATCACCTTGCCTCCTTACATTTGCTCACCTAAAACCACACAAGGAAAAAGGGGTGAGATAGATGATCTCAATGAGTAAACAATAAGGCACATACGTTATCACATATTCCTTTGGAAAGGAAACACATAGCTTATACACATAGTTCATGATTTATAATTCATGAATCAAGTTACAATTTAGCAAGGGTTCAATTTTGGCAAGTTTGCAGAAATCACACTTATAAAGAGTGAAGGCTATTGCTCTATCACATGAACTTGTAAAGGAGAGGTAGCCTTATACCAAATTCAAACTCCTATCACTTATAAGGCATGAAGCTGATCAGGCTCCACGGCTAGAACCGCTCTTTCTAGCTGAGGTGGATACACAACCCCTATCCATTGGATTAAGACCGTGTGCACAGGTTCCAATGATTACTCGCATCGGCACGAGGATTCTGCATAAAGGATAAAAAGTATCATAGCTAGAGCTAATGGTAATCACAATTAACAATATCACATAAGGTAACAATAACATGTATTCCAATAACAATAGTGGTTTAACTTTCGAACAAAAGATACAATGATAGTGTAGTTCCAGAAAGAATATAAGTTGGGGTGTTAATCACAAGAATTTCTCATTGGATAACCAAAATAGTTTTGGACCGAATGTCCTTTGGCAACCCAAGCTTGTCAAAGAATTCATATAATAATATTTTGGAATAGAAAGAACTTGGGTTTCAAAGATCACAAGGGCTTACATAACAACATCTCACATTCTTATAACACAACATAATGTTGTTCACACTTATAATGTGAACATGGCATTTACTCACACTTATAGAATGAATACGATGTTTACTCACACTTGTAATATGAACATAGTGTTTACTCACACTTGTAGAATGAATACAATGTTTACTCACACTTGTAACATGAACATAGTGTTTACTCACACTTGTAGAATGAATATGATGTTTACTCACCTTGGGGTTCCTTTGCTCTCAGTATACGTAGTCTCTTTGCACTTCTAAAGCTTCTCAAACTCTAACATAATATTTAATTTAATACTTAGTATTTATTTACTCATGATGCTCCTATCCCATAACTACCCATGCATATATAGCATACACATACACTTAGAGTTTACATATAAGTGTACTTATCACTTGCACATAACACGTTGACTTTAAAAGTCTTGCATACTTAGGCATTATAGGCTCTCATGACAACACATTACAATCACATCAATACCTTTTTAAGGTCATCATAATATTATTATCTCAATAGCAATTCACTTTAACAATTATCTTAGTTCACTTTACACTTCCATACATGTCAACTTAACAATTAACCTTTCAAGTGTCATGCTTAACTCTTATGATCCTTTTTATTTAATTGTCACTTCATCAACTCATAACATGTGTTCATCACCAAGTCATCATAACATCTAGTTCCATATTTCTCAACCACATTTGCATTCTAAACACAATATAAGGTTAAGATACCTTAAGTATACCAAAATGCATTTAAGCTTATCTAGGATCATACCTTCAACTAACATGTAATTTTATCATTTATTATATATACATACATGTCAATAATCATCAAAACACATCACATAAAAATTATAAACATTAGGACAAAAATATTTATATAGGCTGAATGCATCACCAAAGTAAAAACTAAATTCTTTTTCTTTTTGCACTTTCCGTCTATTTCAGAAATATGTAAAAACATGGTTTGAACCAAGATTTTTCATGTAAAAACAACAAAAATCATCTTATAATTTTACTCCATATGAATCGGCCACACTTGGTATTGTTTATACATAAAAATTCAACTTTTGAATTATAGAGCACAAAACCATGAGTTTTCTTGTTTTCGATATTTTCCGGTCATTTCAGAAATATGTAAACAAGTTGTTTAAACTATTATTTTTATTCAATCACAACAAATATTAGTTTAGAACACATCCATACATGATTCGACAGCCATAGATAGTATTTATACAAAAAAAATTCCAAGTTTAAAGACTTAGGTGAAAAATCATGAGTTTTCGCGCTTTCCGCGCTTTTTGTTCATTACAGCAATAAACAGACACATGATTCAAATTATTATTTTTCATCTAAACAAAAAAAAATATCATATTAGAGTACTTCCTCACACAAATCGGCAGCCACATATCAATTTAGTAAGAGAATTTTCCAACTTCTAAGTTCTAACATAAAAACCTTGAACTCCTTTGTTTTTCAACACTTTTCGGTCATCACAGAAATATGCAAAAATATTATTTAATCCAATATTTTCTATCAAAACAAATCAAAAATCAGTTTAAAAAATAACAATGCACAAATCGCATGATGTTTATGCATAAAAATTGTGATTTTAAATTATAGAATTCACCTTTGGGGAAATCTCGCGGAAAGAATTGTGTTTTCGATAGAAAATAGATTTTCTCTCCCAAAAACTCACCCAAAAAAAAATTAAATCTATAAAAATCAGTAATCAACCAGTTCAAAATAATTTTTCCATAGTTTATTTTATAGAAATCAGTTTAGAAATTGAAAGAGAAGAAAAACTCACAATTACAGTCAAGAAATCGCGAAACGGAAAGGTGTTTTCTTAATTTCGGTAGAGAGAAATATTTTGAAAGGATTTTTCTGTCAAGATACAGAAAAATTAAGGTGATGGCTGTTGGAACTCTATTTTGGCCAAAATTTATAATATATACTAGGGTTTGGGTGAAATTTCCACTAATACCCTTAATAAACTAAGTTAGGAGGATTTTAGTGTAGTGGACTTTTAGGTATTTGGGCTTTTTATTTAAATTTTGAGCTTATTATAATCAAAAATTAAAAGAATATTTTCTTATTATTTCTGTAATATTTATCCCAAAAATATTTATTTTAAAATTATTTTAAAATACTCATAAAATCATTTTATGATTAAAAATTGTCTTATGCGTGAAAATTCATTTTATTTAAAATAAATTCTTTTATGCAAATGCACTTCATGTAAACCATTTATTTTAAAATAGCAACTTATATTATATATATTAAAATTAATTTAATATGCCACATACTCATCAATCACTTAGATCACTAATTTTCACAAAAGCACTTAACCTTAATAGTTCTAAATCTAGCAATTTATCATGAAAATTCTTAGGGTGGGTGTGGGTTCTTACACCCCTGTTGAGATGCGATATGGATCGCACATCCCTGATCAGGATTCATTAGTAGCAGGCCTTCCAGTTGAGCCTTTCTTGGATCTTGACGGTGACTATAAGAGCTTTTGCATGCATCGCTTACTACCTTACGTCCCATTTCTTCCAGGACGGGCCCATTTTAGTTATTAATCTTCTACCAAAGGATTAGTTCATACTTCTACTACTAAGAGGAGTAGTGGTCCAAGGTCTGCTGCAAATGCCCCTTCTGATAGGGCTAGATCGATTGAACAGGCGAGTTTTCCTGCCTACTTATAGGTAAGAGAGGACTTGAATTATGTTTTTGCTGATCATGGCTTGGCTTGATATGAGATCCCACATTACTTCCCTGTTGATTTTATCCCATTTTCAGATCATGTAGGTGAGGTATGTGCTTCTACCCCCCTCTCTGAGCTTACTCTTTGTCACTTAATGCAGTTTCTTACTCATTCTTTTCCTTACGCAGATCCCTAAGGATTGGGCTCGCCATAACTATGAGATGGTTCATCGCTTGAGGACAGCCTTGTCTGTGACTCTCACTCTGAGTGGTCGTGATGAGGGAGATGATGTAGATTGAAGGAGAAGACATAGGCGAGGCCGGCGTTAGCTTTCTTCCTATTATGCAGATGTCATGCTGACTTTATGTATGATTATGTATGCATGTATGCATGTTGACACAAAACTTGACTCATGTTCTATTTTATTACTATGATGCATAAATGTTATGACTTGATTATGTAAGGGTTTGACTTATGTATGTTATGAATGCATCTATTCTATGAATGAATGTATGATAAGGCTCCACCATCTTTCCCTTTTACTCTCTCCCCCCTTAAATACTTCATGATCTATGCAAAGGAAGGGTCACAGTAGCTTGCGGTGACTTACGGTAAGGGTGCGGCAATCGGTCGTCTTGTGTTATGCCACAAAGCCTTGTGCAACTTCCGCAGAGAGGCTTGCAGCACCGTATAGGTGTTTGCGACAGTACTGCAAAAATGCTTGAGAAAGCCCACATCCTTCTGCGACAATCCCAGCAAAAATCTTTAATTTTCTCTTATATATACCTGTCTCATGGTTTAGAAATCCTCACAATTGCAGCTCAGCTTTTATAGCACTTTTCCTGCTCTCTTCTCTTTACTTTTCTCTCATCTTTTTCTCTAGTTTCCCTTTTCCTTTCACTCATGGAGCCCTATTTTAGCCATTTAATGCATTTATGGACCAAAAACATTGAACAAGTGGAGCGCATTAACTTAGGGACTTTTGGTATTAGTGCCATGCCAACCTTAAGGGGGGTTCAATTAGATTGGGACTTTTTGAGGGCTTGTCTGAAATTCTGGGATCCCGAAGCACACATTTTTAGATTTGGGGGCTGGCATGGATGAGATGTGCCCTACTTTTGAAGAATTCATTATGTTACTAGGGTCTAATCCTGAGGCTGACTGGGCTGCCCTGATACTAAGAGTAGGGTACTTCAATTCATTTCTGAGGCTCTTGGGATTGGATACTGCAACTGCTAGCCCTATGGTCTTGAATGATTGGGTGGACCTGACTGCTGTAATTACTGAGTTATATGATCCTCGAGTTTTTAAGGATAAGGAATGGCAGGATCGTCGAATGAATGCTTTGGTTTTTTGTCTAACTGCTGGATATCTCTTTATAGGTTCAACTGGTTGGGGGGACATTAAGGTAACCGAACTGATTTTTCAAATGGCCGAAGGTTGCTCTATAGCTGGGATCATCTTAGCAGAGACAATCCTTAGTTTGGATCGAGCTTACAAAGTTGATGGGCCTTGAGTCCAATCATTCTGCAGGTATATTTTTCCTCCTTTTTTTCTTTTCTCTTTCTCCTTTTCCTCTCTTACTTAGCTATGTTTTTGCACAGATTTGGCTAAGGGATCATCTGAAGGTCGTTGCCCCTCTTACTAAAAAGGACTACTTGGCTTCATGGTATCAATCTCGCACCATAGTGAGGAAGTTTAAATCTGAAAGGGAATGGATTGAATGGCTGTTTGAACTCGACCCCCAAGAATTGTTGTGGCTTTGTCCTTAGTATAAGATCAAGAAATTTATCACTATGAGTTATGGCTATAGGATGGTTTATTTGCTGGGTTTGCATATGGTGACATTCTACCAATGAATGAGGGTGATGTGCCAGATGGGTCATGCGTAAGAAGTGCCCCCGGATGGAGCTATCTTTGAATCTACTTTCATCTCTTCCACTGTGGCTAGGGCTGTTACCAATGGATGGGCCCGTGGTTTTCATGTTGTTCTTGCATTTCATTGCTTTGATAAGATAGAGACTTACACTTTATGGTGGATTGTTACATCTTAGCTATTAGAGAAGATAAGGAGGATGACTTTACTTAAACAGATAGAAAATGACACTTCTGTGGAGGGGACTACTGACAATTAGGAGATCTATTATTTAGGGCTTTAGGCAAAATTTTTTGATTTCTTGTTTTAGTGAATAAGACTCTTAGTTTTGTCTTAAATCCAATTTTGAATAAAACATCATTTTTTTTCTTTTCTTTTTTTTTTTATTGTTATTATTATTATTTTTTGCAATAAAATTTGGCATAAATGAAAATTTATTAATGATTTGGACTGCACCCAATGGGAGCTACCTTTGCATCTCCTTACACAATTTATTTCTATTACATACTTTTCTCTATTATTTTGGAGAATCAGGTCCATATAGTTCTAGTTACAATGCATCATTACACAAAATATCGCTTTAATTGATCCAAGTTGCAAGGGTAGGAGAATTCAATTCCGTCCAAATCCATGAGAATGGCACCTCCACCTGACAGGATACGTTTAAACACTTAAGGTCTAGTCCAGTTTGGTTTGAATTTGCCTCTAGGGTCGTGCACTGGGGCTCGGATTTCCTTTAAGACTAAGTTTCCTTCTTGTAGTCCCCTATCCCTTACTTTCTTATCGAAATGCTAGGATAACTTTTGTTGATAACCTTGTAGTCGATACAATGCATCCATTCTCTTTTCTGCAATAGCATTTAGCTGATCATGATAACTTTTAATCCATTCTATCTCATCGATCTGACTTTCCCTCATGATTGTGGCTGATCTAATTTCCACTTTGATCGGCAGGACAGCTTCCATTCCATATACTAATGAGTAAGGAGTTGCCCCAGTTGGTGTGCGAATGGAAGTCCTATATCCCCACAGAGCAAATGGTAATTGTTGATGACAGTGTTTGTGATTATCAATCATCTTTTACAAGAGGGATTTGATGGATTTGTTTGCTACTTCAACTGCCCCATTAGTTTGTGGTCGGTAAAGAGATGATTTGTGATGCTGGATCCTCTCTTTTTTCAAGAGATGAACTACTTCTTTCTAAAAATGAGACCCATTATCTATAATAATCTCAAAAAGTACTCCAAACCTATAAAGGATGTTAGTTTGGATGAAATGAGCCACTCTTTTTGAATCCAGTACATGGTAAGGTGCCACTTCTACCCATTTTGTAAAGTAATCAACCGCTACAAGGATGTATTCATGACTAGCAGATGATTTAGGATTTATTCTTCCTATGACATCAATGCCCCAAGTTGCAAAAGGCCAAGGAGTAGTTATAGGCTACAAGGGCATAGGGGGTTACTTCTGTAATTTGGCATAAATCTGGCATTTATGATATCTCCGTACAAACTTTGCACAATCTTCATTCATAGTGAGCCAAAAATATCCCAGATTTGCAATTTTTTTAGCTAATGTGATCCCATTCATGCGTGGTCCTTCTTCTGCTCTATGGACCCATTCCATGATCTGCTGAGCTTCCTCTTTAGTCACGCATCTCAAGTGTATATTATCCCATGCCCTTTTATACAAAACATCTCCGTTTGGCAGGAAATTGCTGGCTAACTATCTTAGAGTTCGACGTTTTGATTTAGAAGCCCCTTCTAGATACTTCCCATTCTTGAGGTAGTTGAAGATGTCCCAAAAGCAAGGTTTCTAATTAGTCAGTTGAATATTCATACACAAAGTATAGTACCCTAGTTCTCGCTTCACTTCAATCACCACAGGTATGATTATTTCCCTATCTCTCATGTTTAGCATTGATGCAAGTGTTGTTAGAGCATCTGCAAATTGATTTTTGGCATAAGGCAAATAATGGAAAGATAATTCATGAAAGTTTTCTGCAAGATCATCCGAGCGCTTATGGTAAGGAGCCAAACGCTCTTCTATTATCTTCCATTTTCCAAGTGCTTGGGACACAATCAGGTTGGAATCTCCATAGACCTCTAAGTAATCAATCCTTAAATTTATAGCAACCTCTAGGCCAACTATACATGCTTCATATTCTGCTTCATTATTCATTACTTCAAAAGCTAGCTTGATAGCCATAGGCAGATTTTCTCCCTCGGGGGTGACTATAACAATTCCAGCACCATACCCTTTGCTATTAGCTGCACCATTAAAGAATAATTTCCAGACTTCAGGCTTAATTTGCATGATCTCTTCATCAAGGAATTCTAGTTCTGACCAATTACTGTCTATTAGGGCTGCGGCTAATTGATCTGGTATCACAATCCCTTTTACAGCTTTCCCTTAGACATACTTCAAATCAAAAGCCGCGAGAACCGTCATCCATCTTGCCATCTTACTGTCAAGAACTGGTCTTTCCATGAGAAACTTTAAGGGAGTCTTATCAGCCAGGACATGGGTAGTATATGAACTCAAATAATGCTGAAGCTTGTGACATACCCATACCAAAGCAAGGCATAACTTCTCAATCTGATTGTACTTGAGCTCATGAGCGAGAATGCATTTGCTTAAGTAATAAATGACATTTTCTTTATGTCATTTAGCAGCATTTTGGGCAAGCATTGCCCCCATGGCTTCTTCTGTGATGGAGAGGTACAGTAGTAGAGGCTTTCTAGGTCTTGGGGGTTGTAATACAGGAGGACTTAGCAAGTACTCTTTGATTTTTTCAAAAGCTTTCTGGCAATCACCATTCCATTACTTAGAAGCTCCCTTTTTTAACAACTTGAAGATTGGACCATAGACGTATGCTAGTTGAGCTATGAATCGGCTAATGTATTGTAGTCGTCTAAGGAAGCTCTAATTTCTTTTTTTGTCTTGGGTGCTAGCATTTCTAAAATAGCTTTCGATTTTGCTAGATCTACCTCTATTCCTCTCCTACTAACCATATACCCCAAAAACACTCCGGATGATGGCCTAAATATGCACTTGGTGGGATTTAACTTGAGATTATATTGGCAGAGTTTGGAGAAAAATCACCCTAAGGCGTGTAGGTGATCCTCTACTGCTTCAAACTTTATTACCATGTCATCAACATATACCTCAACATCCTTATGTATCATGTCATGAAAGATTGTAATAGCCATCCTTTAGTAAGTTGCCCCTGCATTCTTCAATCCAAAAGGCATAACCCGGTAGCAATATGTACCCTACTCAGTCACAAAGGCAGTATTTTCTTTGTCAGGAGGATGGACCTGAATTTGGTTATACCCTACATATAAATCAGTCAAGGAGACAATTTCATATCCGGCCATGTGGTCAACCAACAAGTCAATGTGAGGTAATGGGAAATCATCCTTGGGGCAAGCTTTATTCAAATCCCAATAATTTGTACACATCCTGACTTTCCCATCTTTCTTTGGTACTAGAACAATGTTTACTAACCAAGAAGGATACGTGATTGGCTTAATGAACCCATTGCCTAATTGCTTGGTGACTTCTTCTTTGATCTTTAAGGATAACTCTGGCTTTAGTTGTCGCAGCTTATGTTTAATGGGCTTTATATGCTCATAAGTAGGAATTTTATGAGCAGCTATAGCTGGATCCAGCCCAGTCATATACTTGGGTTCCCAAGCAAAGCAATCCAAGAAGTCTTGGATCATTTTACTCAAGCCATCCCTGTTATGACATGATGATGCAATGAATATGGTTTTTGGTTTTTCATTCATGCCAAAACTTATTGATTCTTTGCCATCTTTTATTTCATTTAATATTTCATTCAAATTGGATTCAAGACAAGGAAAAGGAAAGGAAACAGGAAGCATAGGATCATAAGAAGAAAAGTTGAGCTTTTTATTATGAATAAAAGAGTCGTTGTCCATTATTACATCAAAATTAAAGGAAAGACCAAAAGGTTCGACTATCGACTCAAATGAAGAATCAGAACTACAAGACTCTGACTCAGACTCGAATTCTGACTAGGACTCAGACTCTAGTTCAGACTTAGACTTGGATTCCAGCTCAGACTCTAACTTGGACTTGCCACCATCTCCTTTCTTCTCATAATACCAGTTGTCAGGTTAGGTTTGAGTTATTTGGATGAATTTGGTTAGGTCAACCATTTATTCATCTCCTATCATGCAAATTTGTTCAAAGAGAGCAGCCTTCATATTATCCTCCCAATCTTCTTCCAACATGAAAACTAGTTTATAGTCTTTTAAAGAAAGCATGACATTAAAAAAGAGTTCAAAACTAGGGATTAGTTTCTTAGTAATGGGACAGACTCAAGGTTCTAGAAAACCACAGTATGAAAAATTCTCACCCTCCTTCACAAAGTATCCATTAAGTATTTTGAAATAAGGGCGCATAGACCAATCATATGACTCACCTTTCTTGAGGGCTGCCATTTTCTCTTTAGCCCTTTTCTCTGCCTCAGCCAGATCTTCTTTGGTAGGTTTATAACCCAGACCAAATGGTGGGTTAGCCACTAGGTACTCTTTGAATTAACTCACTCCTTGCTGCCTCTCGCCCAGTCCTAATCCAGGAAAATAATTCTTTTATCTTAACATATTAGCCACAGTAATATTTATATAAGGATCAAAATCAAAAGGCACAAGCTCGAGCTCTTTACCTCCCTCTTTTTCTATGAATTGTACTGTCTCAAAAGCAAAACCTGATAATGGCAGAGTTGGTAACTCAGGCTATATCTCTAGAATTGGCACAGAACTTGGGACCTCACTTTTCCCATGCATATCCCCCTTTACAGTGACAACAAAAGATCCATAAGGAAATTTCAGCTTTTGATGGAGGGAAGAGAGGATAGCCTTAGCTTGATGTATCTAGGGTCGTCCAAGGAGGAGATTAAAGCATGCTGATACATCAATAACTTGAAATAGAATAAGATAAGTGACAGGCCCAATGATGACATCCAAGGTAGCCACACCTAGGACCTTCCTCTTTGTGCTGTCATATGCCCTTACAATATGGTCAAAAGGTGTGAAGTCTGAAGCCTCTAATCCCAAGCAACTTGCCACTTTTAATGGATAGACATTCAAAGTAGACCTATTGTCTATCAATACCATAGGGACTGTTTTGCCTTGAGTAAGGACTGTTATGTATAAGGCATGGTTGTAATTTAGCTCCCCCTTCGGTAAGTCATAGTCATTGAAAGAGATAGAGGTAGCTTTTGTGGCGTTGGTGAGATAAGCCACTAAAGTCTCAGGGGTGATATCTATGGGAACTTGGCATTGATTCAACGCCTTGCAAATAGCTTGGCGATAAGGGTAAGATGATTGCATAAGGCTCCAGATAGATATGTTAGCTTGGGTCTTTTTCAGCTGCTTAAGGATAAGATCCTCATTAGGCTCAGTGCTTCCTTTCATCTTTTCAGTAGGGGATGGGATAGGTTGGATGGGTGGCTAGTCATCTTGTTGGGTAGTTTTGGTAGATCCTGCCACTCTTAGTTATAACATCAATTTCTTCCACAAGATTACTCAAGTCCAAAACACAACAATATTGTCCAAAACACAACAATATTCAGAAGCTGACCGAATCAAAGAGATAAGATCAACTTCGAGATTAGTGGTGGTGATGAGGTTAATTTGGTGGTTAGAGAGGGGATTGGTGGAAATGTTGGGTCTTGGTTTGGGAGGTATGATGTCCCCACTGTCCATAAGATCTTGTATTTTATGCTTCAAATTCTAACACATTTCTATTTTGTGGCCAGCCCTTTGGTGATACTCACAATACTCATTAGGCTTGTGATTTGCTGGAAGTGGGTTAAGAGGAGCTCTTAGTTCAAGGGGCTTGATCAACTTGGCTTCTAAAGCTTTCTTGTATACCATAATCAAAGGAACCCCCAACTCAGTAAAGGACCTTCTCTCCAATCTTAATAGTTGATGGCGAGAAATGGTAGATATCTCTCCTTCCCTGTTATTATTTGAGGTAGTGACATTAGCTTGGTAGAGAGTACTCTTCTTGTATCTATTATGGGTGGTCTCATCCTTAATGTGGCCACTTTGGATCAAATCTTCTATTTTAGAGGCAGTGGCAACAAAGGCTTTGAAGCTTGGGAGGTATTGTGTGAGGAGATGATTTTGGTATACTGGCAAAAGGTTCTTCATAATTATGTCAACCTGCTCTTATTCAGTTGGTTGATTCACCATTTGGGCTGCTTTTTCTCTCTACCTCGTAAGGAACGAGGAGAAAGATTCCTTCGGATTCTACTTGGTAGTCTCTAAGTCTCTCCTTATGATATCCACTTCAATGTTGTGCTCATACTGCTTCACAAATGTATTGCAGATATCATCCCAAGTCCTCTTTTTACCTATGTCTAGGTCTAAAAACCATTTTATGGTAGTTCCAGTGAGAGATTGTTGAAATAATTGGGCAAGGAGCTCATTATCAACTCCCAAAGGAGCCATTGCCCCCACATACATTTTCAAGTGCATCTTAGGGCATGTTATCCCGTTAAATCTATCCAGCATTGGGATTTTGAACTTTGGTGGAGTTCTAGCATCAGGAAAGAGGGCTAAGGAATTAGCATCAATCACGTCATCATTTTTCCTAATGTTTTTAAGGGTCTTTTCCATGACTTCAAATTTTTCCATCAAAGTTTTGGTATTCATATAGGAAGAAAATTCCTCTCCTTGAAAAAGATTCAAAGGAGAAGGAGTGGTAGAATAAGTGGCATGTGGCATTTGGGAAGTAACAAGTGATAGGGTAACATCTGGAATTGGGATAAAGGTTGAGATGATATTTGGATGTGCATCAACTGTAGCCTTTCCTTTATCAATCAAGTCAATAGGGACATTGGGGGAAAAGGAGGTATTTGCAATAGCTTGGGTCACGCTTGGAATGGTATGGATTAGTGTAGTATTTAAACTAAGGCTGGCTTGACTTATCATAGCTTAAACCTCCTCCAAAATGGACTGTCTCTGCTCATTGAACTAGGCTTGTTGGGCCTCCAAAATAGCTTGAAAATTTCTTTCTTGCTTAAAGAGAAGATTTGTTAAGAATGAGTTCAACTGGGCCTTTTCGTCCGTATTAGTTGCATTCAGACCACTATATTTCAATCCACTTGTTCCTTCGGCCATCTTAGGTACCTTATGATAAGGAAATAAGTAGACAAAATGAGTATAGGACTAAGGTAATACAGCAAGATGACAGACCTTTAGGCTAGCATTGGTATTTTTAGGGATGGGTATTTCAGTGAACCATAGGTTTGGTGAGCTTTCCATTTGTTTCAAGGTTCTTGGATGATGAATGTATGCATGATGTATGTGCGCATGAATGAAAAGTCATTTCATGAATACAATAAGGCTTCTTTTATAGTACATACAACCTAAGGTCCAAGTTCTAAGTTCATTACATGAAAGGGACAAGGTAGCTTGGTTTAGGGTATCTGTCATACTAAAGCAGCGATATACTTAACCACATGTGAGTCAAAGAGCCTCGCGTGGGTCCAATAGTACGTACATACTCGTTACATCTTTAAAATGATTAAAGGATTCGTCGCGGGGTGGATGATTTCACTATTGGTGAATAGACCTAAGGAGGGTTACCCACTCGATGTTACTCACTATCCATTGTTTTCCTAGAACTAGGTTGAATGACAAAGAGCCTATGCAAGTGATGCATGCAAAGTTACAATTATAGTAAAAGGCCAAATTTTTTTTTTAAACTAATTAGTAGTTCTCTTATTTTTTCCTTTTAAAAAAAGAAAATCGGTCCCCAATGGAGTCGCCAACTGTGAGGTCTCGCCCGAGCACTAGTCCAATCCGCTAAAGGGAATCGAAATGCTCATTTGGGAAAGAACTCACGAGGAAGCCCTCGAGCTTATTTTTGATAGATTTGAAAATTATTTTTAGGAGTCGCCACCTTAATTTATTTTTATTTAGGAAAATATAAGGAAAAAAACCCATTCGACTCCAATTATAACCTAAAAGAAAAAGGATCACTAGCCTCGAAACAAAAGAGGATTCGGAGATTAGGTTTTCGGTTTATTTTAACAAAATGAGTTTGGCCAATTAATACAAGAGTGACTTAAAATATATTTCATGAATAAACTAAAATGCATGAACAGTTTATAATATGCATGATCATTCAATCCACAAAGTTTATACATAATTAGAATTCAAAAGAAAAGAGAGTTAATATTACAATGAAATTCAAACTCAGGGGATATCTCCTCTAGCCCTTGTGGATTCTAGGGAAGTTACACATTCTCCAAACTAAATCTAATAACTAAGTAAAGGAAAGCAAAATAAAAGTAAGTGAAGAAGATGATAGGGGGGAGAGTTGGTTAGTTTTAATTGGATTCGATGTCTGAACCAAGCATGCCTATGTATCCTTTTGAATGGGAATCAAAACCCACGCAGTTCTCCCTTCTTGTGAAGGGGTTAGTTTAGCCTAGCCACTTTATCATGTCTTGATTGATTGATTAAAAGAGAGTTGAGTTAATTAATTAATTTAATTGATCACCGAATTGATTAGCTAACAACCTAGATGAATCAATTTATTTAACTAACTAAAAGAGACAATGAAATTAAGGGAAAGGAAGCTTACCTTGGATGGCGGACGGCGGCTGGCTTTAAGCGACAGGCGGATGGCTTAGGATGGCGGACTACAGATGGTGGATAGCATTGGATGGCAGACAGTGGCTGGCCTCTGACGGTGGGTGGCAACTAGCTTTGGGCGGCGGACACAAGCCTTAGGCAAGAGACTTGCCTCGAACAGGCGAGCAGCGAAAAGCCTTAAACTAGTCGGTAGGAATTAAGGAGAAACCCCCCAACTTGCTTTGCGAAGTAAGGAGCAAATGCAAAGCATTTTGCTTGAAGTAATGCTTTTCAAGCTCTAAAAGTTGATGTTTTGAAGTGTGGGGAGGCCCTCTATATATAGGAGGAGGTTTGGAGCATAAAAATTGTTCAAATATGATGTGAGATTACAAAAAATCAAAATTTCACTGGAGTTGCCGCAGAGGTCCTTGCAGCAGTGCCGCACAGCCCTTTGCGATTTTGCAAAGGGCTTTGCGGCAGTGCCGCGGGCCTCTGCGACAACGGGCCCTGCTTTCGCCAGTTTTGCCCGTTCTTGCTCGTTTCTCATCCGTTTTACATGATTTCAGTTGTGTTATACTTGTTACTCAGTCTCGGATGATTTGAAATGGTTCAAATGTCAAAAAGAAATATTTTGATTTTTCCATTTTGAGAGTTTTTGACTTCTAAATGTTTGTTTACCAAGCCTAAGTGCTTTTAAAGTTCAAACACATACTGGAAGGTGCAAAATTAAGGGTTCACACCTATCTTACTAAGACAGTCTAATATACACAACTTTGGTAGAACCTATATAAATGACAATCAAAGTCTTGACAAGTGTTCAATTGTGGAAGGCATTTTAATGACTTAATTTTAAGTGAGGGATTTACCTTATTTAATTATTATATCTATTCATCTAATAGAGATCATTATGCATTTAAACATACATTGTATCCCATACATTTATAATAAAGCATAATGTAAACGTGACATAATATGGCCCTAATCTAGATTGATCTTCATAAGCCAATATGAAGATCAATGGTCAATCTTAGGTAAAACTTCATCTCCATAAATTTGCCTTGATTGCAATGAACAGTCTCCTTCTTGTGCCTTGTTCTCCATTATAAGTAGCAATGTAGTTGCAATCTATAGTATTCTATTACTACTAATAAAATAAATAAATGACAATAAATGAAAATGATTGGCTATATTTAAAAATTACAAACCCAATTATAAAATAAAACCTACCAATCACATTAGTCTAAAATTGCCATATTATGTACCATGCATATAACATCATATACATCAAAAACAACATTTTGAATCATGGTTGATTATATATAAAATCAAATAATGATATATGTTGCGAAAATTTCACAAGGTCAAGGGGAAGCGCCTTTAGTGGTTGCTCCACTAGCCAATTAACGAGTAGGAGTCAAGGGGGTAGTTGCCCTTGCAGGGGGTCGGGGGCAATGCCTCCAAAAGGTAATAATATACCATACTCATTGAATGAATTACTACCATAAGACTCTAATGTTATTAATCATATTAATGATTATGTTTATAACAAAATAATATCAATTTTAATCAAATTAAATTTATACAGTCAGTGTAATCTCATTACAAATTTCTGTTTAACATTTAAACAAACCGCTAATGTGAAAATAATTAATCTTATGAAAACACATGTTTATAGTTTTCTTATTTAATCAAATCAATAAGAAGATATCACACATAATCAGGTTTAGCTGTAAAATGAATTAATCAAATTAATTCTATTAATTCTTTTTTATCTAATTAAACAATTTAAATCCTTAATTAAATTAAAATGATTTTGTGTTTCTAGTTATTGATTATTAAAACACCATTAAACATACTGCTCATGATTAATATATTCAAAATCACATTTTAAATATATTGTCTATGTTCATTCATATCATATATTCACATAACATAACGAAATCAATCTAATCAAACTCGCAAGTGGCTCCAATACCACTATTAGATTTTGGGGATAGATCAGACATCATATGCAGCGGAAAATTAAAATTTTAATTCCTAAAATTTACCAAGATCCATTTGTTTTAATTAAATCAATTAAATTTTAGACAGCTTACCTCTTGTACCAAGCAGAAAAACCTTCTAATGCATATGCGAAATTGACTTGCATGAATTAAAATGAATAGTTTTTGGCTTCGGATCATAGTTGCTGCTACTTGAATGAACACCCTTAGTTGGTATCTACATGAACAAATTGAGAAAAGGACTATAGTGTGCTAGCACTAGTCTTGAAAATGATTTTCAAAATCTTTTTTATATGAAAATTCTAAATTTTTTCTCTCTATGTTTCTCTATCTCACACTAGAAAATGTGGCTATATAAACCAAACAATAAAAATAATCATATTAAAGATTTTTTTGTTATTTTAATATTTAAAAATATTTATCTGTATATAAATATAAATTTTAAATATTAAATTACTTTATCTTAATAAAGTAAATATACAAAATAAGATTAAATTAATATTAGGTTAAATTTTAATTGTCTTCTAGTTCAATGAACCTTGACAATTTCCAAGTTCAATGAACCTAGACAAAAATTAAACTATAGTCCATTTCAAATTCGTTCTAAATGTGCGAACCTATAGGTTCTTTGAACGTTGGTAGTAGCCTAAAATTCTATTTCTGGCCCATAAGTCATAAGAGGCCTCTGGCAAGGCATTATGACTACTCAAGTTAAGTGAAAGTTGATGATCCGATATAACTTTTCACAGTCAATGTTATAATCATTTTGTCACTCAGTATCTTAATTAAACATAAGGCATGGATTATGCTACTTATTGGATTATTCTTAGTTGTATTTGCTGTAATTTCATTGTATATTAGCTGTAACATTATTCTAGAAAGGTAGAGTTAAATTGCTTTGCCAATTCTCTGCTTAATTTACGGCAAAGATCAAGCTTAACCTTCATCATATTGTACAGTATATAAGGAGGTGTTTTTAGGTGAATAAAATTAGAGAATTCCATTCCAAAATATTCCTTATTATGGTACCAGAACCTGGTTACTATGGCAGGAAATACAAGTGACGTATCGACAAAGATGATGTCACCATACTTTCTCTCATCCAACGACAATCCAGGAAACATTATCACTCAGGTACAGCTGAAAGGTGATAATTACAATGAATGGGCACGAGTGATAAGAACAGCGCTACGAGCCAAAAAAAAGTTTGGATTCATTGATGGTTCAGTGAAACAACCTCTGATGAATCTTCTGAACAAGAAGATTGGTGGACAGTCAACTCCATGTTGGTTTCATGGATACTAAATACAATTGAACCTGGTTTGCGATCAACCATAACACACATGGAGATTGCTAAGTAGCTGTGGGATGACATCAAGGAAAGATTTTCAGTTGGGAATGGACCACGTATTCATCAACTTAAGGTTGAATTGACAGCATGTAAACAACGAGGCCTTACTGTTGTAAACTACTATGGGAAGTTAAAGAAGATTTGGGAAGAATTGGGTAATTATGAACAAAATCCGACATGCCGCTGTGGAAAATGTACTTGTCATATTAGTACAAAATTAGACAAGAGGCGTGAAGAAGAATGCTTACATCAGTTCTTGATGGGGTTAGATGACTCGATTTATGGAACTGTATGCTCCAACATTTTGAGTGCAGAACCTTTGCCAACACTAAATTGAGCCTATGCTATAATAGTTCAAGAGGAACGTGTTCGAGACATAACACGAGAAAAAGAAGAAAAAGGGGAAGCAATGGCTTTTGCTATTCAAACAAAACAAGTCTCAAAAGAACGATATGAGAACACAGATAAAACTAAAGTGTGCTCCCACTGCAACAAACCTGGACATCATTCAAACTCATGCTTTCAATTGATTGGATATCCAGAGTGGTGGGGAGATAGACCTCAAGGAAATAAACGTGGGGCTGGTCGTGGACTAGGAGGAACAAAACAATCAGGTAGATCATATGGGAGAGGTGGAAGAGGACACAGTGGACAAATTCGAGCCAACGCAGCAATTGTAGGAGCCCAGGAAAACACAAGTCAAAGGCAAATGGTTGAGCTGGATAAAACTGGACTAAGTGGATTAAGCAGCGAACAATAGAGTTTGCTGATCAGTATGTTGAAATCACATAAAGAAGGCAATCAAGAAAGATTGAATGGTATGTATGAACCAGCAGAATGGTTAATTGACACTGGAGCTAACCGTCATGAGACAGGATGTCTTAAAAAGATGAACAATGTGAAAGAAGTTCTTCCATGCCCAGTTGAACAGCCTGATGGGACAGAAGCAATAGCAGAGAAAGAAGGAATCGTGGTGTTAAATGAGCACTTAAAATTAAAAAATGTTTAATATGTGCCTAACTTGAAGTGTAACTTGATCTTAGTGTCAAAATTAGCTAGAGATTCAAGATGTTTTATCTTGGTCACTGATGAATTTTGTGTTATACAGGACCGCAATACGAGGAAGTTGATTAGAGCAGGTGAGATGTGTGAGGGGCTCTATCTTTTACAAGGCAATATCTCTGCAAAAGCATTGAAGATAATAACGAAAAACACAGTTGAAGTCTGGCATCAAAGGTTGGGACATCCTTCTCTTAAAATAGTCAAGTTGCTACCAGTTGTTGACAAAAATAGTAGTAACTATATTGAGAGTTGTGAGGTTTGTTTTCGAGCAAAACAAAGTCGAGAAAAATTTGCAATAAGTGATAATAAAGCATCCCGTGTTTTTGAAATGATTCATTGTGACTTGTGGGGTCCCTATAGAACTTCGTCTTTATGTGGTGCCTATTATTTTTTGATTGTTGTTGACGATTATTCTAAAGCAGTATGGGTTTATTTGTTGAAAAATAAAATTGAAGTCGGTCGCACTTTTAGAAATTTCCTAGCTTTAATAAAAAGACAATTCAATGGGGTTGTGAAAATAGTGCGAAGCGATAATAGAACTGAATTTACTTGTTTAGATGAATATTTTGAAGAAAATGGCGTTATTCATTAGACCTCTTGCGTCGGTACACCACAACAAAATGCAAGAGTAGAACGAAAGCATCGTCATATCCTCAACGTAACTCGTGCCCTACGTTTTCAAGCTAACTTACCTATTGAATTTTGGGGAGATTGTGTTCTAACAGCTGCTTACTTGATTAACCGAACTCCTTCTATGTTGTTAAAAGGAAAAACTCCTTATGAAATTTTGTTTGGCTGCAAACTGTTATATCAAGATATACGGATTTTTGGATGCTTGGCGTATGCTCACAATCAGAAGCATGGTAAGTAGAAGCAGAAAATGTGTATTTTTGGGATATCCATTTAGAAAGAAAGGATGGAGCTTGTATGATTTAGACTCAGGTGAGATTTTCATTTCAAGGGATGTGGTTTTTATTGAAAATGAATTTCCTTACAAAATTAGAACTAGTACTACATCTAAGGCAATGAGCAACGAAACTCTTAAGAATTCAATGGCAGATGATGAAGTTATGATAGGAGTTGTTAATCAAGAGTAGAATGATGAAATCGCAGTGGGTAATGCAGCTACTAAAGAATCGATTGAGGAGTTTGGCAGTGATGTAGAAAGGGGGGGAACTGATACCTCCAATGATCAATAAGGTGAAGTTTTGATTGGACGAGGTCATAGACAGTGACAACAGTCAGTGCTTTTGTGAGATTATGTGTTGCTCACAGTATACAAGAAGAGCCCCTCTACAAACTCACACGTCCATAAGTCTTCCTCAGGTAGTCCTTATCCTATAACTAATTATGTGAATTGTGATAAGTTTTCTAAAGAATATCGAGCTTTCTTAGCAGCCATTACTGCAGGTGTGGAACCTAAATCCTTCACTAAAGTAATGCAAGATGATATATGGAGAGAAGCAATGAAAAGAGAAATACATGCATTAAAGGAAAATAAGACCTGGATTGTCGAACCATTACCTCCAGGTAAACGTGCCATCGGCTGTAAGTGGGTGTACCGAATCAAATACAATGCAGATGGAACTATTGAGCGTTATAAAGCTTGTTTAGTGATCCTTGGAAATAAACAAGTTGAAGGAATTGATTATACTAAAACGTTCGCACTGGTAGCTAAGATGGTGACTGTGCATACTTTTCTAGCAGTAGCAGCGGCTAAAATTTGGGAACTACATCAGATGGATGTCCATAATGCATTCCTGCATGGGGATTTAGAGGAAGAAATGTACATGTGGATGCCTCCTGGTTTCTATTCTGATAAACCAGGTATGGTGTGTCATTTGAAGAAATCTTTGTATAGTTTACGTCAGGCACCTCGTTGTTGGTTTGCGAAATTGGTTACCGCATTGAAAGATTATGGGTTTCGCCAATCATATTCTGATTACTCACTTTTTACTTTTGTTCGAAGCAAGGTTCAGATTCATGTTCTTGTGTATGTTGATGATCTCATAGTCTCAGGGAATGATCATGCGGCAATTCAAATTTTCAAAGATTATTTAAGCACTTGTTTTCACATGAAAGATTTGGGAGTGCTGAGATATTTTTTGGGTATTGAGGTTGCTAGATGTTCTGAAGGAATTTCTCCTTGTCAGCGTAAAAATGCTTTAGATATTATTTCTGAAGTTGGTCTTCTTAGAGCTAAGCTTGCATTTTTTCCTCTCGAACAAAATCACAATTTGGCTTTGGCTGAAGGAGCTCTTTTATCTGATCCAGAAAAATATCGACGATTGATAGGAAGACTTATTTATCTTTTGGTTACTCGCCCTAAGCTATCCTACAGTGTTCATACATTGGCTCAATTCATGCAACAACTTTGAGATGACCATTGGCAGGCAGCTCTCCGTGTTGTTCATTATCTTAAAGGTAATCCTGGACAGGGCATTACATTACCCACCTCTAATGATTTACATCTATATGCTTGGTGTGATTCGGACTGGGCGAGTTGTCCTCTCACTCGTCGCTCTTTAACTGGTTGGTATATTCAACTTGGAAATTCACCAATATCTTGGAAAACTAAAAAACAGCATACTGTGTCTTGTTCGTTAGCTGAAGCAGAATATCGATCTATGGCTATGACTGCTTGTGAATTGACATGGTTAAAAGAGTTGCTCTTAGCTCTTAGAGTGACATTTTGATCCAATCAAATTATATTGTGATAAACAGGCAGCGTTGCATATTGCTGTGAATCCAGTTTTTCATGAGCTAACAAAGCACATCGAAATCGATTGTCACTATGTTCATAATGAAGTATAGCTTGGTGTTATTCAACCTATGTTCGTCTCATCTGGGTCACGACTTGCAGATATATTTACCAAAGCTTTAGGCCGTAAATAGTTTGAATATCTTCTTGGCAAGTTAGGCATTTGTAATTTGCATGCTTCAACTACTCGAACTTGAGAGGGGGTATTGGATTATTCTTAGATGTATTTGCTATAATTTCGTTGTATATTAGCTGTAACGTTATTCTACAAAGGTAGAGTTAAATTGCTTTGCCAATTCTCTGCTTAATTTACGGCAAAGATCAAGCTTAACCTTCATCATATTGTACAGTATATAAGGAGGTGTTTTTGGGTGAATAAAATCAGAGAATTCCATTCCAAAATATTCCTTATCACTACTCTTGTATTGTTCAATTACGCTATTTCTCAATCTGCAAGTAGACTAACTAAATAAATGACATTGATAACTCTCATTAATTCATGTGAGCAGGCAATGCATTTTCTCAATCTCACTTTTCAAGGAGCCCAAAGATATCTTTGTCAAAATGACAGGGACAAATTCTTTCTCAATCACTCACATCCCTCTGCATGATTTACTCTATATCCAATAATAATATGTATTACTATCCTATTACAGAAGATGTTGAACTGTGTCAAAATATGGAATTTCTCGTGTAGGAATCTATGGTGACTTTAGGTCAAACGATTGAATAACAATATTGTAATGAGAACTACTTATGACATTAACCATGTAGTATTTTTATAGCGTGTCAGCCCAGTATACTGTTCTCTAATGTATATTTATAGGTTGTCCTAATATCTCATATATATAACCAGTAAAATATGATTATCAGTTAGACTACATACTAGTCTTAATTTATTATTGGTTCACCAATAATGAGTAACTAGGGAAAATTTAAAACAATATCTCATTTATCTTAGGGTTTTACTATCACGTCACATTCTTGATGACCTTAAGTGAAATCAACAATTTATGAAATTTATTATCATGTTATAAAATATTACTTGCAATTAATAACATAATAATGAATTTTCTCTTTATTAATAATAATAAATAATAATAATAATAACAACATTCATATTTTGGGTCGATGTTAACAGGTATGTTATATGATATTAACGACATGCTACTATATATATTTGTTTAGTACTCTATTTATTATGAACTTTAATTTTATATGATCAGTGAATAATCAATATCAAGAATGAAGGGTTTTTACAATTTTTTATAGGTTTTTTATGGCATTTCTTTAAAAATATTTTCATTTTTTAAATATTCTATTTCTATGTATAAGTTGTTTATCGAATTCAAACTTGAAAAGATTAATGGGTCTTATATGCTAATTATAATTTTTTATTTTATTATTTATTTGCAATTGTAATATTGCTATTTATTATTTTCCGCACGGAGCTAGTACATTGAAATCTTAAAAATTGCTGATATTATTTTTCCAAAAAATTATTACATAGGAAATAATCTATTTATCATATTTTTAATTATTTTTATTATAATAAAAATATTACATAGAAAATATTGTAATCTTAATTTTGTACTCTTATTAATTTTAAAATAATAATAATAATAATTTAGATTTTGTTTCCTATTATGTTTATATCATAACTAGAAGTAAACCCACGCAATGCCGCGAGATGCTTTGAGTTTATTTCATTTTTTATTTTATTATAATATATTAAATGTTTATTTTTTATAATATTATTGTGAAGATTTATATTTTTTATCATATTTATATGATAAAAAACTAAATAAAACAAAATATAAATGTATGGAGAATGCATTAAGAAAATGTAAATATAATAGTAATTAAATACAATAATATTTAAAATATTAATATTCCATATTTTCTAAGGCATAACATAAGTCTCCCAAATATTTTGTCAAAAAAAAAAAAGTAAACCAAATAAAATCTAATATAAAAATATGATTGTGTTGATAGGATCTTCAATATGTGTTCCGAAAAACATGCAATATCCAAAATAAATAATTATATTATTATAAATAAACAAAAAAAATAAATGTGAAATAAAATAACGAGTTGACTATATTTTGTAAATTACGAATTTATCAATATTGAAGATTCCATTTTAAGGAAGATAATGAAGAACCAATTTTACAGTAATGATATTTAAAAATATAAATAGTTAGAAAAATTATATTACAAAAAATCCATAAACTCGTGCAAAATATAAAATTTTTACCAGTGATAAATTTTTTGAGTTGCCCGAAGCATAATTTGAGTTGCATGCCCTGAAATCGCCATAAAAATTTTTGTGGCCAATGAGCTATTAATTGAAGCTGCATCGACAGCATATAAAAGAAAAAATAAGAATCATATACACTTTCATAAAAATAATTGTGCAGTTAAACTGAAAAAGAAATACAACTTAGCATTGAATTTGTTGACAATCATTGATTAAAAAAAAAAAAAAAAAAAAAAAAAAAAAAAAAAAAGCTAGAACAACAGCATCACCATTTTATTCTTTTGCAAATATATAATCTTAAGGAAATTGCAAAGTAGCATTATTCAAAAGAATCAGATCAAACTTGTCATTGTTAGAAAATTTTGTAGTTATTTGTTAAATTAAGATGAGTAAAGAACTAATTAAAATTGTTAATAAATTTTTTTAACATGTGTATACCTGTAATTTTTTATCCAAACCCTCCGCTTTTTTACAATTCTACTTGTAATATTACTTGTTCAACTCCTCAATTTAAGATGACTTGTCCCAAAACATCTATATAGTACAAAGTTGTTAAAATTCAAAAGTTAAAAAAAAAAAAAAATTCTAATGAGTAGTTCGAAAAAATTTAAAAAATATATATAAATAAGACGTATAAAAAAATGTTTTATCACCTGCTTTATATTGAATATTTTTGAGTTTACGGAATTCAAATATAGCGAAAGGCATAGACGAATCATCTTCATAAATAGCTTTAATGAATGCATTTCTCGGGAGTCTAATCTAAAAAGGGTGCATGCTTATTTTATAATTAAGCTACGTTAGTATAACTATGAATCCAATAATATAGTAAATGTTTTCTTCAACCAATAGCAAATGGAAATTATGAACAAATTGCTTTGTTATTTTACCTTACATCACGTTACCCTGCTGATCGGTATGAGATCAAGATGAAGTAGTGGGCTGGATCTTCTAGATTGGGCCTTATGAAATAGATCTGCAAAGAAAAGAGGAAAGGTCAAGAGAGAGCCAGACCTTTCGCCTGACGAAAACTCTCCGACGATCAAGTCAGTAAATTGTAATACTGGTAACCAGAGAGGTGTTTCCCTCGAAATTATAGAGTATTTTTTAGTAAGAGAAAAGAGGTGAGAGAGTACAGAATTCCATATACCTTAGTTTCATGTTTTTCCTTTCATTTTATATGACCTTGTATGAGATAAAGCTGACACTTCCCCATGAGGAGGGGTGTTCCTTGTCAATCAGTCCCTTCGTCTGGCATAGTAGGTGCAGAGGTAGTGGGCGCATGTTTCCTGTCCTATCCTCAGAAATATTTGATGAGAATTATGTCAAGATATGGGGTGAGCTGTATGAAGAGGTGTCTGTATGCTAGTTGATATGACATATGTGCCAGAAACTTTGGGCATAACTTGCTCAGCAAGTTACTTGTGAGTGAAGTAAAGTAAGTTCCTTGGTAGCTTTTTCGTCTAATGTATATGTGGGCTATGACGCCATGGGGATTCGATCAGCGGGCTTCGGCCCTTTCTCTGAGATCTTAAGGGGCCTGAAATAAGTGTGGGCCTCTAATTGCCAGAGCTCATACATAGCAAGAGAGCCATTTTTATCCCTCATCAGGGCCCCCCTGTTTTACTAAGATGAGGACGAAGGGTCGAGTCTTTAGTGAAACAGTTAACTACAAAAGTAGCATTGATCGAAGGAGCATAAATCGAAGGGATTATCTTTGCATTGGACAACGAACGTGTCCTTTCATTCTTTGGGTTTCAACGAACAACTTTATGAAGAGTTTGAGATTCACTAACTTGGAGGGCTTTGCTGAATATGTATTGTTTAAGCATTTGATTCGTCTCATTAAAGAATGACTTTCATTTGGACGAAGGGACCTGATTGGCTGAGACCACCTTTCATTTTAGTGAACCACGTGGAGTAGGTAAAAGATCACAAAGTCATTTCATGCATGAACGGCTGACAAGAACATGTATTGAATGTATGTCTCTTCGTTCTCCCTGCTCTGCCATGTGTCTTTGCAAGCAGTTGAGTTTTCTATGAGTTTTAAATTTTAAACTACCATTTAATGCCCCTAATTAATGGGATGACAATTACTGAGGAGGCTCTTCTTATATATACCCCTTTGGCTTTTCACTTTAGAGCTCCTGTTTGCTTCCCTTAACCATTTGATTTCCTGCATTCCCTGTGTCTTTGCTTTTTTCTTTCTTTCAACCTTCAAACTCTTCTTTGTTATTTCTTTCATTCTAAATGGCACTAAGGAAGGAAAACATCCATAAGAGGGATCAAATTAGCTCTGCTTAATACCAAAAAACTTAGAAGAAGAGTGGGGAGAGATTGCACTTTTTTTGCAAAACCTCTAATTTCTTAGCCTTTAGCCAAAATCTGGAGGGCAGCAGCTGATTCTTATTTTGTCATGCTAAAGCTCATGAAAGGGTTTATTCCAACGATCCTAAAGCTGCTCTCCCCAAAGATAACCGCCACTACATCATCTTTTACCATTAACCGGAGGCCAGTCTTCGTTTCCCTCCAACCGACTTCAAAGTTGAGTGCTTTAGCTACTTTGGAGTGAATCCCATGATGTTGACTCCTAATTTCATAAGGGACATGCACCTCTTCGAGGTTTTGAGCTTCGCTTATAATATTTGGCCCACCGCCCGCCTATTCCAATGTTTCTTTAGAATCTAAAGCGCTCAGAGGTCATTTGGCGTCTATATGACTTCTGCGAGGCCTTGTCGAAGTCTCTTTTTTGGGAAAGAGAACAAGGTAAAGGATTGGAAAGGCAAATTTTGGCTGATAGAGGTCACTAATGGCCTCGATGACAAATCTCTAGGATTTGGTTTTCTTGGCCATTTTCTGCATCCGATTGAGGGCCCAATTGATTAGCCCGATAGGCTATCCAAGGAGGAGAAGGCAAACCTAAAGACTTTGGTTTTTCAAGGCTTTATTTACAACTCTAAGAGGATGATGGCCTCCTTCTACCCTGAGGATGAACATGGTGCTCCTACTCCTAAACTTTTATTGAGAGATATAAAAGGTAATTCCTTAATTATACATCAGAGCGTGATTATTGAAAGGTGATAAATCGCTAACTCTATTGTGGTTGTTGTTTTGATTGCAATGGAGGCCAAAGATCTTTGGCATTACCAGGATATTTTAAAAGAAATAAAAGGGATTCTCCCAAGACCCTTTAATGAGGGGGCCGAACTTCCTATTCTTGATCTTCGTACTATGAGGCTTTGGATGTGAACCTCTTTTGACTCCAAGTCCAAGCTAATGAAGGTTTATAAAGAAAAGCTGGCGAAGTGCAATACTGCTGGATAGGGTCTTGCTACTTAAACAGAAGGGACTCAACTGAGTGTTATGAATGTGAAGTTGATCTATATCATTCGGAGACGACTTGTTAAAGCTTCTGATCATTTTTTTCCTGTCATATAGAGAACGGTCTCTTCATCTCAAGCTGCAACCATCACCACTATTAAGTCCACTTCCCATAGAGGGATTTTGATCTATGGGTCTACCATGGCTCTTCCTCCTCCACCCCTACATCCTCCTACTAGTGATAGAGGGAAGGGAAAACTTCCACCTCCTCCTCCAAAGGTAAAGGTGAAGGGACCTCCGGTGCCCAGTATCCTTAACGCCATTGCTCATTCCTCTCAAGGGGTGAGCGATTAGCGAACTTGGAGAAAGCTTTAATGAATGTCTCTGACACCAAGTTTGAGGCACATCTAGCGAAGATAGTGGAGGACAAAATGCCCTAGAGATTGAAGTAGGGGTAGGTAACTTTTGCCTTCCTTCTATACTATTTCCTTCATCTCCTATAGATCCTCGAGTCATTAGATGAAGCCGTTTAAGATGGTCTAAGAGTGTTATACCTGGAAGCCTCTTAGCATTGAAGAGGTGGAGGCCTGGGAGAAGTTTGTTGAGGAGTAAAGGATCTCATTTCCTGATTTGGCAACCCTCAAGAAGCTTTTTTGTTTGCCTATTAAGATGGTGGTTGAAGGAAAGACCTTCATCTTCAGAGGCAAATTCCTGCCTTTCTTTCATTATTTTTACTTGTATCGTTTGTTTACTTATATTTGCTGATGTCTTTGCTCTCCTTCTGTAGTTTCTATTGGCAAGGCTGACGCTATGGTTTCTGAGCCTTCCTTTGAGGTTGTGATGTCTACTGTTACTTCTGTAGCACTTGAGGCAACTGCGAAGCCTCTTGTTGCTCCAGAGGAACCTTTAGCTGCTACTTTTGTAGGGGGTTTGATGGAGGTGAATGTCCTTATAAGAGTTTCTCCCCTCCGCCCACTAAGGAAGAAGTTAACAATGGGAGACTTTCTCAGTCGAAAGAGGCCTACCCCCGCTACTTCGACTTTTGCTGCTATGACGAAGGCCATGCTTATCTTAAGGACCCCTCAGTAGGTAATGGTGGTAGATGTTTCTCTGCCCACCAAAAGATGAAGGATTGAGGAGCCAACTAAGGCTATTATAGTGAGCATTAACCCAATAAAAAGAGCTAATACCTTACCTGATGTTTGCCTGGCTCCTGTCCCTTCTACTGTGATAATGGCCCCTCTCCTTTTTCTGTGTCTAGCGCCCACACCTCTTTTTGGGTTAGTGGCAGACACTCTTGCCAGACAAGAGGCTCTGCAGGAGAAGGTATTCTTACTTTCCTCTTCAATTGCAATTGTGTGTTTCGACATTCCTATTTTTTAACTTTTGTTACTGGTTTTTTGTAGGCTGTTCTTGAGTCCAAGATCCTGAGGACTGACTTTGATATGTTGAGTGATGTTACTTTTATCGCATGTATAGATGTAAATGCATTCATTTTGAAATAAAATAATACAATTTTTGTACCTCCAATGTGTTGTTACTTTTATCGCATTTATCCTTCAAGGTTCAGCAACTTCCACAAAGGGCTTTGAAAATTGCTTCCATGAGTTATCCTTTTTCCCTCTGTGAAGAAGAAGTACTTTCACATAGGAATGAATTCTTTACTTGATGGGTTAATCCCGTCTTTGGTTAGGTATTCTTCCCTAGACTTGTTAGGGCTTCTAGGATTGCTACTTTAACTGTATCGTCATTCGAGTCGAAGCTTGAGAGCATTCATCACCAACATTCATTTCCTTCATGAAATGCCTAGATTTATTAGGGCTTTCAATTTTTTCCTTAGAGGAACTCTTCTCACTCTTGGGGAGGAATTATGCCTAGAGTTGCTAGGGCTTTAAGCTTCCCCTTAGGGAAGTTCATCTCACTCTTAGTGAAAGATCATACCTAGATTCATTAGGGCTTTTGAAGTTAGCACTTAAGGTTACATCGCCGTTTGAGCCGAAGCTTTAGCGTTCGCCCTGCACACAGTTATAGCATGCTTCATTGAAGGCTACTTTGATGTAGACATCTTTGGCGTTCGCCCTGTGCATAGTACATCTTGAAATGTTGAATGTTCCAAGTATGAGGAACTTCAGCACCTTCTATGGTTATAAGTTTGTATGTACTAGGACCTATGACTCTTTTCACTTGGAAAGGTCCTTCCCATGTGGATGCAAGCTTGCCTATGACTTTGCGTTTTCTGGTGGCTTCTAGGAACCTCATCACTAGATCTCCTTCGCCAAATACTTTGCGCTTGACTTTTTTATTGAAATGGTTAGCAGCTTGCTATTTGTAATTAGCCATTCGGATGTTGGCTAAGTCTCTAAGCTCTTCTAGGAGATCCAAATCAATTCTTCTAGCTTGGTCATTGTCTTTATCCCCACAATAGTTGACTCTTCCACTGGGGAGGCCTATATTGTCATGACCCAACTTTCATGTCATGACCCAACTTTCAGGCCATGATTGTTTTAGAGTTCAGGAAGACGTAAGATCACCTAAACCTATAGAATACCATAGATCTTATTATCATCTTGCCTATTTAATTTGACCCTTTCTCCTAAGATCAAAACCATATTGCTCACTACTAATTCCCAATAATTACTTTAACTATGTCATGAATATGAATATAATATCATTCTTAATTATTTGAAAACATTATCTTTACATTCCTAACTAACATCATAAATAAATACATATCTAATACAAGCTATCAGTTACTCATATTGTTCTTAGACAAAATAGATATTAACATTATACCTTCAGTCACCATAGAGCTCTAAGCCATATGTCTTCTAAATGATACGAGTAACATCTTCATAATATCCATAACAAGTCCCAAATAGAGAGGCATGACTCAGGATTACCTTGCTAATAATTCACGCTGACCTAAAAAATTTTAACAACTACAAGATGAGTTTAACTTAGTGAGTACAAAACAATATAACGCAACATACAAGCAATATAAGATGTTATCAATTTAATTGATTCAAGATGGCAATAGAATGATGTAAATCCAAAATTGGCCAGGTTGAACTTTAGGATTCATTTTAGCATAAATAAGAATGTCTTGGAAGCGGAAAGCTTCCCATAAATAAAATAAAAGAGTGGCGGCCTAAGCCTTGCTCACTCATATATATCACATTACACGAGACTTATCAGGTCTCATGGTTAGGTATTTCCCCCTAACAAAGGTTGGGTACTCTCACCCTATCTGCAGGCTTATATCAAGTGCTCATGATCCGATGTGTTACCCTATATCAGAGGGGTTTCTGCTTTTTATAGTATTCATGATGGCCATATTCAAAATTAATATCAAGTACTCAATAGGAAGTAATTGCTTTATCAATCATTGGGCATGAAATGGCATCAATGAAAAAGGCTATTTATGTTTAAATTATTGTATAAAAAGATGTGAAATTCAAAGACTCACATTCTATAGGCACTACTTATTCAATGTCCCTTTTGGGCATGTATCAATGGTAGCATTTCAATCAATAGTTGTAAAGAACATAATGCCATTACATTATATTATTAAGTACTCACCTTAACGCCTTTGCTCCTAATGGCTATTCGTTCTTAACTAGCTCAAAGTCCCTCACGAATTTGAACAATCCCTTTGCCATTTCTTTATGGTTCTACACATCACTTCATCACATAATAATTAGTAACTAATGATGTTACTAACTATATCTTTTGTTTGTTCATTGCTTTAACTTGTGATAGAAACATCCCAATTGTATCATATAAATGCTCATTCTCATTCCTAATCAATTCTAAGCTATATTTACCATCAAGTTTTAGGATTTCAAGTCTAAGTCTCAAAATCTCCCAATTACTCTATAAACCCTAACTTATCCCATGCTAAATTTGGGGAAAACTCTCAATTCCTCATCAAACCTCCAAATTAGTTGTAAGAATATGAAATTGATATAACATATAACACATATTCACTCAATTATAACAATATAATATTAAAATACCAAGTTCTTTTTTAACCATGTTTATGCCTCAAAGCTTCTCAAAGTTTGAATCATGTTCCCAAAGTTTGATTTAATCCTTTTCAAATCATTTTCGTTCATTTAAGATCAATCAAAACACATCCTAAGCATAATTATCCTAGGTTGGCCGAACCCCCATACATGATACAAAAGGAATTTTCCAAACACCCTAATTACTAAAAATCAATCTTAGAGCATAAAGGAGAGGGTGGGCATAACTTCTCACCTTGATTAGTTTTGCTTGTTAAGACTCTCATAGTAAGTAGGATGCAGAGACTTTCTTCTTCTGGTATAGAATTTTGGTGTAGAGAAAGCTTAAATAAAATTTCTCTTCACAATTTTTGCTTGTATACATATTGAATTAGATGGTGAAGATTTATCAAGCTACATCTAATGGCTAGGATTTAACTTTAGTGAATAGTTAAGATGGTGTCAAAATAGATGGCTTGGATTCTCTCTACAAAGGTGAGGGTCATCATAAGGTGTTGCGGTGTCCCAATTGCATCTTAACTTATGTGAAGAAAAGGGCAAGAGTTCTATTTTGTTTAGAATTTGACTTAGTCAATTTTGGTGACTCAGGAGCTAAATACCAAAAACTCATTCGCTACACATCTTTTATTTGTTGTCTTGGGCCAACCACTTTTCTCATAAGTTTAAGGGTTGTTCCATTCTTAGGCCCAATGAGCTGGCCTCCCCATGTTAAATTTGGGCCTCTACTACATCAAGACCCATTATCATGCTTGAATGTTTCCCCTTTTTAAATTCTTTTCCTTACCTTTCCTTATAGCTTTTTAAGTTGCATATCCTAACTTCTTTACTTACCCTTTTAACTATTGTATGACTTCTATCTAAATCATTAGAGCATAACTAATCATGACAAAATCATATACTAAGCTAACATCACACATTGTGTCATAAGGTTACTACTCATTTCCTTAACAATCCTATACCATTTCATCATGTTAAAATATAGTCTCTTAGTAGCGATTATAATTAGGAAGCTACAAAACATTCAGATATTACATATATCCATAAGGATTATCGCTTTTCTGCCATAGGTCAAATTGAATGGAGTCTCTCTTGTAGGTTGCCTTGGAGTAGTCCTATATGCTCATAACACATGGTGTAGTTCATCTGCCCAACTTTGACCATACCCATCTAACCTTCATTTAATCCCTTGTAATATAGTTCAATTTGTTACTTCTGTCTAGCCATTTGTTTGAGGATGGGCTACAAATGAGAAATGTCACTGGATCCAGAGCCTTGAACAAAAGGACCTGACTTTAGCATTATCAAATTGTTTACCGTTGTTACTAACGAGTTGATATGGGATACTAAATCTGTACACAATATTCCTCCACAAGAAGTTGATTACTTTTTCAGCAGTGATAGTGGCTAAAGCTTCAGCTTCAACCCATTTGGTAAAGTATTCAATTGCTAATAAGAGGAACTTTCTTTGCTCCGACGCTATTGGGAAGGGTCCTACTATATCCATCCCCCATTTGGCAAAGGGCTAAGAGCTAGAAATAGGAGCTTATTTTGATGCTGGGACGTGTTTTTCACTGTCAAACTTCTGGTATGAGAGGCATTTTTTGACGAATGCTATGGCTTCATCTTTCATCTTTGGCCAATAATATCCCTGTTTGATTGCTTTCGCTACCAACATCTTTTCACCAATATGCATTCCACAGGATCATTTATGTATTTCCCCAAGGGTGTACTCGGCTTCGCTTGGTCTTAAGCACCTTAACCTAGGTAAGGAATAGGCTCTCTTGTACAGGACCTCGTTGTAGAGGGAGAAGTGTGCGCTCCTTCACTTGATCTTTCTGGCCTCCTTGTTATCTTTATGTAACTCTCCCTTCTCTAGGTAGAGTTTAATAAGATCTATCCAACATGGCTCTTCTTCGACTTCCATGACTTCTTCCCCTTCTCTGATGCTAGAGGAGGATAAAGTGCCTAGATATATTTTTTGAGGAAGCTCGATAGGGTGAAAAGTAACCAACTTGCGAAGACTGTCTGCTTTATAATTCTTTTCCTTAGGGATCTTTTGGAAGCATAGCTTGATTCCTCTATCCTTCATTCTCTATATGACCTCTCTCGTCTTCTGCAGGTACTTGATCATATTTGTCTCCATAGCCTCAAATTCCCCCTTTATTTGCCTGATTACTAATTGGGAATCGCTGTATACTATAAGTTGTTTTATATGGAGGCAATCAGCAAAGAGCAGTCCTTGAATCATGGCTTTGTATTCTGCAGTGTTGTTGGTAGCCTCAAAGTCTAATCCCAGTGCATATTCTAGTGAGAACCCCTGAGCACTTTTAAGTATAATGCCCATACCATTTCCTTCCTTACTGTTGGCATCCTCTACAAGGAGTTCCCATTCAAGATCTGGGGAGACCGACAACAGTCCTGCTTGCTTTACTTTTTTTGGACTTCAAGTCCTTACTACATCCTTAAAGTTGAAGGAGCATTTGGAGATGAAATCCGCCAATGCTTGGGCTTTGATTACTGATCTCGCTTTGTACTGCAATCCATGTTATCCCAATTCTACTGACCAACATAACATCCTTCTCGAGGTTTTAAGCCTGTGGAGCACCCATTACATGGCTAGTCTGTAACCACTACTCCTTGGTGTGCTTGCAGGTATATTTTATACTTTCAGGTAGAGAGTACCAGAGCATATGCTAACTTCTTAATCAGAGAGTAATTTAACTCCGTTCCTTGGAGGACTTTTCTAAAATAGTAAATCGGCTTCTGGACCATACCTTCCTCTCTAATCAATATGGAACTGATTACTTGGTCTAAGGCGAACAAGTAAATTAATACTTCTTCACCTAGCAACGGTCTGCTCAAAATCTACTCTGAATTTAGGAAGGCTTTTAGCTCTTTGAACACTGCTTGGCATTCTTCCGTCCATTCGAACATCTACGATTTTCTCAATTTCTTGAAGAAAGGAAGGTACTTCTGAGCAAATTTGGACATGAATCTATTTAGTGTGGTTAATCGCCTCATCAGTCTTTGTACTTTTTCATGTTCTTGGGAGTTGCCATATCTAGGATAGCTTTTACTTTGTTTGGATTAGGTTCAATTCCCTTTTCACTAACCATACATCATAGAAATTTGCCTCCCTGAATGAAAAAGGCGTATATCTTTAGATTAAGCTTCATCCTATACCCATCCATTACTACCAATACTTCAGCTAAATCATGGATGTGGTCTTCAAAATTTCAACTTTTCACTATCATGTCATCTATATACGCTTCTAAATTTCTACCCAACTGATCCTTAAACATCCTATTGACTAGGCTCTGGTATGTGGCTCCAACATTTTTCAAGCTAAAAGGCATTGATACGTAATAATAAATGCCTTCCTTTGCTATGAAAGAGATATTCTCCTCATCATCTGGGTGCATTTTGATATGATGGTATCCTTGCTTCACATCCAAGGATGACAAAAATCCATAACTTGTTATTGAATCTACCAATTTATCGATCATAGGCAAGGCAAAAGAGTCTTTTAGACAAGCTTTATTCAAGTCTATGAAATCTACACACATTCAAAAGGTCCCGTTTGCCTTCTTGACTAACACCACGCTCGCTAGCCACTTCGGGTATTGTACCTCCCTGATAAATCCTGCTTTTATAAGCTTATCCACTTCTTGATTGATCACTAATTGTTGTTCTAAGCTGAAATATCTCTTCTCCTGCTTAACTAGTCTGCAGGCATGATCAACATTCAATTGATACATTATTACCTCGGGGCTTACCCCTCCCCCCCCAATTTCTATTGAAGACCATACAAAGCTGTGAGCACGACCCTTTAGAAACTGATGTGTGAGCAGCTTTTGTTCATTTTCTAGGGAAGAGTTGACCATCAGAAACTCTTCAGATTCTTCTCTGACCACCAATTTTTCTAACCTATCAACGAGTTTGGTTCGTTGTTCAAGAATGGTGGTTTCAACTATAGCTACTTCTTCAACTTGAGCTTTGGTCATGCTTTTCTTTACTCTCTTATTTTGCTGCCTTTCTTCCTATCTGTCCTGAGTGCCATAAACATAAAATACTCCTCCATCTCGTTTTAGAATAGCCATCCTTAAATGCCTAATGTTTATCAAAGCATCCAATTCATATAGTAATGGTCGGCTGAGCAGGACATTGTAAATCAGATGTGTTCTGACAATAACAAAATTTACCATGGTCATCACACTTTCAGGAGCAGTGCTGATAGTGAATGGAAGTCTGGTTGCTCCTATTGATGGGACCTCTGTTCTGTCCAAGGTGAGAATTGAGTAACTTACTTCTTCCAAGCTTTCTTCTTTAAGACCCATCTTCAAATATGCCTCTACTGTCAATAGATTGACTGAACTTCCTCCATCTACTACGATTCTCTTGACCATATAATTAGCCATAACTGCTTGAATTACTAATTGGTCCGCATGGGAGTGCGAAGGGCACTTCCATCTGGTCTCTCTGCTCTACTCCCTATCCCTTCATAGTAGATGTACTCAGGTCTTTATCTTTGTCTAGCTAGAGCCTTTGCACTGTTACTACCTCCATAGGCTTCGTCTGGTCCTCTGGTGATACAGTGGATGGTCCCTGCTGAACCATCATTAACCTTCTCAGGATACTTTCCTCTATCTTCGTTGGGACCAGCTCTGCTTGGTTCATCTCTTTTTACCAACTTTCCCAGATAGCTTTGCTTAATTAGCCTCTCGATCTCTTCCATTAACTGTCTACAATCATTAGTGTTGTGGAAGAGACAATATTTGCTCTAATCTCTTTTTTCTGGAGGGGCTGCTATGGGCTTAGGATGAGCCCATATATTTGAATCTTTGAAAGTTCCGAAAACTTCTGTTAGACTAGCATTGAGAGGGGTGAACTTGCTTAGGTCAAAGTTAGGGCATGGTTGGTTGCTTCGCCCTCTCTCTACCCTCTTTATGTCGAAGGGATTTTCCTCTTATTTCTCTTTGACTTTCCTTTCTCGCTTCGCTTTTGGCTCTTCCTTAGGAGTGGTCTCCTTTCTTCTTCGCTTTGCCATCTGATTGAAAACTAAAGCATCATCCTGTTGTATATATTTCTGAGCCAATGCCATCGTATCCTCCAAGGTGTGAGGAGTGTGGCGACAAAGCACCTTAAGGAAATCATTATGGGAGGTCCCATTTTGTAAGGCTTCAACCGCTCGGGTCTGATCCAGATGAGTAACCTTCAAGGCTTTTGATTGAAACGAGCCATATAATTCCTTAAGGATTCATTCTCTTTTTGCACCACCATCTTCAGGTATTGGGTTTTTCACTCTACTAGGATGCTGGAGGCAAATTAATGCATGAAGGACTTGGCAAGTTCTATGAAAGAACTGATACTTTCTTTTTCCAGGTTGTCGAACCATCTGGTGGTGGCTCCTTCTAAGGATCCTCTAAACGCTCTGCATAGAGCCTTATCATTTGTATTTTGAAGTTTAACTATGTGTTTATAGTCCATATGTGAGGCCTCGCCCGAGCACCAGTCTGATCCGTTAAAGGGAATTGAAATGCTCATTTGAGAAAGAACTCACGAGAAAGCCCTCGAGCTTATTTTTTATAGATTTGAAAATTATTTTTAGGAATCGCCACCTTAATTTATTTTTATTTGGGAAAATATAAGGAAAAAACCCATTTGACTCCAATTATAACCCAAAAGAAAAGGGATCACTAGCCTCGAAACCAAAGAGGATTCGGGGACTAGGTTTTCGGTTTATTTTAACAAAATGAGTTTGGCCAATTAATACAAGAGTGACTTAAAACATATTTCATGAACAAACTAAAATGCATGAACAATTTATAATATGCATAATCATTTAATCCATAAAGTTTATATACAATTAGAATTCAAAATAAAAGAGAGTTAATATTACAATGAAATTCAAACTAAGGGGATATCTCCTCTAGCACTTATGGGTTCTAGGGAAGTCACACATTCCCCAAACTAAACCTAATAACTAAGTAAAGGAAAGCAAAATAAAAGTAAGTGAAGAAGGTGATAGGGGGGAGAGTTCGTTAGTTTTAATTAGATTCGATGCATAAACCAAGCATGCCTACGTATCCCTTTGAATGGGAATCAGAACCCACGTAGTTCTCCCTTCTTGCGAAGGGGTTAGTTTAGCCTAGCCTCTTTATTATGTTTTGATTGATTGATTAAAAGAGAGTTGAGTTAATTAATTAATTTAATTGATCACCAAATTTATTAGCTAACAACCTAGATGAATCAATTAATTAACTAACTAAAAGAGACAATGAAATTAAGGAAAAGGAAGCTTACCTCGGATGGCAGACGGCGGCTAGCTTTAGATAGCAAGCGGCAGCTAACTTTTGATGGTGAGCGGCGGCTGACTTAGGATGGTGGATGGCAGGCGGCGGCTAGTGTTGGATGGCAGGCGGTGGCTGACCTCTGACGGCGGGTGGCAGCTAGCCTTGGGCGATGGACACGAGCCTTGGGCAAGAGATTTGCCTCAAACAGGTGAGTGGCGAAAAGCCTTAAACTTATTAGGTAAGAATAAAGGAGAAACCCCCAACTTGCTTTGCAAAGCAATGAGCAAATGCAAAGTGTTTTGCTTGAAGTAATGCTTTTCAAGCTCTAAAAGTTGATGTTTTGAAGTGTGGGGAGGCCCTCTATATATAGGATGAGGTTTGGAGCATAGAAATTGTTCAAATATGATGTGGGATTGCAAAAAATCAAAATTTCACTAGAGTTACTGCAGAGGGCTTTGAAGCGCCGCAGAGATCCTTGTGGCAATGCCGCAAAGCCCTTTGCGGTTCTGCAGAGGGCTTTGCGGTAGTGCCACAGGCCTCTGCAGCAACAAGTCCCACTTTCACCCATTTCTCCCATTTTTGCCCTTTTTTGCTCATTTCTCATCCATTTTAACGATTCCAATTGCGTTATACTCATTACTCAGTCTCGAATGATTTGAAATGGTTCAAATATCAAAAAGAAATATTTTTATTTTTCCATTTTGAGAGTTTTTGACTTTTAAAGGTTTGTTTACTGAGCCTAAATGCTTTTAAGGTTCAAACACATACTAAAAGATGCAAAATTAAGGGTTCACAGCCGCCCCCTTATCAGAATTGTCTTTGTCTAAAAGCCAATTCTAATGACAGTGAACTTGAGGATGAAGATGATGCCTCAGTATATTTAAAAGCGGCAGGAAGTTATGATAAGTGTGAAATAAGGAGGATGCCCCTAGTATATTTGGAAGCAGCAAGAAATTCTGATAAGTGTAAAATGAAAAGGATACCTTCGATATATTTGAAAGCGGTAGGAAATTCTAATAAGTGTGAAATGAAAAGGATGCCCCTGGTATATTTGGAAGCGAAGTGGATGCCCCCGGTATATTTGGAAGCGAAGTGGATACCTCCAATATATCTGGAAGCGACGAGGAAATTCTGATAACTGTGAAATGAAGAGGATGCCCCCGGTATATTTGGAAGCAAAGTAGATGCCCTTGGTATATTTGGAAGATGCAAGAAGAAAACAACAGTTCCTGTCTGGTAGGAATGATAATGATGATCCTGTCTGGTAGGATATGAGAAGAGATGACCATCCTGTCAGGTAGGAATGGTAAAGATAACTGTCTTGTCTGGTAGGAACAGTAGTGGTTCTTTCTAGTAGGAATGAAAGTGATGATCCTGTCTAGTAGGATTAATAAGAGATGACCATCCTATCTAGTAGGAATGGTAAAGATAACTGTCCTGTCTGGCAAGAATAGTAGTGGTCCTTTCTGGTAGGAATGAAAGTGATGATCCTGTCTGGTACGATCAAGAAGAGATGACTATCCTATCTGGTAGGAATGGTAAAGATAACTATCCTGTCTGGTAAGAACAGTAGTGGTCCTTTCTGATAGGAATGAAAGTGATGATCCTGTATGATAGGATCAAAAAAAGATGATTATCTTGTCTAGTAGGAATGGTAAAGATAACTATCTTGTCTGGTAGGAACAGTAGTGGTCCTTTCTGGTAGGAATTAAAAGTGATGATCTTATTCAACGCAAAGATGCTAAATGATTATGCAATGATCTAATACCTTAAACATGTGAAAGGTCAGCCTGATATAAAAGTGATGATATTTGGGAGAAAGATGCCCCCATTTTGGAAAGGTAAATATTTAGAAGGGATGTGGCCCCACTTTAGAATGATAGAGGAAAGTGGTTTGGTCATTTAGTTTTTTGGTTGATTGCCTAGTTTAGAGGTGAAATGGGCATGCTAGGTATGAAATTGGCTGGTTAATGGCTATTAGTTTGGCCTAGGAAGAAGTATGCTGTGGTCTTAGAAAAGATCAGGCTGTTCAGTTTAGATAGGTCTAACTTTAGTTTGAGGCTGAATTAGAGAGTTGGATCATGAAGGTCAGGTTTTTGGAGATGATTAGTTTGGAAGGTTTTTGGGGAAAGTTAGCTTATGGGGCTTGTCCTTGGAGAAGTTCATATGGAAGGCTTAGTCAAGTTTAGTACTTTGGAATGGTCAGGTTATAACCTTTGGGGAGTTCATTTGGAAGACTCGGTTAAGTTTCGCCTTAGGTCTGGCTTAAAGGAAAGGTCAAGCTAGGAAATTAGTTGGGGAAGGCTTGGTTAGATTTGGCTTTGAAGGAGATTATGGTTTTTTGGGAGCAGGCTCCATGATGAAGGCTTTTTAGGCTTAGGCTTTATGGTGAAGACTTTTTGAGCTTAGGCTTAATGATGAAGGCTTTTGGTTTGAGCTTCAAGGTGAAGGCTTTCTGGGAGTGGTTTTTATGGTCAATGTCTTGAGTTTCAAGGTGAAGGCTTTTTGGTTTAGACTTCATGGAGAAGGCTCAAAGGCTTAAAGGCTGGTTAAGGGTGCTTTGGGCCTTTTTGGAGGATGGTTAGCTTCATCTTAGGTATGGTGATAAGGGTTTTGGTCGTAGGCTCATGGATGAGGGTTTGCCCTTTTATCATGGTTATATTAGATTTTCAATGCCCATCGGATAGTTGGTAGGCTTTGACTCGATTGTAATTTGCCAAAGAGGCTTAGTCTTTCAAGGATGATGAAATTTTGCCAATGAGACATTGGATGACTTGAGTGGTTTGAGCCTTTCTTAAACTTTGTAAGACATGATTTGAGTTTGGTTATATTAGAGAAAGCCAGCTTTAAGGATGATGAGTCTTGTAAGACTTAGGGTCTTTGGTTTTGCCCATGGGCTTGGCCTTTAAAAGATGATGAGATTTTGCCAAGGAAAGGGTGGTATGAGGCTTGAGCTTGAAAAGATGGAATGGTATATTTTGAAGTTGGGGAATGGTTCAAAGGCAGGTTGGAAATTTTGAAAAAGATTAAGGAGGTTGTATGATTTTGTTATCTGTAGCATGATTCATAGAAAAGAATAAGTCAAGCTAACCTTATTGTTTTGAGATTGATGAGACATTTAGAGTGACACTTTGAATATAGATGACAGATTGGATGAAGGGAAGTGCCCTAAGAAGCAACTGAAGGACTGATGAAAAGACAACTTAGAGATTTTACTCCTAATAAGAGATAGGAACATGATAGACTAGTAGTATGAGAGATTATGCCTAAGCTCTTTGAGCTAAGCAACGAGATGGATTAACAAAAGATGATGACGACCTAGAAAGACATGCCCCCACTATGAGATAAGGGCGTAGAAGACAATATCACTTTAGAGAATGAGCAAGCTAGTAAGGAAGGATGACTTTAAAGATATGAGACAAGACGGATTGATTGAACCTAATTTAACAAACTTTAAATGATATGAAGGAAGATGACTAGAATGAGCTTTCTTTCTCTTTTTTTTTTTTTTTTTTTTTTTTTAAGATGCTCTTTTCAGGTTTTCAACTTAACGAGCTTGGATTAAGGAAATTTGGGAGAAAACATTCCACCGTGATTTGCTGATTTTCTTCATTTTGAGGGGATCTAATCTTTGAATTTTGGATATGACGAATCTTGTTGCCCCTTTTGTTGAGGTGTATCGTTTGATTTTGTGCTTCAATTATTTGACAAGGGGTCTACTTCTTGACCTACTTTGGTTAGAAGTTGGCAAAGCAATTATTGATGGCACCTCAATTGTGATGGATTTAATTGATGTTCATTTCTCTATTTCTCCCCCTTTTTTTTTAAAGCTCATCCATGTTTAGACAAGTGCATAAATAATTAAAAAGATGTGAATGTTTTATTACAATGGAAAATTTTATTACAAGATAACAAAAAAGGAATCGACATGATTGACAAAAAATAAAAGAAAATAAGATAACAGACTCAGACTCAAATTTAAACTCAGACTTTGAGATTTAGACTCAAACTTGGAGATTTAGACTCAGACTTAGAATTCAATCTCAGATAGGTCAAATCAGCTGAACTTGAACTCTTCTATGTTATGCCACTTCGGGCTGAGGTAAGGTGGGGTTGAATTAGGTTCGGTTTGGTGGTGAGGAATTCAGGTTGAAATGATGCACTTTGGATGCAATCTTCAACCTTTGATGCAGTTGCAATCAAAGCTTTAAAAGTGGATAGGTATTTGGTTAACAAGTGGGCTCAGTAGGCTAGAAGTAGATTCTTGACAATGATGTCCACTTGTTCTTGCTCTATTGGTCTATTTATCATTTGAGCAGCTTTAGCCCTCCACCTTAAAAGGAACATGGAGAAAGACTCATTTGGGAGCTGCTTTGTAGTTTCCAAGTCACGTCTGGTGACATCCACTTCACTATTATAATGATATTGCTCAACAAAGGCATAGCAGATATCATCCCATGTCCTTTTCTTGCTTTTGTCTAGTGAAAGGAACCATTTCTTGGTAACATCGGTTAGTAATTGTTAGAATAGTTGAGCAAGAAGCTCCTCGCTAACTCCTAAAGGTTTCATTATCCCCACATATATCTTTAGATGGGTCTAGTGGCAAGTGGTTCCATCAAATCTCTCTAGTTCAGGCATTTTGAATTTAGGAGGAAGCTTGGCATTAGGGAATAAGGTTAAACTGTCCAAATCAATTAGATCATCACGATACTTTAGGGATTTAATGGTTCTTTCCATGGCTTTGAGTTTCTCCATGAGCAATTTAGTGTCTGGATAAGAGAAAACTTCCTCACCTTAGTTTAGATATGGCTTGGTTTGGCTCGGATTGGTCTGGAAGATAAGGTTTGGGTTAAAATGGCTAAGGGTGGCCTGGTTAATCATAGCTTGAACTTCCTCAATGATGAATTGCCTTTGTTCCTCGAATTGGGCTTGCTGAGCAGCTAGGATAGCTTAGTTCTTCTTGCTTCTTAAGGACTCTGATCACAAGTGTGGTCAGGGAAGCTCTATCAAACGGGTGGGCCATTAGTACCTTCAAACCAAAGTAACAAGGTAAGTGACGGGTATGGAACATAAGAGGTGATAAAGGTGCTGAAAGTATAGGTATGCAAATCATAAGAGAAAAGGCTTCCTATTGTGTAGTGGGCCAACCTTTTTTTTGGGCTTAAGGCATAATGGGGCAAATGTTTTGGGCTTAGGATAGTAGACTGAACCAAGGGTATTAGGTTTAAAGTAGTGTGTTAGGTCAAAGTTATTAGGCTTAAGGGTAACAAATTGGTTTTGAAAGGTGATGGGTCACAGGTGTTAGGCTTAAAGATATTGTGTTGGGTCAAAGGTATTAGGCTGAGGGTAGTGTCTTGATTATTTGAGGTATAGGCTATAGGCATCTGTTAATCTAGGGGTAATGGATTGATTTTAAAGGTGATGGATCAAGGATGTTGGGCAATGGTGTCTTATGGCTAGGTTAGCAAGGTATGGGTAAGAGAAGGGTAGAGATGTTTTTAGATTACAATTTAGGGCAAAGACATTTTGGGTAAGGTTAAGGTAATAGTGTTTAAGGTTGGAGGTGCTTGAGGTCAAGGCTAGGGAAATGAGGTTTTAGGTTTAGGGCTAGGATATTGGTATTTAGGTTAAAGGTTAAGGTAACAGGGTAAGGTTTTAGGATTAGGGTATTGATGTTTAGGTTAAAGATTAAGGTAAAAGGGTAAGGTTTTGGGGTTAGGGTATTGGTGTTTAGGTTGAAGGCTAAGGTAAGGGATAAGGTTTAGGGTGATGGCTTAAGGTTTGTGGGGGCAAAGCTGAATGGGATAGAGGTGAGAGTGTTTAAAGTTTAGAAGTGAAGATGTTAGGATAAAAGTGAGTATATAACCTTTCTTCGGTTCAAGGTATAACCTGGACTTAAGATGAATGCATGTTTTGTTATACAATATGGACGCATGAATCCATGAGGAAAAGATTTCATGAAAATGCAAAGATGTAAGGTTCTAATTATGGTACATACAACCTAAGGCTAGGATCTAAGTTCATTACATGAAAAGGTAAGGGTGGCTTGATTTGGGTACTCGTCACACTAGAGCAGCGATATACCTAACCACATGTGAGTCAAAGAGCCTCGCATGGGTTCAATAGTACGTGCATACTCGTTACATCTTTGAAAGGATCAAAGGATTTGTCGCGGGGTGGATGATTTCACTATCGGTGAATAGACCCAAGGAGGGTTACCCACTCGATGTTACTCACTATCCATTGTTTTCCTAGAACTAGGTTAGATGGTAAAGAGCCTATGCAAGTGATGCATGCAAAGTTACCATCATATTAAAAGGCCAAACTCTTTTTAAACCAATTATTAGTCCACTTATTTTTTTCTTTTATTAAAAGAAAGTTAGTCCCCAATGGAGTCGCCAACTGTGAGGCCTCGCCTGAGCACCAGTCCGATCCGCTAAAGGGAATCGAAATGCTCATTTGGGAAAGAACTCATGAAGAAGCCCTCAACTTATTTTGAAAATCATTTTAGAGTCACCACCTTAATTTATTTTTATTTTAGGAAAATATAAGGAAAAAAACCCATTTGACTCCTATCATTACCCAAAGGAAAAAAATCACTAGCCTCGAAACCAAAAAGGATTCGGGGACTATGCTTTCAGTTTAACAAAACATGTTTGATCAAGTAATATAAAAGTAACTTAAAATATATTTCATGAACAAGTAAAATACATGAACAATTTATAATATGTATGATCATTGATTCCAATAATAAATATAAGTAATAATCCAAGGTAAGATTAATTATTACAAATAAAATCCCAAAACATAGGGGATATCTCCTCTAGCCCTTATGGATACTAGAAAAGTCACACATTTCGCACACTAATCCTAATAATAAAGCAAATGAATAAACACAAAAAAATAAGTGAAGAAGGTGATAGGGGGATAGTTCATTAATTTTAATTGGATTCGATGCCTGAACCAAGCATGCCTACGTATCCCTTTGAATAGGAATCAGAACCCACGTAGTTCTCCTTTCTTGCGAAAAGGTTAGTTTAGCCTAGCCACTTTATCATATTTTGATTAATTGATTAAAAGAGGGTTGAATTAATTAATTAACTTAATTGATTACCAAGTTGATTAATTAGGGACCTAGATGCACCAATTTAATTAACTAACTAAAATAGACAATAATCAAATAGAAAGGAAAAGAAGATTACCTTACGCTTTCACGGCTTGGGGACATAGGGCGGATGGAGCGGATGATCGGATTGCAATTCCACCTTCTCCATGCAAGAAACATGAGCCTCAGACCACCAGAATGCAACTTCGCCTTCTCTACACGATAGACACGAGCCTTGGACAAGAGACTTGCCTCGAACAGGCTTAGCGGAAAGCTTTAAACTAGTCGAGTATCACCTAATGTGCTTTGCAAAGCAAGGAGCAAAAGTAAAGTAATTAACTTGAAGTTATAGCTTTTTAAGCCTCCAAGTTTGTGTATCTTGAGAGTAGAGAGGCCACCTCTATATATAAGGGGAAGAATGAAGCATAAAGACTTAATTTTCTAATATGGCAGTAGAGACACGCCATCGGTGCTACATAAGCCTTTGCAGCACTACAGAGGTCTTTGTGTCATTGCCGCAGAAGGCTTTACGGCACTGCAAGAGCTTCTGCAGCATTGCCGCAGAGATGTGCGGCACTGGCCTGTCACTCGCCTATTCTGCCTGTTTTCGCCCGTTCTCGCTCATTTCTCATCCGTTTTCCATGATTTCAGTTGCGTTATACTCATTACTGAGTCCTAGATGATTTGATGATGATTAAGGAGGCTTGATTGATTCTTTTCCTGACTAAATGTTTTGTAATTCTGAGAGGTGCAGAATTAAAGGTTCACAACAAGATGGATAATAGTAATGTCCATGACTTTAAATTAGATAAACTTAACTAGGTTATCAAAACCATTTTGGACCTAGGGCATAAGATAGGATTATTATAAGCTAGGACACATGATGCCAAATCCTATAATAATAATCTAAGAGTTACATTAGGTGTAATTGGTAAGGAGTTACTTATCTAAATAACCAAACTTTAGGTGATAAGCCAAAATATACTTAGAATTAGGTGAAATATGGATCATGGCCCATTAAGAAACCCCAAATGTTGTAGTTTCTAAATTAATATTGAGGGTTATTAATTTGACAAAAATTAGTGGGAGTAATTTAATGCCCCATTAGTGTATTTAATGAAAATTAAAATAAAAGAAAATACTAAAATTATTCTGTATATTTATAGATAATGCCATTAAACAACAATTCTAATAAGTCATTGCGATAGTCCTTAAGAAGGACAAGCTAAATGGGACTAACTTCCTTAATTGGTATAGAAACGTAAGAATTGTTAGGCAAGAAAGGAATCTCTATGTCCTTGAAGACTTATCCTTGATGAATCTGCTGCTATTGCCCCAAGGGCTCAAAAGAATGCTTATAGTAAGCATGTGAATGATTCAACAGATTTCACTTCTCCCATGCATGCCACCATGGAATCTGAGTTTTAGAAACAACTTATTAGGATGGAGGCTTTCATGATGATTGAGCATCTCAACGAAATGTTCTAAGAGCAGGCTCACATAGAGATATTTGCCACCATAAAGGCTTTACTCTTTTGCAAGATGGCTATACGCACCGTAGTAAGTCCTCATGTTCTAAAGATGAAGGGTCATCTTAAACATTTGGAAAAGCTTGTTCTAGTCATTAACCAAGAGTTGATTGTTGACATAATTCTCCAATCATTGCCTGATCCATATGATAGTTTCATAGTGAATTATAATATGCATATTATGAAGAAAACTATTTCTAAGTTGTATGGGATGCTGAAAATCATTGAATAGAACATTAAGAACACTAGTAATGTTCTGATGGTTCAGAAAGGGAAATGAATGAAGAAGAAAGGAAAGAGTAAGGGCATTTAAGGCTTCTAAGGATAAGTCAAAGCCTAAGCCTATCCTAAGCCAAAGGCAAAGCAACCAAAAGAAGGAGAATGCTTTTTTTGCCATGAGCTAGGTCATTGCAAGAGAAACTACAAGCTCTATTTGGATGATTTAAAAAAGAAGAAGGCTAATGAGACTAGTACTTCAGGTATTTATGTTGTAGAAGTCAATTCATGTACTTATACTTCTTAGATATTAGATAATGGATGTGGATCTCACATTTGTGTTAATGTGTACGGTCTAAAAAGGAGTAGATCATTGGTTAAAGACGAGGTAGACCTATGGGTTGAAAATGGAGTAAGAGTTGCAACTTTAGCTGTAGGAACTTATGACTTATCTTCACCTAGTGGACTTGTTTTGAAACTTAATAATTGTTATTATGTGCCTGTTATGAGCAGGAAATATTATTTCTATTTCATGTTTGGACTTGGATGGCTTTCCTTTACTATTGAGAGTAAAAAAAAATAAAAGAAAAATCTCCATCTATAGAGATAACATTCGTTATGGGAATGCTCATTTATCATGTGGTCTCTATGTTCTAAACCTTGAAAATCCAAATACTAAGTCCATTTATACCATTGATACAAAAAAGTTTAAATCCAATGATTCAAACTCAACCTATCTGTAGCACTGTCATTTGGGCCATATAAATGAAAAACACATTTCAAAACTCCAATAAGATGGACTTTTGAATTCATTTGATTTTGAATCTTTTGAAGTATGTGAATCTTGTTTATTAGACAAAAATGATCAAAATCCCCTTCATAGGACACAATGAAAGGGCTAATGACTTATTAGGTCTTATACATAGTGATGTATGTGGACCATTGAATTTAAGCGTTAGATGAGGTTTCAAAAATATTCAATAATGAAGTACAAAATCAACCTGGCAAAAGTATTAAAGCACTTTAATTAGATTAGGATGGGGAATACTTAAGTTAAGAATTTGCTGACCATCTTAGAGATTATGGGATAGTCTCGTAACTAACTCCACCAAGAACGCCATAATGGAATAGTGTATCTGAATGGAGAAATCAAAATTTATTAGATATGGTTTGATCTATAATGAGTCATACAGATCTTCCAATATCCTTCTGAGGGTATGCCCTAGAAACTACTGCATTCATACTAAACTGAGTACCATCAAAAGCGGTTCAGAAGACACCATATGAGATATGGGCTAAGAAATGTCCTAGTTTGTTTTTTCTCAAGATTTAGGGTTGTGAATTTTATGTGAAATTTCAGGTCTCTAACAAATTAGCACCCAAATTAGATAAATGCATTTTTATAAGATATCTTAAGGAAATCAAAGGATATTACTTCTATAATGTTCCTGAAAATAAGGTGTTTGTTGCTAAGAATGGTATCTTTTTGGAAAGAGAGTTCATTTCTAAAGGAACTAATGGGAGTAAAGTTCACATTGAATAAATTTAAGAACCATAAAATAGCATTGAACCAATTATGGTAACCATAACATGGCTCATAAGCAATTGTTAGGCCTATATAAGTAGTAAAAGGCCTGAGAAGGTCCAATAGGATACGTTATAATCTCGAGGGATATGGATTTCTCATTACTGACAATCATAATGTGCTACTCATGGATCACAATGAGCCTATTTCCTACCAAGAGGCCATGTCCAATTTAAACTCCAAGAGATGGCTAGAAGCCATGAAGTTTGAAATGCAATCTATGTATGATAGTAAAGTATGGACCTTGATTAACCCACCTGAAGGTTTAAAAACCATTGGGTGCAAATGGGTTTTCAAAAAGAAAAATGATATGGATGGCAACATGCATACCTTTAAGGCACCACTGGTTGCAAAAGGTTTCAAGCAAACTCATCATATAGACTATGATGAGACTTTTTCGCCAGTTACTCTATTTAAATCCATTTGAATTCTTCTTACCATAACTGTGTTACAAGATTTGGCAAATGGATGTCAAAATAGTGTTCCTTAGTAGAAACTTACTCGAGGATGTGTATATGACATAATTAGAGGGTTTTGTCAATCCTGAGAATTCTGGAAAGGTTTGCAAGCTTTAAAGATCCATTTAAGGATTGAAGCAATCTTTTTAGAGTTGAAACCTTTGTTTTGATGAAGCAATAAAAGAGTTTGGTTTCATAAAAAATGAAGATGAACCTTGTGTTTATAAGAAGGTTAGTGGGAGTGCAATAGTGTTTCTGTTGTTATATGTCGATGACATATTACTCATTGGAAACTATATCCTTACTCTACAGAATGTCAAAACATAGAATGTCAAAACTTAGTTGAGGAAGTGTTTCTTAATGAAAGACTTAGGAAAGGCTGCCTATGTTTTAGGCATTAAGATCTATAGGGATAGATCTAAAAGGTTGATAGGCCTAAGTAAGAGTACATATATAAACAAGGTACTGAATAGGTTCAATATGCAAGATTCCAAAAAGGGATTCTTCCAATGTCTCATAGCATAAGTCTTAGCAAGAATCAGCATCTAATGACACAAGATAAGTGAGACTGCATAAGTAAGATTCCATATGCTTTACCCATAGGATCTATCATGTATGCAATGTTGTGTACTCAACCTGATATCTCATGTGCTTTAAGCATGACGAGCAGATATTAGTAAGATCTCGGTGAAAGTCATTGGACAACAATCAAGAATATGCTTAAGTACTTATAAAGGACTAAGGATGTATTCTTATTGTATAGAGGACAGGAAGATGAGCAAGTTGTAAATGGTTACATAGATGCCAACTTCTAGTCTAACAAGCATAATTATCAATCATAGTCAGGTTATATGTTTTGTTTAAATGGAGGTGCAGTGAGCTAGAGAAGTTTAAAGCAAGGCACCATAGCCGATTCTACTACAAAGGCTAAGTACATAGCTACCTTAGAAGCAATTAATGAAGCTATCTGGATCAAAAAGTTCATTACTAGTCCAGGAGTTGTGCCTAGTATTTCAAACCTAATGGATAATAATAACACAAGCTAAGGAACCTAGATCATATGAACGATCCAAAAACATACTCATAATTTTCACCTCATTCGAGATATCGTTGAGAGAGGAGACGTGAAGATATGCAGAGTACCTACTAATGACAATTTTGTTGATCCATGGACTAAGCCACTCACTGCCAAAGCATGAGAGTTATATTAGGTCAATGGGTATTCAATACATGTCTGATTGAGCCTAGTGGAAGTGGGAGACTGTTAGTGATATTGTCAAGACCCAAATTCGAGGCACGTGGCTGGCACTGGGGCACGGGAAAGCGTAAGGCTACCAGTGTCCACAGTCAGCTTAAACAGTAAACTCCTAATAAAAAAATGATGTATAAAATATAATTATAAAATATTTTAGATGAATTCCCTTGCTACTCCATCTGCCGACAGTTTATTCAATAATCATTATATCACGATAAAAGATTTCCATAACAGTGCCATAATAATTTACAATAATAGTAATCAATGTCATAAACATTGTCGGCAGAGAGTTTGACCATAATACAAGCCAATAGTTTTAGTAATATCATAATCCAACCCTAATACTGTAATTGCAGAATTCTACTATAATATTACAATAATAACATATTGCATGTACTCTGTCGAAGAAGGAGACAAAGACCAACTTGATAAAGTTACAACAGGAGGCTCAACTTGTAACACGAAAAATAATAAGGAGACATGGGTGAGCGTCTCAACTCAGTGAATGATACTACTAATATACAGTCCTGGTGAGCTAGATATAAACATGTATACGTGATATGCAATTATGTCACCCAATATCCAATCACAACAAAACATACAAGGATGGAATTCAGTCCACAGAAACCACACTAAAATCAAACTGAGAGAGCCGATCCTCATATAATGGCTCTCTTAATCCAATAATCTGTCTCTTATATCCAATCCAAGGGGCCCAGCCATCACTGGTCTGTACCACGCAGCCCTGACCTGACTGATAGCGGCCTTAGCGATGAGCAGGCCCGGCCAGCATCCACCAGTCAATAGCTCATCTTCTCAAACTTATCATAACCATATCATATCCCAAGTCCTAGGTGATCTCTGTATCATTCTGTTTCCATCCAAAATACATAGAGAAATATGCAGCACAAAATCCAAGTATCCAACACAAACAAATGACAAGTAGGCGTGCACATATATTCATTTCATGATATAAGCACTAGGATTTAATTATGTTCACAAATATACTCAATGTAATGCATGATTAACAAGAAAGTATATTAGAAGTATCACTCACAGTACAGAAGGGCAGAACTGAATATTCATGAATTGTGGCTGGGAGCAGCTGAAGGCACATCAGAACAATCTATACAGTGAAATGAATAAGATTTTTCAGAATATGAATATAATGATCATAAAATACTTATTTTCTATCTAGATTGTCTAATCTTCCCTAAAGGCTCACTTCATTCTAACACACCTCACACCTACTAACTACTAATCAGAACGTAATAATATACCACAAATCCGCACGAACAACGAAAAATGATGCTCACCGTAAAATCACCGAAAAACATGAACGTCGATCGATCGTCACAAACTTACTACCAACGGACTCGCCTCAACACGTAAAATGTGAAAATATAGTCTGTTTCTTCTAGTTCACCGGAATCCACGTCGGCAGTCCGGTCGATCACCGGAATTCGACCAATTTCAACATTATCCAAAATTAGTAATTTATATACCAAATTAAAGCTTAGAGGAAGAGGAGTCCGATGGTACCAAAATCACCTTGAACGGATGACGGAACTGGCCGAAATTTAACTCAAAACTTTCTGTCGGCGGATGGTGCAGCGGCGCGTGCGGCGACTAGAGACGGTGGATGGCGGCGATCTTCGGTGGACAGCTTGGTCAACACCCCAGGAACCATTCTAGATGGCTCGTGTCAGACTCTGGCAATCGGACGGTGGTCGGACGGCTGACAACGTCTCCTTCTTTTTCTTTCTCTCTCTCTCTCTCTCTCTCTCTCTCTCTGCTTCTCTCTCCTGCTGCTCTCTCTCTCCGCTGCCCTCTCTATGTATATATATATATATATAAATATCAGTAGTAGTAATAATAATAATAATAATAAAATGGTTTACCAAACAATTTTACTAAAATAATTTACTAAATTTAAATTCAACATTATAATAATTAATTGGAAGAATTTGCTATAATAAAATAAATATTTTCTATCAATATCACAATATTCCAAAATTTATAATTTATGAAAATTCATGATATTACAATCTCCCCTCCTTAAAAAAAATTTGTCCTCGAATTTTAAATAATCATATGATACTGAAAATATCGTATAAAATAGTAAGTCTTATTTCCTTAGATATACAATATAACCATAAAATATTCAAAATACAATACCAAACATATCAACTATATTCAAATAAATATGGGTATTTATCTCTCATCTCAGCCTCAACCTCCCAAGTACACTTCTCAGTCGTATGGTTACGCCACATAACCTTAACCATAGGAATTTCTTTAGAACGAAGGCTTCGAACTTGAAAATCTAACACAGTTATAGGAATCTCTTCATATGATAGGTTTTCGCAAATTTGAATCTCTTGAGGCTGTAGAACATGAGAAGGGTCAGGAACATATTTCCTCAACATGGAAACATGGAACACGGGATGAACATGAGAGAGATCTGGTGGCAAGTCCAATCGATATGCAACAGCTCCAACTTGTTCAATAATTAGATACGGGCCAATATACCTTGGTGCTAGCTTCCCTCTTTTACCAAATCGCATTATTCCTCTCATGGGGGAAACTTTCAGAAAAACAAAATCACTTACTTCAAAGGACACATCTTTTCGCCTGTGATCCACATAACTCTTTTGTATACTAAAAGCTATTCGCAATAGTTCTAGAATTATGGGGATTCTTTCTGAAGTTATCTGTATCAGCTCTGGTCCAGACAGTTATTTTTCTCCTACTTCTTCCCAGCATACAGGGGATATACACTTCCTACCATACAAAGCTTCATATGGTGCCATACTAATACTGGCATGATAGCTATTATTATAAGCAAATTCAATCAGCGGCAAGTGTGAGTCCCAATAACCTCCAAAATCAAGTATACACATACGCAACATGTCTTCCAATGTTTGAATCGTTCTCTCATACTGACCATCTGTTTGAGGGTGGAAAGCAGTACTAAAGTCCAATCTGGTACCCAAAGCATCTTGTAATGATTTCCAGAATCTCAAAGTAAACTGAGGTCCTCTGTCCGACACTATAGAGATTGGTACACCGTGTAGACACACAATTTTCTTCACATATAATCTCCCATACTTAGCAACCAAATAGTTAACCTTAACAGGGAGGAAATGAGCTAATTTAGTTAATCTGTCTACAATCACCCAAATGGAATCATAGCTCGATAAAGTTTTAGGTAAACCAGTTACAAAATCCATGGTTATTCTTTCCCATTTCCACTCAGGAATGGGAAGGGGTTGCAACAATCTAGAGGGTTTCTGGTGTTCTAACTTTACCTGCTGATAGGAGAGGCACCTAGAGACGGGCTCTACAATATCCTTTTTCATACCATTCCACCAATAAACACTTTTCAAATCACGATACATTTTATTAGAACCTGGGTGAACATTATATGCTGCAAGATGTGCCTCTTCCAGAATTTCTTTTCTCAAATTATCCACATCGGGGATGCACAAATGCGAACCAAATCGAAGCACTCCACTATCATCAATTGTGAATTCATTATTCTTCCCCTTCTGCACTTCTTCAATAATGCTGCACAATTGTGAGTTACGCCGTTGGACCACCTTAATTCTTTCTAATAAGACTGAGCGAATTATAAAGTGTGCTATCAAGATCCCAGTACTATGTACTTCCAATTGCAACCCATTGTCAAACAATTCAATCAACTCTTTAACTATAGGTCTTTTATGAACAACAATATGGGCTAAACTCTCAGAAGATTTTCTACTTAAGACATCTGCTACAATATTTGTTTTGCCAGTGTGATACATAATGGTGCAGTCATAATCCTTAAGAAGTTCCATCCACCTTCTCTGTCTCAGGTTTAAATCCTTCTGATCAAAAATATACTTCAGACTCTTGTGATCTGTATAAATCTCACAAGTCTCTCCATATAGATAATGTCTTTAAATTTTTAATGCAAAAATCACTGCCGCCATTTCCAAATCATGAGTGGGATAATTCTGTTCATGCTTCTTTAACTGACGAGAAGCATAGGCAATTACCCTACCATGTTGCATTAAAACACAACCCAAACCAACTCTTAACGCATCACAGAAAACGGTAAAACCACCAGTACCTAAGGGTAGTGCTAGAACTAGAGCTAAAGTAAGACAATCCTTAAGCCTCTGAAAGCTTTCTTCACATGCTTCTGTCCAGTGGAACTTAACATTCTTTTGGGTGAGACGAGTTAAAGGAGCTGTTATCCTTGAAAAATCCTGAACAAAGCGATGATAATACCCTGCCAAACCCAGAAAACTATGAACTTCAGTAACTGTAGTGGGTCGTTCCCAATTAGTGACTGCTTCTACCTTTTTGGGATCTATAAAAATACCATCTTTAGTGACTATATGTCCCAAAAAGGCCACACTGTCCAACCAAAACTCACATTTAGAAAACTTAGCATAAAGCTGATGATTCCTCAAAGTCTGGAGAACTATTCTCAAATGTTGAGCATGCTCTTCGGGGGTCCTTGAATATACCAAGATATCATCAATAAACACAATAACAAAACGATCCAAAAAGGGTTTGAAAATCTGATTCATTAAATCCATAAATGTTGCTGGTGCATTAGTAAGTACAAAAGACATTACTAGAAATTCATAATGTCCATAACGAGTCCTAAATGTAGTCTTAGGAATATCTTCTTTTCTAATCTTCAATTGATGATAACCCGATCGAAGGTCAATCTTTGAAAAACATTGGGCACCATGAAGTTGATCAAACAAGTCATCAATCCGGGGAAGCGGATACTTATTCTTTATGGTCACCTTGTTAAGTTGTCAATAATCAATACAAAGGCGCATTGACCCATCCTTCTTTTTCACAAATAACACAGGAGCACCCCAGGGTGATGTACTAGGATGAATGAATCCCTTGTCTAACAAATCTTGTAATTGTTCTTTCAGTTCCCTCAATTCTGCAGGTGCCATTCTATAAGGTGGCATGGATATAGGATTTGTTCCTGGCACTATATCAATACAAAATTCTATTTCTCGGTCTAGAGGCAAACCCAGAAGCTCGTCAAGAAAAACATCAGGAAATTCATTCACCACATACACATTTTCTAACTTCCCAATATCCTTAGAGACATACCTCACTAAGGCTAAATAACCTTAACACCCACGACGCAATAACCTTCTAGCGTTAATTGTTGATATAAGATTGTAAGGGGCAATACACTTATCCCCACAAAAAGAAAAATCTATATCACTAGGTATATGAAAAATAACCTCTTTGTTACAACAATCAAGGGTAGCAAAATGAGTCGACAACCAATCCATTCCTAAAATTACATCAAAATCCATCACATCAAGTAAAATCAAATTTGCAGGGAGAACTCTACCCTCAACCTAAACTGGACATGCTAGGAATATCGTGTCCACTAATAAGGTATCACTCATAAGGGTGGCAACTGACAACGGACACAGGCATAACATTAAGTTTTATTGTAAAACTGGGGGAAACAAAAGAATGTATAGCACCCGGGTCTAATAACACGTGAGCCTCAAAAGAACAAACAAAAAGAGTACCTGCTACCACTGCATTAGAAGCCTAAGCATCTTGCTGAGTAAGAGTATAAACTCTAGCATAACCTGGTTGTTGTCCTCCATTCATCTGACTTGAGCTAAACCCTTGACTTCGACCTCTACCTCTAGTTCCTGAACCACAGCCCTGCTGGCCACCAAATCATCCACTTGATGACGAAGAGTGCATAGGTTGAGTAACACTGGCAAAAGACCCTTGGGTAAACCCTCGAGAACCTTCTCTTTGTCCCCCAGGAGAAGGGCACTCTCTAGCAAAATGACCCAGCTGGCCACAATTAAAATAAACACTTGAACCTGTAAAGCATGGTCCTTAGTGAATTCTCCCACATCTGATACATGTCGTGGTGCTTGAACCCAGTCCTGAACCGCTAAAACTAGAACCAGTACTACTACCACTAATACTCCTACCATGCCTTATTCCCCCTTTATGCCTGCCTTTTCCTCTCTGTCTAGAAGAGCCTTAAGAGTCTAACGAATAAGATCCCATAGAAAAGGTACCACTTGTACCGATAAATTTTGAAACATTCTGACCTTCCTTTTTCCCCATTCCTTTAGTTCTCTTTTTCTTTTCTTCCAAAGCTAAGTTAATATCCGTAGCATCATCCACTAACTGATTAAAAGGTCGGCCTTGACGACCCGTAATTAATGACTCAAAGCCTTCTCCTAAGGCTCTAGCAAATCTAAACTTCTTAGTCTCTTCATCTGGTACGGTCGACGGCACGAATTTACATAATTCCAAAAACTTACTAGTAAAATCTGCCACAGAAGTTTGCTCGTCCTTCTTCAAACCCTCTAACTCAAACATTTTCCTATGCACAAATCCAGGAGAAACAAACCAACCTAAAAACTCAACAGAAAAATCCTCCCAAGACATCTGCTGGTACCGAGACCTAACATAGTCCTTATACCAAGTTTGAGCTGGCTCCTCCAACCTCCTGCTAGCAAAATAAATAGATCGGGCATCTGAACATCCTAACTCCAAACAAATCTCCCGAATACTATCTAAGAAATCATGAGCCTGCTCCTCGTGACCAGAAAAAGTTGGAGGATGGTGTTTAAGGAATCTTTCTAAAGAAACAGCAGATGTAGTAGCTGGGGGAGGTGGCTGGTTCACCCTAGCCATATCGGACATAATTATCTGAAATCTAGCCAAAATAGTCTCAACTGCAGGGGTTTCCTCTATCTCTTGCCAGTGCCACTCTCGGCATTCCGGTCCTGGGCCTACTGGCCCTGTGGATCCCTTCCCCTCAGGAGCTTCCTGCTCTCTGCTAGCAGCTGTCTCAGCTCTTGCAACCGCGCGCCTAGATCTGGTACTCATGATACTGAAAAGAAACCAACAATTATCAAATAAAGAAAAATAATGCTCACTTCCAATCTTTTCATATAACCTACCAAACTTAAATACAATTATACTATAATGCGCAAATGCAGATAATAGAGACAATGAGGACACAAAAGATGTGTAAGGACCCTAAGTTCTGTAATTATAGTTCCCAAGAAAGTAAAACAAGCTCTGATACCAACTTTGTCATGACCCAAATTCGAGGCACGTGACCGGCACTGGGGCACGGGAAAGGATAAGGCTACCAGTGTCCACAGTCAGCCTAAACAGTAAACTCCCAATAAAAAAAATGATGTATAACATATAATTATAAAATATTTCGGATGAATTCCCTTGCTACTCCATCTGCCGACAGTTTATTCAATAATCATCATATCACGATAAAAGATTTCCATAACAGTGCCATAATAATTTACAATAATAGTAATCAATGTCATAAACATTGTCGGCAGAGAGTTTGACCATAATACAAGCCAATAGTTTCAGTAATATCATAATCCAACCCCAATACTGTAATTGTAGAATTCTACTATAATATTACAATAACAACATATTGCATGTACTCTGTCAAAGAAGGAGATAGAGACCAACTTGATAAAGTTACAACAGGAGGCTCAACCTGTAACCTGAAAAATAATAAGGAGACAAGGGTGAGCGTCTCAACTCAGTGAATGATACTACTAATATACAGTCCTGGTGAGCTAGATATAAACATGTATACGTGATATGCAATTATGTCACCCAACATCCAATCACAACAAAACATACAAGGATAGAATTCAGTCCACAAAAACCACACTAAAATCAAACTGAGGGATCCGATCCTCATATAATGGCTCTCTTAATCCAATATTTCTATACTGTTATTATTAAGAGATAGAATAGCTCATTCTAGATTTAAGATATCAATTAATTTAAATGAATATTTATCATGTGAAATTAAAAAAGGAACTCAATTGGCAAGGTTAATAAAAGAAACGTGCTTGATAATTTGGAATGAAGCTCCTATGAGTCATAAATATTGTTTTGAAGCATTAGACAGATCATTTAGAGATATTTTATGTATTTCTGAAGAGGATAAATTAAATAATCCTTTTGGAGGAAAAATTATTTTACTTGGGGGGATTTTAGACAAATTTTGCCTATTATTGTTAATGGTAGTAAAGAATATATTATAAATGAATCAATAACAAGATTGTACTTATGGAAATTCTTTAAAGTACATAAATTAACCATTCATATGCATCTTACATCGATATCCAATAATATTAATGATGGCAATGAATTGATTAATTTTTCTAAGTGAATTTTGTCAATTGGCAATGAGACAGCACCTAAAGAAAAAAATTTTAAATTGGATAAAGAAAATAATTGGATTAAAATACCTAAAAATCTTTTAATTACAAATTATTGTGGTCCGATAAAGAAAATAATTGAAGAGACATATCTTGATTTTTTAAATAATTATACATTATTTATATATTAAGAATAGAGCTATTATAATACTGATCAATGAAATTGTAGATATTATTAATAAAGAAATAATTGATTTAATACCTAGAGAAGAAAAAATATATTATAGTTCAGGCTCTATATGTAGGACATCAAAGGGTATTGATGAATTAGAAGTGCTTTATCCAATTGCATTTTTAAATTTTTTAAATTTTAATGAATTTCCACATCATGAGTTAAAATTAAAAAAAAATACTCCTGTCATGTTACTTCGAACTATTAATCCCAATATTGGGTTATGTAATGATATAAGATTAATGTAATTAATTTAGGTGTGAAGGTTATAAAAGCTGTAATAATAAATAGATCATACAACGGAGAAAAAGTGTATATATCTCGAGTTATTTTTTTTTATAGTGAAAATAAATTTCCTTTCATTTTAAAAAAGAAGACAATTTCCATATTTCTTACTTTATGACAATAAATAAAAGCCAAGGCCAGACATTAAAACGAGTTGGCTTATATGATCATATTTTTTGCCATGACCAACTATATGTTATATTATCTAGAGTTACTTTTCATGAAAATTTACGAATATTAATAAATAAAAAAAATAATATTGATGATGAATGTTTGAATTACACAAAAAATATTGTATATACTGAAATTTTTGATGATTTATCTTCTAATATTTAATATTTTGTTATTTTATTCTGTATTGCTATAAATATTCTTTACTAATATTTTTGTATAAGTTAATTTCAAAAAGAAGTCATGTACATTGTTATCGAATATCAATAATGAAATGAAAAATATCAAAATTAGAGCTCGAATTGCTAGAATATGAGAATTTGTAAATATATATAATCATGAAGAGCTATTTAGCTTGGAGTTTCTAGTACTTGACAAAATAGTATGACCCTTAAACTCTTTTTTCCCTTCATTTTTTTTAGTTCGACTGCTAATTCTATGTTTAGTTATATTTTATATTATTATTTTGTTAAGGTGATGCATTGATTATTTATGCCTATTACTAAGTGAAGGAAAAATTTATCATTTTCTAGATTTATGGTGATGATGCCACAGTTAAACTATAACGTCAGCCTTTGTCCATTTCTAATAAAATTGTCGAAGAATGCATTTGTTAAAATCTTCAACAAAAAAGATAAGCTTATTCCTTTTCAAATTTGTTGATTTCCAAAATGTCATGTCTAAGGCAGGGAGCAAAATATTTTTAACAGGTACTTTCATTTCTTTTACATTTATATAAATTTTAAATATTTCTTCATGTATTATGTATTTAAACATTCAATGTTTTTGTGGATGTTTTGGGTTAGATTATTTCTATTGGGGACACCAAAGAGGTGAATATTCATAGAAGAATTGCTAACAAAAGAAGAATTCAAATAAAAAAAATTACATGTATAGTCATTTTCACATATATTTATTTCTGCATTCATTTTAATTTGATTACTTTACTAAGCTCATAAATTTCATTTGGTAGTGAAAAATTAGATATTACCCCTTTGGAAAGAATAACTCTTCAATTCCCAAAAGTTACCATATTTGCTGAAGAGTTAAATGGTCATGTGATTGTAGCCTTTTTGTTGATGATCATAAAGAAATACAATGGTGAGTATTCATTTTATATTTGTGATTTTCATTATAAAATTGGCTTAAAAAAATAGAGCTTTATTACTCTAATTCTATCATTGTTTTTGTTGAGATAACAATTAATGATTCTGCGACAACAAACAAATTAGTTAATCTTGAAATTCCTGCAGTGCAACATTTTAAAGAAAGGTAAATTATAAGTTTTACATATTTTATACTTATATTATAGCAAATTACATTATAGCACTATAGGATAATTCAACCGGCTAACAAAATAGCTAAGCTTCCAGTTCAAAATCAACCCAATTGTGACATTGATTATGAAAAAATGTCAATGTGAAAAGTTTAGCCCAATTATTATCTCTTAATATGTATATTGATAATGTATATTTGTTAATTTATTTTTCAAACCGTATATTTTTTTTATAGATATATAAAATTGTATGTTTAATATCTTATTTACTACTTTTTTAGGGAATAAAAATATTCAATAGAGCAACAATAAAAAAATATTGACGTTTCAAATGGTTGTTGATATAGAGCATGTCATCAGTGCAAAAATAACGTTCAAAATTACAATGATAAAATGTGGTGCAACAATTGCAGAACATTAAAAGATCCTCAATTTATTGGTAATTTTATTCAATAGTCATTTTTTTATAATGTTTATTTTATTACCTGTCATTAACACATTATTTGTATTATTAGGTTCAAGTTGTGTGCTATTATTGAATATAAAACCTGTTCTACAACATTCTTTATTTTTGGTCTTGTGGCTGTTGATCTAATTGGCTTATCAACAAGCAATTTAGCCTAAGGTTCAAAAGATTAATTCACACTACCACCATTGATTACCAGAATTTTTGGAATGCAAAGACATTTTCAGATAGTTTTGGACTCAAGATCTTTATAAGTTGTCTTTCAAAGTGGTTCATATATATTAAAGTTGATGAATCCTTTCATTCAATTGTCCCAATTGTTGTGAAGACTCCTAGATCAAGTTCAAAATTGCTACTAAAGTGTTTGATTGAATAGTCTTGATATATTATGCTACTAAAATTTAACTATTGCTTTGGCAGTTCAACAATGAAGTAGCATTTGATGTATTTCGCAAATTCTACCGCGTGGCACTTTCGTTGCTGTGGCATCAGTCATTTAATATTTCCTTGCAATTGATGTATACATATGCAAATGCTTACTATAATATTTGAAAAAAAATCAAATTAATAAATAGTAATCAGATTTAATTTAAATTAATTCATTAATGAATTAACTTAAAAATATTTAATAATTGAATTAAATTTACATTTATATGATAGTATTAAACAAGTAGCAACGCGCTAGTGATCCACCTAGTGTGCGTGTATATATATAGTTGGTAACATAGTTCACCCTCTTTTTTTTTTTTTAAATTATATTAACCTTGTGTTTGATTCAGATCTTAAATAAGGATTTTTCCTAAAATCCTCGTTTACGAATTCCGGCGCTTGCTGGTTCGTTATCGGTTATGCCACCATTCAACTAAATTAAAAAAAAAAAAAATTATTTTTATTTTTTGACTGAAAATTTACTGAGGTTTTTTCAACGAGTTGTTATGTACTCTATTTTTGCTTATTGAGAAAGGAAATACAGACACAGAACTTTTAACTACCAAACTCTCTCAAATCACCCAACAAACCATGGCGGTAATTATTCCTCTTCTTCTTCTTTTCCTTTCCCTAGAAAATTCTCTTTCATTTTCTCAGAAAATTTCTCATTTCTGTTTCTATATTCTTTTTAGGATTCTTCGGGAACAACGTTAATGGATCTGATTACGGCGGATCCGTCGGCTGCGACATCAGGATCCACGACGGAGCCTCCTGTTTCGGCGTCTTCATCAGCTTCGCTGCCGCCGATTGGATCAGTAACGACGACATCCTCATCGTCGTCGTCAGGGAAGACGACGCTTGGAGAGAGGAAGTCCAAGAGAGCGACGCTTTTGCAGATCCAAAGTGACACCATTTCTGCTGCTAAGGCTGCTTTGAATCCTATGAAAACTAACATTATGCCTCAGAAACAAAAGAAGAAGGTTCTTAACCTAACCATCTCTACTCTCTTTTTTTGCTGTTTAATCAAATTGCATCCTGTTGGGTTGCATTTTGGTGCTCACAACTCGATGCAATTTCGTTCATTCTTGCAGCCAGTCTCTTATTCACAACTTGCTAGGAGTATCCATGAACTAGCTGCTACTTCCGATCAGGTATACATTGCTCTGCTTTATATGTCTTCACATTTCACATTTCTTTGTGATTTGGGCAATGCTTTTAGATAATTCTTATATGGTGTTGTTTCATATATTAATAGAAAAGTTCTCAAAAGCAATTATTGCATCACGTGTTTCCCAAACTCGCTGTCTACAACTCAGTTGACCCGTCATTGGCACCATCACTTCTCATGGTATGTTCTACTTCTGTTGTATCCTCTCACAATTTCTTGTTTTTTCAAGCTTGTTGCCGTGTTTTTAGGAGGTTCTTAATGCGTTAATTGTGCAAATTGGATTTTAGAGTATGCTTTTGGTTTTGTGAAAGCTTCAGAAGGTAGGGTTTTATATGAGCGATTAATTAGGGTTAATAAAAAGGGTATGACTATGGATCAAAATGAAATGAGAAAAGACAAGAATTGGGCTGTTTTGGTGCATGTTTGGTGGTTTGAATCGTTTAACAAAATAATTTGACGGAAATGTAGAGTCCTTTGAGGTAATTTGATTGGCAAGTAAAGATAGGGTTTTAACAGAAGTGTTTATAGGTGTTGGGGGGAGAATTCCAAAAATGAATTATATCAAAATCTACTTCCAAAATTAATAGAAAATTGAGTGGATGAATACTTTCCTTGCTCATTGAGGACTCAAAATAAGAAGTGAAGCAAAACAAAAGAATCAATGTAAACCCTAAAGAGATGAAACTCAGCCTTTTCCAGCAAGGTTGCAAATTACAAGAACGCCATGGACGCCTAAAGCTAAAGAAAAGTTGAAATAATTTCTACCATTCTAATGCATTGAGACATGAATCGAAAACACTTTTGTCTAGATTATACCATAATCCTACAGTCTATTAATATTTGATCTGGACTTCAAACTTTTGTGGTTTGTTAAATTCTATAATATTTTTGCCTTTCCAAAATATGATTTTGTTGTTATTCATTTGTTTTGGATTGTCATTTGAATTACTTGATTGCTACATGAGCAATGCCTTATGTTCTCTCACTCTCTTTTGCTCTTTTTTTGAATTTTGAAGCTGTGACTATGTGCTGCTAATTTTGATATCATGTTAGATTTAATGGAAGTGTTTGAAGCACTTTTAGCTCCTGGTTTTACACTGCACTTTATGCTCTGGTGCTTTTCAGAATAATTTAATTTGATATTGATAATTGATGTTTGAAGCACTTCTGAAGAAATATTTGTGTCAGTGTGAAGCAATGCTAGTTAATATATTTTTCTCTTCAATTTTATAGTTGATTCAACAGTGTGAAGATAGGACTGTCCTACGCTACGTTTATTATTACTTGGCTAGGATTTTATCAGATAATGGTGCACAAGGTCTAAGTTCAGGTGGTGGGATCCCAACTCCTAATTGGGATGCTCTAGCTGACATTGATGCTGTTGGAGGGGTGACCAGAGCTGATGTTGTACCAAGAATAGTCGAACAACTATCAGTGGAAGCTTCCAATGTTGATAATGAATGTAAGGGGTTAGTCATCTCTTTTTATATTTTGAATGCTTGGCATGGAACATGTTGTTTTATTATTTTTATTATTTTGCAAAATTTGTTTTTCTTGATGTGCATAGTTACATACAAGGGAAATGATTTAGTCTTAGTTTATTTTGTGGAAATATTTTCATGTATTTTTTGACATTTGGAGCGGTATGAAAAATTAGTCAATGGAGAATATTTTTTTGGTCAATGGAAAATTACGTCATTTTTTAGGAAAAGGACTTCCTCTTTTCAAAAGAGGAAGTCATTTCTCAAATTCTGACAAATTCATTATAATGAAAGGAAAGTACATAAAGATGCATACTTATTAATTTACCGATGACCATTACCAGTGACCACCATTGGTCACTAATGGCTACTGGCCACTATCTCTAGTCATCGACTACCACAATAAACCCTTTCTATGTATTTTTTCTTATATTTAACCATAAAATTTTAAAATATGAAATTCTTATAGTTTTAAACATGTTTGTAGTTTTATAAATTGAACTTTTTGATGAAAATTTTTAATATTTTTTAACTAACTTTTAATACTGTAATCAAACAATAGAAAATTAGTTTTTTAGAAAATATTTTTCCAAAAAATGTTTTCCTTGCAAAAAATTTCCCAAAGATAAGTTATTTTCCGAGGAACAGATGAGGTCTTGCATGATGTTTATAGCATAGTGAATGGTAAGGGTTAACTTTAGTGTTGACAGTTTTACTAGGGAAATTGGCTTTCTTTTTGGATGTTGAGTGGTATTGCAGGTTAAATGCAATTGCGCATTGTTCATGTGCAAATCCTCTTGTTATAAAATCTCGATATCTTCCACTCTCTGTATTTGAAAGAGTTGGTGCCCTCTTTTCAACAATTCCTAAATCCAAAAGTGTGAGTAAAATTTGCTGCTGGCACATCATTAATATAAACCTGAGCATTGTAAGAGACTTTTAATTTATGTTGTGCAAATATATCTTTGCCATGCATTTTTTTTCTAGTTGTCATGGACTCATAGTTTCTAAAGGCACATACAAGGGGCCTTGGAGCCTAGGTGCAAGGCACAAGCATGTTCACGCATTCATAATAGTTCTCTAAAAATTTTAACTATAATTTACCTTGCAAGATTTGATGGAGTTTGAGATTTAAGGGAAAGAAAATTAAAAAGACTTGGAATTGAAATTTTTAAAATTTTCAGGCCTTAAATTATAATGTTTTAGATAACATGACCCCTGAGTTGTAACTAATCCCATGCTTCAGGACCTTTTTTTTTTTTTTTTTGGTCTATCCAAAGGAAAAAAAAAGTAGAATTTAATATCAAACTTTCATTATATAAGACAGTTAAAGCTAATCATTTTCCTCAAAAACATTTAGGATCTTAATACCAACTTCTTTAAATTCATATTTTATACTACCAACTCCAAGTAAAGGGCTGGGAATAATATATATATAGAAATCATATTCATCATATATATATATATATATATATATATATATATATATATACACATATTTTATTTTATGAAGATCATCATATTTGTGATGAAGATTTACTAAGTAAAATTTTATTCAGAAAATTTGGTGGAGATTTTATATTCACAGATGTAAAAAATTTTACTTAATATATGTGCTGTAATGTATTTTTTACTGGAGACCTACTAAATTTTACTTTGTATTCATAGTTATCACCCCAGACAAACAAATTGAAAAGAAGCCACTGATTAGGTTTTTCTATGTAAAAAATTTTTGAAGATCTTGCTAGTTATAGTTTACTATAAGGATATGAACTTCAGGGCATCTTAATTTTTTTTTTCCTCTAAAAATGTGGTTAAATTGTTTGATTTAAGCTTTTTCTGTTCGCTATTTGAAATTGCAGTAGTGGTCGTAGTTGGTGTTGCAAATGTTGTGTCATGCAAGTAGGCTGTTGTAGATTTTATATAGCAGTTGTTGCAGATGTTGACATTTATCTACTTTTTAGGCTAGTCAATTTCCTTAGTGTACATATCAATACTTCTGATTGATCTTGTCACTTCTTCACTAAAGAAGTTATTTAACTTATGGAACAAAATTATAGTACTATCCATGCAAAATAAACTTGAGGAATCTAACAATTACTTGGAAAAAGAAAAGGCCCTTATTTACTATAGATTTTGTTAAGTGCTATTTTACAGGTACCAAAAGCTTGAATCTATGGAGTAAATCTTGTTGATTCATAAAATTACAATTCATTTCAAAATGTGTTAGGCAACAGATTTTTGTTGTTCTTTTTGGAATAATTTTGAATACTGCCCCTACATCCCTACAACCTAACCCTTGTCCCTAAACCAAACAACCAATCAACACCACTCTGCGCCCCCGTCCCAAAAAAAAAAAAAAAAAAAATTAAAGTGTACTCCCCAGACAGTAGTGCTTACAGAACTGCTGTTATGCTTGTGATTTGACGAACTCTGTTATGTAATGGGTTTTAATGTAACAATCCTTTATTTTCCTTATGTTATTGCTGTTTCTTTATATTCCAGTCCATAGTATCTATGTCCCATATCTTTTCAGCATTTATTGTTTAAGAAATGCAATGTAACTGACTTTTTGAGCTTGACAGAGTTTGAAAATTTTATTTTTCTTTTCGTGGGTAAATATCAACATAAACAGTTGGGAAGGAACATTGGTGGAAACATTCATCAGACAGATTATTTTGGATTTATTATTGCATTAACCTGCCATTTTCATGTGATGACTGGTGAATGATAAGAGTGCATTGCAACACAGAAAAAAGACTTATGATTTTGATCCTGTTTTTGGTTGAAAGAGGAACTATTGTTTTGAGTAAGAAAATGGATTATGCTGCTGTATATAAAACTGTTTCCTGCTAGTTACCTGTTTAGGCTTCTAAGGATGGGAAGACACTTATTTGATATTCTGTTGGGGTTAGCATTTTACATATATTCATTTTGTATCCTGCAGTTCATGCTCGGAGGTTGCAAGCTTTGAAGGCTCTCACTTATGCTTCTGCAGGCAACACTGAAATTTTGTCTAGATTGTACGAGATTGTGTTTGGTATTCTTGATAAGGTTTGTGCCATTCCGACTTCTTCCCTTGACATTATATTCAGAATTCTGGATGATATTGTTTTTTGCTTGCTAGAAAACTGATGCTTGAATCCCACTGGAAAGATTGCTACTTTTGTTACTTATATTTTGCTCAGTTAAATAGAGTATGGTTTGCATTGCTGATGTAAAAAGTCATGGGTTTCAATGGAGGCGCTATCTTGATAATGTTTAGCACTATAAGATGTTTTTGAGGGAATGACTGTTCTATTTTTGGCCCTTCCCATTTGTATTTATGAACATAATTTTACATGGAAATTCCAATGGGGAAGATAAGATAAAACAATCTCATGTAGCAATGAACTGAGTGATTTGGTTTTTTGGCTATAGGAGATATAGAAGTGCTTCCAATGGTAAAATTCTAATATGAGTAATAAATCTTTTACAATGACTTGAAGTTGTTTTCTGATAATTGCAACATCTGAAACCTGGCGCTGCAGCCCTTAGCCAACAGCTGGATTGTGGTTTTCATTTTTTCTCATTTTAAAAGAGGGGACATTCAATAATATCATCCATGTTAGTTTAGTTTATTGTGGCACCAGTGGCTGAGTGGTGTTAGCCGGATTATTGTTCTTTCTGACTCAATTTATAAAATAGGAATGAAATTGGCATACTAGTTAAGGAATATACTCCAAGAGGACATTGGAAGTGAGAGACTTCCTTCTTTTGAAAGCTCTTATGTTATTCTTAGAAACAACTTCACTAATTGTATATGGTTATATGCAAAAAGGACTGTTCTAATGACAACAGCCTCTATCGATTTGATGTAATTGGCCTAAAATTGACCATTGTGACGGTAGCCAAAACAATATTGTCACCACTTCAAGCAATCAGGCTGAATCCAACTGCATCTGCTCTGAGTCTGTTGGAATGGTAGAGCAGAGCATTCACTCATGCAGCACACAGACAAGTTCTGGAATTGAACCTCAACAGGGCTAACGTTTCATTCATTGTTCTAACTGTTATATTGTCGAGTATCTACATGGTTCAATACAAAAGAATGGTCTTAAATTTGATCCACACTCCAGTCATAGCCTACTTTTAGTTAATCTAACTCATACTTCAACTTTTTAACTTACAAGTAGGACTAACTTCTACCTAAACCTGCAAATGGACTTGCTATCACAGCAAATTAACAGAATAGCAAATATAAACTTCCCTCAAAAAAATTAACTACCTCAAGAGTATCAGTATGTAAGCAAATATTCAAATCTCAACAGAACATATTTTCTTGTCAGAATTGGCAATGATGCCTGGTGGAGGGTGCTAGACAACAAGTTCAGTTGTGTGCTAAGATTGTATTGCTTGACTTTAGGAGAGGAGATGATGGTCAAGTGTGCTAAACACATCAGTACATCACGTATTTCCTACATTTTGCGTGATCCTTGCCTATTCCTTCAAGCTAGTGTAATAATTGTTTTCCTATAGCAGCAACATGTTAAAAACAAATTCACAATGAAAAGAAATGAAAGTAAAGATGACATAGAAATAATAATTATATCTAAATTCTAAGCTTATCTTAGCTTATCAGCTTACATGCTAAGATTTGGCATGCTTTTTCAATGTTTTGGATCGAATGGATGCAATGCTGATATTATATACGTCCCTGGTTTGAGACAGTGTGGGGGTAAATGTAAGTCTGAGGTAGATGAGCTTTTGAATTGCAAATTAAATGATCCATATCATGAAGACAGTGGGCATGGAAGACCTTGATGTAGGAGCAGCATTTTAAAAAATCACCCGTTATGTGATGTTTTGCCCATTATGTGATGGAATTCTGTCTGGGCAATACATAATATGCCAATAGATGATTTTGATTTATCAGTCCATTGGTTCTGTATTTCCGGAAACAATTATAGTGACTATCCAAGAGAAAGTGGGGTGAGGGAAACATACCTGAGCTGTGAAAATGGGTTGATCATGGTGGAGGTAGAGGATGATGAGTAGTAGAAGAAGCGAGAAACTAGTGGGAGGCAAACTGCATATTGGGCTAAACTCTATTCATCAATTTGTTTTTGTTCCTTGAGTAAGGAGGTGTTTGGTAAAATTGAAAATTAAGTGCTGAATAATTTAACTGATATATTTTTAAATTATAAAAATAGTTAAAAATCTAATTACTTATCATATTCAGTGTAAATTTTAAGTTAAAAATTTTAACTTACCATTTTAAGTTATTTTTAACTTAATTGAAACTTTTAAACATGCATTACCAAACAACTTAAAATGATTAAGTGCTGGAAATTTTAATTTTAAGTGTTGAATTGGGTAATCAAACACCACCTAACTTTGTGTTAAGCTTGCATCGAAACAGCTTGCACCATAAATTTCTGCTTTTGATATGAGGTCTTTCAATGTCTTCTGCAAACTTATTCCAATTCGTGATTAATTTTAGTTTATTAGTATTTTTGTAATTATGATGATTGTTTTATATAAAAATTGCCAAATTGCAACTTTTTGCTATTTCTTCCTGGTGAAATCATGCTTTCAAATTTTATATTAATTTTCAGGTTGCTGATACTCCTCAAAAACGGAAGAAAGGTGTATTTGGGACTAAAGGTGGTGATAAAGAGGTAAAAATCTCAGCATATGATTATTATAAACTATAAAATTCTTAATTTGCTTTCATGCTATTGCTGTGCATATCTCTGAGGTAATGATAATCCTTCTCTTGCTTTAATGATACAATGAATACAAGCATGTTGGCTCCTTATGCAACATTGCTTTATGCAACTTCATAAGTTGCCGTTCACCTATATTTTCTAGCACTGTCATTGACTACCTTAGATGGTTGCCAACATCTTTACTTCTCCATGAGGCACTGTGTATCTAAAAATGATAATAATAAGGTGGCATTTGGTAAAATTAAAAATTAAATGCTGAATTTTAAGTGCTGAATAATGTAAGTGTTAAAATTCTTAAATTGCAAACTTGTTTAAGAACCCAATGATTAATTTTATATGGTGCAAATTTGGAGTTTAAAATGTTTGACTTATGTTAGCTTGAATTTAGCTTAATTGAAACTTTTAAGTGATATGTTAAATGTGTTTAGTGCATATACTAACTTTATTCAACAAAGCTTCAACTGATGTGTTTTGCTATTATCTGGTTCAATGATTGATCTATGTTAGTCTATCATCCGGAGTAATTTACAATATGCTGCACTAAGTGCATTGAGAAGACTTCCTTTGGATCCTGGAAACCCAGCATTTTTGCATCGCGCTGTTCAGGGGTAAGTTATCTTGTTCAGGTATACAACCATTGGCTACTTATATATGTTAAATTGACGTATTATTTTGATTAGTTTTATGTTACTGATTATAAAAGGCATTTTAAATACTTGAAAAAATGCAAATATCCTGATGTATTCTGTCCTTGTTCTTGTATTGAGTGTTTTTAGCTTGTAGAAAATCCATGGGCCTTAAGAGTGTTAGGCTAAATGATATCAATGGCTATATAAGTGGGGTTGGAACCTTATATTGCACAAAACCAATTGGCTTGTGCTAAGGCCCAATCTACTCCACATATGTTCCACTCTATATTCTTGTACTTTTTTCATGTGGGATTATATTTTCCAACACTCCCTCAAGTGTAACTGGGCCTGGACCAGTTATCACTTGCGAAAGATGGGTCTACTCTTGGAGGCCCATCACAAACACACCTAGGCCTACTCTTGGAGGCCCTAGGTCAACAAACGGGTCTAGACTCCTCTGGCTAGCCCAAACTCCAGGTCTTTAAATACGAGCCCTGGATCATCTGGCTATTGGGCCATCTTCAGCTCTGATACCATGTAGAAAATCCTTGGGCCTTAAGAGTGTTGGGCTAAATGATATCAATGGCCATATAAGTGGGGTTGGAACCTCATATTGCACAAAATCAATTGGCTTGTGGTAAGGCCCAATCTACTCCACATATATTCCACTCCATATTCTTGTACTTTTTTCATGTGGGATTATATTTTCCAACATAGCTGAAATTATGCTCAAGTTATACACACACAGACTCAGACAAAAGAGTTCTATGTTAGCATTCCTTTGCCTAAATTTTAAGGTTTATAAATGAAGATGGCATGTGATAGCCCCCTAATTAGCTAAATATTTGGAAGTATTAATAAAAAAGAAAAGTGCTGCATACAGTTTAATCAATGCAGAAAAATGTAGGAAATCACAGTCTTATCTCTGTACAAACCCAATTTTCCTGTTAAGAATCAAACAGTCATCCTTTCAGTGGTAGTTTTTTAATAAAACTAATTGAAAATTCAGAATACTTCCTTGGTTAAAGGGAATCAAAGCATTTGATATTGGGGAAGAGCTAGAAAAATTGCAGAAATCCTATTTGCTTTCTTTAACTTAAGGAATAACCTTGACCTATAAATCCCAGCTCTTGATCTTGAACTTGGATGGCGGCTTAAAATTTTTTCATCAGTAGCCATAAATTTAAACACTAAAGGAAATGATTTTATCAACAACAGTACCATTTTCCTCTTATATTTACTACTCCAATATATTCTAATCCATAATTCCCTCAATTCTGACCACTTACATATTTTATGAAGTAGAGAAGCGGTTGATGCTTTTGTCTTGTGAAACAACCTGCTACAAAATAGGTAGGCTTCCCTCTCTCTCTCTCTCTCTCTCTCTTCCCCCCAGTGTGGGTCTTCTGTAGATGATGAAAACTAGAAATTTTTGGAAGGAGCAAACAAACTGAGCTTGTTGGAAGGAAAATATACATGTTTGCGATCCTCGTTTAACTCTCTTGATGTTTGAAGTCTTGAACATTATATGTGTGTGTGTGTGTGTGTGTGTCTCGGAAACATTTCTCATCTGCAAAATACTATCATATGTAACATGTCCAATCTGTTAGGGGTATTAAGGTTGGGGAGTGCTGACATCGAAATCATTCACTAAGTGGAGATTTGGGTTTAAGTTGAAAGCAACCTTAACTTCCAGAATACATTTTTTTTATTATTTGCATATGCTTTTACATGTTCACTATTTTACTATTGGTGCTCATTATTTTTTTTGAATGGTTTTGTATCTTGTGCACATGGTGTCCCGTAAGCTAAAGAGTTGTCAAATTGACATATCTATAATTCAGAATCATATGTAACAGATGTATTTATATCTTTGCTCTGTAGCTTAGCCTTGATTGAGAAAACATTTGGTGCTTGAAGTTGTTGTATCCTTTACACAGCACTCTTTCTGTTGGATTTGGGAAGGCAGAAAACATAAGCACACACACCAAAACAGGTTTTGGAAAAATGTACCTTAACAGGGCAGGCCACTTATTGATTTCTTTAGTGTATATAGCTCTAGTTACAAGATAGAAGGTACAAAGGTAGATAACAGCCATTCCCAACCGTGCTTGGCTCTACCATATGACTAGTTATGCTTAGACTGCATAAACACTTGAACACGGCCATACCTCTTAACTAACTCCACTAACTTGCTGGAACAGTAAGCTCTCTAACAGAAAGTTAAAACACTGGTTTCCCTCCAAAATACAAATATCTAGACAGTGTCGGACCAAAATACAAAATATCTAAAAATTTTCTAATTAAATTATCTATTCCTAACATTTTCCCCTCTTATTATAATTTGTAAATGTCTTTGTTGGAGGGTCCACTTAGAAAAAAATCTTGTGGAAGAATTCAATTGAAATGAATTTTATATAAAATTCATGTGCTTGGAATAAATTTTAAATTGATAAAATTCATTTAAATTCTATTGTTTGGAATAATTGAAAGTTTATGATTGTACGTGTTTTCCATTTTACCCTTATTTGTAAAGAGATGTTTAATTTAAATAAAGGCATTTTGGGTTTTTACTAACTTTTATTAAATGAATTGAATTATTGCACATTATGCCACTTTTGTCATCATGATTTCATTTCTTTCAAAAGATTCATTTTTTAAACTTAAAAAAGAATTTAATTCTATCAATTACCAAGCATGAGTGTTGACAAAATAAAATTGAATTGAATTCTTTTGAGTTTCCAGATGGAGCTTAATTTTTTGGGATATTGTCGACACTTTTGCATGTATAATGTATACTTTTTTATTCCAGTATCCTGCTACTTTGCTCGTAGTTTGGATAAATTAGCAACATGCAAACTTTTCTTTCCAAAACTGCCTTTATTGTTAATGATTAAAATTAGGGCAAAGGTGTAAATATGTAGTCATTTTGACTCTTCCCTAATGAGGACCATATCAAACCATGATTGCTATCAATATCATCCATGAAATTGAGCGTACAACAACCAACTTTAGCTCAACTAATTCCTTTTTTGGTTTCATCTACAGAAAAATATATATGTAATGGCATAAAATAAAATATTGGGTTTTTCCATATTGCAGTTAGTTACCTTGTTTTAAAGGCTTTTAAGGAAGGCAAAACCACAAACTAGCGGATGTGAAATTCTAAGTGCCATAAAAGCAGCATTTTCAAAATAGAAAGCTGCTGACATTTGGTCTAGATAACAGCCTGGAAGCTCTGGGTATTACTATCTACTATTAGAAGTTCGTAGAGATGCACACATCCTTTTTTTTTTCAATATGTTCCTTCATGGGTTGTACTAGAGTGTTGTTTGGTTCATCTCCTCTCAATGTCGGTTAAGACCTTTCTAGTCACACGCACACGCAAAAACATTAAAAAGAGAAATAGATGTCCATTTGGGGGTGGGGGGTTGGATTATGGTTTTAAATATTGGTCGATACGTTACGTATTATCCGTAATGTATCGGATTTTTAGCCTATCGATACATTATTTCCTGTTATGATATGGATAATTGGAAATCACATAATTTTTTTGAACAAATCTTGCAATCGATGAATTTTTTTTTTTTACTATATTTGTCACACTATATTATTGCACACACAAGATTATAATGATATTTGATTAAAGTATTTACTTAATATATATTTGAGTCATTTTGCAAAATTTGGAAAAATTATTCACGATAGCGACAAGCAATTCATTGTGGTACGGTCCGACTCAATCAAATTCTGTTACATGGTCCGAAAACGGTTTCCAAAACCGTTACTTAAAACCCTGGGTTGGATGGGGTCTATTTTTGGCTTACTGTTGCATCAACAGTTAGTTTTAATTTTGTTTGTTGAGATTGGTGGGTACCCTAGGTCACTTAGTTGTTGATTTTTCCAGGTTAATTGCTAATTACAGGTTTGCCACTGTTACTTCCATTAGTTGAAGGGATATAGGATTAGAGGTTCTTTTATTTCAAGAAAAGTTTAGATAGCACTAGACTTTGCAAATTGTGGGCATTAGTAGCTCAAATTACTATGATTCTTTTCCTAATGCTGAGGTATCTGTGTTGGATGTGGGTGTGGTGTCTGGAAACTTTATAAATTTATGGAACGTCAACAAAATTTAGAGAAGTTGGTGAGCTAGACCAGACCCATGGATGTGCATACCTGAGTCCAAGTAACATGGGCGGAATCAATGTTTCCCCATATTTTCCCTTGTGTTGCTTGATATCTTATGAAATGGAGGCTTGCCACAAGAGTATCGTGTCACCATAAGATTCCAAATGAACTGAAAGGAGATGCATATCTAGGGAGGCTTCAGTCATAAAGGTTGAGTACATTATGATGGAGGAGGAAAGCAAGCCTAAACTAACTTGGAGGAGACGGTACAATATGATCATGAGGCATTATACCTATTAGAGGGCCCAAAATAGTTTAGAGTGGACACAAAGAATCCATTAATTAGTTGTGGAATAAAGGTTGAGTTTTTATTGCTTGATATCTGGTTGTAGAAGACATGATATATGCCAATTTTTCTTTTTCTGTTGTTTGTTTTAGTCATATTCTTCATTTCCTGACAATTTTACGGGACAATTGCAAAAAACTCCTTAAGATTTGGCTGATATATATTTTCATCCTTGCTGCTCAAGAAAATGGCATCTCCCTTTTACTATGATTAGTGAATATGTAAAATTTTGAGAGAAAACAATTCTTCATAATACAACAGTTCAGGTATTCAAGTGCTAAAATGTTTCAGGGCTAAGGTGGTGTCTAAATTTCAATGTATTGACTAAAGTGTTAATAAAAAACTTCATCACCCTATACCTCAAACACTTAAGAGTCATACTGTTTATAAATCTCAGGAATAAAGTGGATTTGAGATTGCAGGGACAAATTTATATTAGGATATATCTTGGAGGGTCTTATTAATTTCTTTTCTATTTTATTTTCTTGTACTTCGTATATTTTGAACATCTTAGTTGTAGCACCTTAAGATATTAGACCTTTCATTTTTTCTGATTGTGGACTGCAGGGTTTCATTTTCAGATCCTATTGCTGTTAGGCATGCTTTAGAAATCATCTCTGAATTGGCAGCAAAAGATCCTTATGCAGTTGCAATGTCATTAGGTGACTCTTTCTTCTAAACTCTCACATTACCAGAATGTTCTCAATTGGAATATTTTCCTTTTAATTTGTGATCTTTTTTCTCAAACTGATTTTATTTTTGGTCTTGATACTAAGATGTGGTTGTTTATCACTCCTGATGTGCTACCTTTGTACCTTCATGCAGGAAAACTGGTTCTTCCTGGTGGTACGCTTTCTAGTTTTGTGTTACAATATAAGAGATGACATTGTTTGGTTTCATTTCATTTTAGGAAAACATGGTGGTACTAGTGTTACTAAGATATTTTTGATTTTCAAATTAAGGGGCATTTGCTAATTTGCTTTTATGTTTATAACTTCTTGTTACATTTCCTGGTTGCTGATGGTAACTTGTGGGATTTGTTTGAATCAGGGGCTTTGCAGGATGTTCTTCATTTGCATGATGTGCTTGCTAGAGTTTCACTTGCCAAGTTATGCCATACAATATCTAGAGCTCGTGCGCTTGATGGTAATATAAATTTTTTGTTGTCTGCCCATCAAATGTTATGCATTTGTCCCTGGGTGTAAGAGAAGGTTTAATTTCTTGTCTACAGAGAGGCCCGACATTAAATCTCAGTTCAACTCGGTGCTCTATCAACTCCTGTTAGATCCTAGTGAAAGGGTCTGTTTCGAGGCTATCTTATGTGTATTGGGGAAATATGATAACACAGAGAGGTACATAATATATTTTATTTTCTCGTGATCACAGCTTTTCCCTTTATTTATATATCAGTTTCATCTTGCTTTATCAAAGATTTGTTTGCATGTCATGCAAGTCTTATTCCATTGCTTTCCATTGTCCTTCTGTTTAAATGATTGTTGAAATATCCTAGTTCATGTATTTAAATACTGCAGGACTGAAGAGCGGGCTGCTGGATGGTATCGCTTAACCAGGGAAATTTTGAAGTTGCCAGAAGCACCCTCTGTATCGTCAAAGGGATCTGGTGCTGAATCAAATGATTCGTCAAAAGCTTCCAAAGATAAATCTCAAAAAACCAGGCGTCCACAACCTCTTATTAAACTTGTAATGAGGAGGTTATTTGAGCTCTTTCTCCTTTTCCTTTTCCTTTTCCTTTTCTCATTCCCTTCCTCTTTAATTTGGATGTTAAGTCTTTTAAGTTCACTGGACTTCTCAATGGTCTTAGTAAGCTTACACCATGTTATGGGTGCATGGCTCAATGTTAGTTATTCAAGTATTTCTGCCTTCAAATGTTCTTTGAACTTGATTATTCTTTTCTTTTTTCCTTTCCTTTCCTGTTTTTGATTCAGGTTGGAGAGTGCTTTTCGTAGTTTTTCTAGGCCAGTTCTTCATGCAGCAGCAAGAGTTGTCCAGGAGATGGGGAAAAGTAGAGCTGCAGCTTTTGCTGTAGGCTTGCAAGATATTGATGAAGGAGTTAATGTGACTGCATATTCTGAGGCTGTAGATGATACAGATTTTAATGAAAATCCATATGCAAGTGGTAATGCCTTTTCTTTTAATATCACATGATAGAGAGATCTTTGATCATCTAGTTATGTAAATTTATTTCTATTTCAAGGAATACCTAAATCCTATGATGTTTTAGGTGAAATGGCTAATTATAGGACATGTTTTGATCAGCTATATAGTATTCACTAGTTCCATATTCTGTTGTGCTTGATGCAAGTTCTCTTTTCCTTGCTTCATTGACTAGCACAATTTATTATTAGGGTCTTTTGTATCTTTTTCACTTTTGCAAAAGTTATATATTTGGGTGCTCATGAAGTTTCAAAATTAATTTTGGGATTCAATTGGCTGGTTCATTCCATGTCTACACATGTACGCAAGTTTATTAATATTGGCAAATTCAATGAGAAGTGATATACGGATTCTAATATGTTATTGATATCTGGCGAAAAAGGATTTATATGATTGCATTTACTGTCAACCTTGTATATTTTATTATCCACGGAATTGTGAATTTTAATATTTCTATACATTGCCAGGTTTCTACCATTCTTCTACATTTTGTTGGTAGTTAATTCTATTTGGTTAACTTTTGGTTTTGATGAATTTGAGTCTAATATTATTATTTCCATTGTTACCCATTATAAATCAATATCTCTGTGCCGTGTATGAATGTTCATGCATTGGATCATTGGCTGATAGGTTTTCCTCTACCTTCCTCTGTTCCTTCCTCCCCACCAACCTTTCTTTATAGGTGTCAGAAGGGTCTCTTCTGTATCTAGTGCAACAAGTGGCAAGGATACAATTGCGAGTTTATTGGCTTCATTAATGGAGGTAGTGCGGACAACTGTAGCTTGTGAATGTGTCTATGTTCGAGCGATGGTAATCAAGGCATTGATATGGATGCAAGTTCCGCATGAGTCATTTGATGAACTTGAATCCATAATTGCATCAGAGCTTTCTGATCCAGCTTGGCCAGCTACACTGTTGAATGATATATTGCTCACACTACATGCTCGTTTTAAGGTATGAGATTGCTATTAGAGAATGGACTTATAACTTCTTAGTTGTTTTTTATTGCTAGTTTCTAATATCATATTGATTTTCCTCATGTACATTCTCAAGTAGTTTCTGAATAATCATTTATTAGAGATAATGAGTAACATAAGTCCTTTATAACTAATTTGTCAATTCAATGTTATAATTAGAATTTAGCTTTTCATGGCACAACCTTATTAATTTTTCTACTTGGTCAATCTCCAACATTTATTTTTTGGACTCTGTAATATTGTTTGCCAAGTTCCCAGTTTCTCTTCTTGAGCAATTTTCAGTTGGAACCATCATCATTTTGTTTGGTCAATATAGCCAATTGTAAATTGTCATGTTAGATCAAATATGCATACTGAGGATCTAGTATCTGGCTCTAGGCAGGCAAAGTTACATTAGCTGGATTGCAATAATTCTTAAGAAAGATCTCATTTTGGAACAGTTTATTTGTTCGCTTATTTTTATTTGTGCATTATCATGTAGTTGACTTTTGCCGTTGTTGGCACTTTTGCTGGGACCGAACTTTTTGTCTTTAATTGTAAAATATTCTCTGATACACATGTATATGTGTATATGTTTTTCATTTTTGGCCAAGAAAAGAGGGCACAATGGGATTCTTTTTAGTACAACTAGTTCGCCAAGTTTGGGTTGTAACCTTTTTAGCTAAGTTTATTGTTTATGTAGATTGTTGCTGGTTTACTGCAAAGCTTATTGTTATTCTGTAGGAAAGCTAATGCAACTTTTGTTTGTTTTGTTTTATTGTTTATATATATATATATATATATATATATATATATATATATATATATATATATATATAATTTGATGTTTTTACATTGTGCCACAACTGTAGTGGTAGTTATTTACGATTTATGTCATTGATTGGTCAGGCAACTCCTGATATGGCTGTCACTCTGCTTGAAATTGCAAGGATTTTTGCTACCAAAGTTCCTGGGAAGATTGATGCTGATGTGTTACAACTGCTTTGGAAAGTAGGTTTCCTCTCAACTTGTAATTTGATTGCCACTAGGATGTTTGTTTTTAGTTGTTCATTTGCATTATGCAATTATGTTTTTTTTTTTTTTATCATTGTCATTTTTGTCTCCAACTGTAATTTAGGAAGTGGCTCCAAATTGGGTTTGTGAACTTGGTTGGTCTTTTTGATTCTTTTATATCTGCATCAGTGGAATTTTCTGACCCTAAAAGAACAACTTTAATTGCATTTCTAGACATGCCTTGTTGGTGCTGGTCCTGATGGGAAGCACACAGCCTTGGAAGCAGTCACTATTGTTCTTGACCTACCACCACCACAGCCTGGGTCGATGTCAGGTCTCACATCAGTAGATAGGGTATCTGCATCTGATCCAAAGTCAGCTCTGGCGTTACAGAGATTAGTTCAAGCAGCAGTAAGTAGCTTCAATCTACTGTTGATATAATGAATAGTATACAGCATATACTTTTTTGTTTTCCCTTAAATTATTACTTTTTGGCATTCTAATCTTTTTATTGGAAGCCTACAGGTATGGTTCCTTGGAGAAAATGCAAATTATGCTGCTTCTGAATATGCTTGGGAATCTGCAACCCCTCCTGGTACTGCATTGATGATGCTAGATACTGATAAAATGGTTGCTGCTGCCAGTTCCCGTAACCCTACTTTAGCTGGAGCATTGACTCGACTACAGAGGTGTGCTTTTAGCGGCGGCTGGGAGGTATAAGTTTCACCCAGTGGTCATTCTTTTGCATTTGTGCTGCTTGTACTTGGAACGGCATTGAAAAAATTATTTTCATGGTATTTAAGATGTTGGACTTTTAGTTCCCAAATTAATTTAGTTGTTTACATAGATATAGGCACTTAAGCTGACCATGGAATCAAGCGATTACTTTGAATTATGGATATGGATCCGTGAAGCACAAAATTAAACTCCCCCTCTTTTCTATTCTTCACATCTTCATATATATTCGATATCTGTCGACTGCAGCCAATAAGCTATGATGTATAAACCAACCCACTAGACTGCTTCATGAAAATAGAGAACTGTATGCATGATACGTTGGATATATTGCTGATCTTGCAGTGTTTACATCCTGGTTACTTATCTCACTATTGTGTTGTTCTCCACATCCCCCCATTTTATTTGTTGTTTTTGGGTTCCTGTGTCCAAGTTGTCTTGTTTGTTTATTTCTAGAGAGGTTAAAGCACAAATGAAGAGGATAGAGATTGTGCATGTGTTTATTGTATGCATATGTCGCATATAATATTTAAAAGAACACTCATCTTACCTCTGCTATGTGTGTTTGTGGACCTATCTGTTGCTCTCTTTTGAAAAATCCACTCCATAAGAATAGTTTTTGGGAGACATTGTTTCTAACTAGAGCTTGAAGAGAGAAATTATGGATGCAAGCTCTAACGGAAAATGAAGTTGTGGCAGAGGTTAAAAGGACACATGGAAAATAGTTTGTTTTGAAGTTGGATTTGGAAAGATTATAATGATGTTAAGCAGGGTTTCCAGATCTGATAAGAAGAATTTCAAGGTTTTATGAAGAAAATTGATTTTTTCTTGTTTCTGTTAGAGAAGTGTGTGAGTGGGACAAATCTTACGTCAGTTAAAAATGAAGAGATAAGTAGCTTTATAAGGGAATTGGATAGCTGTTGGATTTGGGAGGGCAGAGAACACTCACAACACAGACACAGCGCACACAGCAAAAATAGATTCTGTAAACTGAAACTCTTGGGGCAGTGATTCATTAATTTCTTTACAACATAAATAGAGATCTAGTTGCAGGATTTTGAGTACAAAAGTGGCTTACAGACATGTCTTACCTTTTTTCAAATCCAACTCAGTGACTGATTCACACTCAACCTAATCTATACCTTTACCTAACCTCACCAATAGACCTGCTGGAATAACAAGGTTCTTTAACATAATTCAAATGTGAAATTTCGTGCTGAAATACAATATAACTTGATAGTATCTAAGTAAATTCTCAATTCTTGACACTCCTTGAGAATTCTCAATATAACTTCAAGAATTTCTCTTAGGATCTCAAATAATCTTTCTTAGGAAGTGGCTTGGTTAGAACATTGGCGGCCTGGTCTTCAGACGTACAGTACTCATTCTTTCTTTCCAAAGTTCCCTGTCACTAACATCTTTTCCACTAAAATCTGCTGCCAGACTTTAATCCTTGAAGCTTCTTCATAACTTTTAGATTCAGACACACAGCACATTTTTCTTGCAAGAATTTGTGCTGAATAAAGAGGGAATTCATTTCCTGAACCAAAACATAAACTAATTATTATTGTTCTGAGCCTTTCCTTCAATTTTCAGGAACCACAGAACCCAAGCTTGTATTTTCTGAACTTGAACTTAATTTTGTCGTCTCTCACTTGATTCCTTTTTCATCGTTCAAAGCATTATTATGCACTCCAAAGACAATGACACTTTGATTGGCTTAATGAAAGTTCTTAGTAAATCTCCTCCTTCAGAGTTACTCTCCTTTGAGAGCATTCCTGGAGTTAGTTGTTATAGCATCTGCTACCTTAGCCAAATTGGTTCTTCTTTCTACTGCTCCATGTGAGCGATGAAATAACTTCATCAAAGGGAGGGCTGCTGATACATGGCTATTCTCAGCACACTTAAGATAAACTTTTAGCAGTTTTGGACGTCCTGGTCCCTTAGATTTTTCAATTTGCAGATATGCTGGTCCTCTTCAACAATCTAACAAGCACATAGGCTAATAAGATTGTTTTGAGCTCATAGGATGATTCATCATTATTATTGTCTTTGAGTTTCTTGACCGATGTATCTCCCACCCTTTTCTGCAGCAACAGTTATGCATAAGATATTAGAAAAGTTTGCTTACCTTTTCTAGTCGTGCTTCTTGTTTCACTTAGTGCAGAAACCCACAGTCGAATGACTGATTGGGAAATAGAGAGAAAATAAAGGGAGATATGTTGTGGTTGAGCAAGTCTTCCTATGTCCATTGATAGCCACCTGTGTTTTCTACTAGTTAAAGGAGAATATTACAGCCCTTTTTATAGTGATAATATGGTATTTCCTTAAAAACTGACTTGGAGGACTCGGAATTACAAAATCACTCAGTAAGAAAGTCCACTTATCAGTTGTGGAATTCTCTCTTTTTGGTGTGGCTCTGTATTTAACAGTTTCTCATTTGGTAAAATATGAGCCATAAACTCAACACACATTGAGTATATTATGATGCCTTTGCATTTATATGCCCTTCAAGCTTGACCAATGATTGTATGCTTATTTGTGTTGGAAGAGGGTATTGTCTGGATGTTTGCTTTAATTTTTCACATCCGATATTTGCTCTGATCTCTATGGAAGCTCTACAGGTTCGAATTGTTGCTGCTCAAGCCCTTACAACCATGGCAATCAGGTCTGGTGAGCCATTTAGGCTACAGATATATGAATTTTTAAATGCATTAGCACATGGTGGGGTGCAGTCTCAATTATCAGAAATCCATCTGAGTAATGGGGAAGATCAAGGAGCGAGTGGTACAGGCCTCGGAGTCTTAATTAGTCCCATGATAAAGGTTCTTGATGAAATGTACAGAGCACAAGATGAACTGATTAAGTAAGAGCTAAAGCTTTTTTCCTGTTGTCTCTTTGTTCTTTTAATAGAATTTTATTGAATTTTCCACTTTTGTAGGGATATACGCAACCATGATAATACAAATAAAGAATGGACTGATGAAGAGCTGAAGAAACTTTATGAAATCCATGAGAGGTTGCTAGATCTTGTTTCATTATTCTGTTATGTTCCCCGTGCGAAGTATTTACCTTTGGGGCCAATAAGGTACGGTTTACTTGCCTATTATTTTATCTTTTGGATTTTTGGAATTGATGATATCTATTTTGGATAAAAAGAGGTGAAACCATGTTAGTGATTGGAAAAGAATTTTTCTGGAACTAGGCCATTTGATCATATAACTACAAAGTTTCTTCTTGGGTCTACAATTTTTCAGTCTATTAAATATGGATAGAGAGAAGGAAAATGCTCCATTAAATGTAAAATTAATTATTTGATGTTGAGAATTCAGCTTTGTGGAGAGAAATTATTTTATGAAAGATGAAGAATGGAATTATAAATTTGCAATGCATAATTCTCTTTCCTCCCCTTTTTTCACTTTCATAAACAGTGGAAAATAACTCATTACAATGGAAGATAACTCATTTTTTTTTTCCTTTTGATTTTCTTTCATTTCTTCCCAGCCAATCAGGAAAAGAGAATAATTCTATGAAAATTTCCCCCCTTTTCTATCCCTCACTTTTTTTTAATTTTTTTTTTTACATGTTATCAATTTTTTATTTTTTTGTTGCAAATAAGTCTGACTCAACTTTGTAAATCATTTTATTCCTTGAGCCTAATAATATTATACGCATCAGGTAGTCAATCACAAAAGTGGTATGTTCACTATTCGCTTCCAAGATTGCTTATCTATAAAATTTAGAACTGGAACTTGTTAATGGCATTTCTTAAAATCAAATTTTGGGGTTCATTGCCAAAAAAAAAAAAGGGAAAGAAGAGTGAAAGAACTTTCACAAAATTTACAATTGTATGCAATTTTTTTGGAAATTTATATTAAACTCTAGTAATTTGTTTGCAATAACACTGTCCAAATCCAAAAATTCATTTCTAGATGATGATGCCACCACTAAAATATATATTTTTTTTCATCGAATTGTCACGCTATTAGGCTTAAATGGAATCTTGCATTGAGCTTAATATGAATTCCATTAAATAAATGTAGAAACTCTATGGGCCTTGAGAGTGTTGGGCCAAATGATATCAATGGCCATATAGGTAGGGTTGGAATCTTACATTGCACAAAACCAATTAGCTTGTGCTAAGATCCAATCTACTCCGCATATATTCCACTTTATATTCTTATACTTTTTTTTCCAGGTGAAATTATATTTTCTAACACTCCCCTTCAAGTGTAACTAGGTTTGGATCAGTTATCACTTGCCAAAGATGGGTCTACTCTTGGAGGCCCATCACAAACACCTAGACCTACTTTTTGAGGTTTTAGGTTAACAAACGGGTGTAGACTCCTTTGGCTAGTCCAAACTGTAGATTTCCAAATATGAGCCTAGGATCATTTAGCCGTTGAGCCATCTTCAGCTCCGATACCATGTAGAAACTCTATAAGCTTTGAGAGTGTAGGGCCAAATGATATCAATGGCCATACAAGTGGGGTTGGAACCTCACATTGCACAAAACCAATTGGTTTGTGCTAAGGCTCAATCTACTCTATATATATTCCACTTTATATTCTTATACTTTTTTTGTGGGGTTATATTTTCCAACAATAAAAAATGTCACCTCACTATCTGCGAAAAGACTATATCATTAGATAAGTATTATTTTAATAGTCAAGCCATTGCCCAAAACAAAATTTTTCGGCATGATATAAGCTCTATTGGATGAAAAAAGAACTATTATTTTGATACTCATGCCATCTCAAAGACCATTTTATGTACAAGTACTATTATTTTGATTCTCATGCCATTGCATTGCATGAAATTGTTTACCTTGGTTGCTATTGTATTTTATTTGTAACTAATATATAAAGTTTACGCTATGGTAATACATTTTCAAAAAATTGGCTACAATTGTAATTTAGTGAAAGTTCTAGCAATTATCCTTTATCCTATATTACAGTACAGGGGTGTTTATCCTGGTCTTTATGAGGTGGTTTATTTCATGTTTAATGTGGTTTTTTACTCTTGTTTGTGTTTCTGATATTTGTAGTCACTTCATTCTGAAAATCACAGTGCGAAACTTATTGACATCTACCGTACAAAGCATAACATAAGCTCATCGACCGGTTTAAGCGATCCAGCTGTTGCAACTGGAATTTCTGACCTAATTTACGAATCAAAACTACCTCCAGTTGAGTCTGATGCCCTTGATGATGACTTGGTGAATGCTTGGGCAGCAAATCTTGGTGATGATGGCTTATTGGGAAATAGTGCACCTGCAATGAGCAGGGTAAGAAATTTTCATGTAGTTTTAAATTGAATAATGATCCAAAACAAAAAGCAAATAATTAAATCTTGAAGTTTAATTCCGCACAAAAGTATACATTAGGACTTATGAATATCATTGATGATATTTCCAAATATTTCAATGGTTGAACTCCACTAATTTACTGCTGAACATTTTTCACTCAAACCAACTCAAGAGGCCCCTCTTCTTCATAAAAAGAATATTTTATTCATTTCTTCGAATTATACATGAATTGGAGACTTGTCCATGACAGGATCTTCAGTTGTCTGGGCCTTTTACCAGAGAAATCCAATATTTTCTCACGTGAAGTTTGTTAATGAGTCATATACAATATACATAAATAGGTCTCTCCCCCTAAAAATTTAAACTTATGATTTGGATTCGTTAATGTGATATGAGAGACATCTTTTATCATTTTTGGTCCATGTGCCAAGCCCATTTGCTATCATAGTTATTTGATCTATTCTATCATGAAGCCTATACAGGAATATGCCCTATAAAATGGGACTAACACTTCAACAATTTAACTAATAGTTCCAAAGATAATATCATTAACGAGGACAAAGTGCCTTCATATCCAAACTGCTTTGCAATCATGGAAAGTATGATAAGTATCATGGTCTTGGCTTGATTTAACAATTTAGAAATCATATAACATAGAGATGGCTTTCCAGCTAGAAGAATTCTGTGATATGAAATAGGGATGATTTTTTTTAGGGTACCCATATGCAGCTCAAAGAGAGGAAACCAGCCAGCATTAAGAATCAAAAGCTTTTTCTCTCTTTCTTTTACAATTATAAATTGTGTGCATCATAAGATGTGAACACATAAAAGAATGTTTAATTGTTTTAAGTTATTTCACTTGATATGATCTTAGTTTGTCAATGCAGTTGTTATGTCTTCTTTTTTTTTTTTTTTTTTTTATTTTTTATTTTTTTTTATGTCTTTGGATCTAAGGACCGTGTTCCGTATCCTCACTGGTTTGTTTATTTTTTATTTCCTTTTGTCTTCTCTTTCCCTTATTTTTTATTTTGTGGCTGCTTTAATGGTTCTATAATGGGCTAAAGTCTATTGGTTGTAAGTCATATTTAAGCCAAATTTAGATTTCAACAAGAGTCAAATATTTGGCCATTTCATATGAAAGTATGGGCTGTTTTATTCAGCTTTTTATGTGTTTCGATTTTGACTTCATGCCAGGTCAATGAATTTCTTGCTGGTATGGGAACGGATGCTCCAGATGTTGAAGAAGAGAATATAATCTCTAGACCTTCAGTTAGTTATGATGATATGTGGGCTAAAACACTTTTAGAGTCTTCAGAATTAGAGGTATGAAAATTTACCGATTTATTTTCTGAATTGGGAATGGCATGCAATAAAGCTACAGATTGAAAGCATATGCTGTCAAATGAGCTGTGGAGAAACAAAGTTTCACTATTCATACTAAAATCCATTGGATTTGCAGGACGATGCAAGGTCATCCGGTTCATCTTCCCCAGACTCAACAGGATCAGTTGAAACTTCAATATCATCCCACTTTGGTGGTATGAACTACCCATCATTGTTCAGTTCAAGGCCAACCAATTATGGATCATCACAAACCTCGGTAAAATTTAATACAATGGTTTTATTTTGGGGCCTCATTTAGTTTCAATATCCCACTTTTTAGGTAGGTAGTTCTAGAGAAATGGTACTTTGCTAGGTTGCACTTCTGGCATGTGAATCATATGCTGTTTTCCAGTTATATTCATGAATCATGTTTGGTTTTGTTGGCATTTTTTGACTCCATGGGCTTCTCTTGCTTGGGCTTGGCATTCATGGGAGTACTGGGCTTCGAGCATCATTGGGCCCTACAGCAGCGTGCACTCTTCTCCTTTTCTTGGGCTTACCTCCACTAAAATGGCCTAAACCATTTTAGTTTGATAGCCCTTGACGTTATATTTTGCTTTCAATCTTTGTCTTTGCCCTATGCAGAACTTTTGGTTCCTTAACTTTCATTTCCAGCAGGTTTACTGACCGACTTCCAAGAAAATATGTTTACAATATTTTATTACTAGTTTTGTTGGATTTTGGAGGCCAAAAGTACTCAACAACACTCACAGTGCACACAAGAAATGCACAGAAAACAGGTTCTGTAAACTGAACACTAGGTAGCCTTCATTAATTGATTTTCTTAGAGTTTAAACCGAGATGATAGTTTTGGATTTCAAGTACAAAAGTAGAAAACAGTCATGCCTTAATCTGCTTAGCTTTTCCCAATGACTAACCATACTTAATTACTCAAACTAGAACATACCTGTTAGCTAACCCCAGTAACAGTTGCTATTACAGCAAGCATCTATAACAGATTTCAAAGTCACAAATTTCCCATCAAAATGCAAAATAACTAGGGAGTATCTGAGTAAATTATCAATTCTCAACAAATTACATAAGATTTTTATGAAATTTTGAAGGTTAATGTAGTTAATTTTCTTCATTTATACTTAGAAAGTTGAATGCACCTACTCTTCCCAAATAAAATTGTTTCTTATGATGAAGTTAAGTGGTCAACCAATTAGTGCGTGTGAAAAAGAAATAAGCAAAGACCTAGTCCAGCTTGATCCATTTTGCAATCTCCAAAATAAGGTGGTCCTAATTAGAGACACCACCTATTATTTAGCTGAGATATCTCAACTTTACCAAAGTTAATTTTTTCTGGTCACTATGTTGGTTGTCTCACATCTCTTTGTGATGAAATCAATTGACAACGGATGAGCTGAGATTATTGGCTCTCAAATTATTGCTGTAGATTTTTTTTCTTTACTTTTCTGTCTGGTTTCTAAGAAACGTGAAGAAAATTTCACCATTGAATGAATTTGCTTTTATTTATTTATTTATTATTATTATTATTATTACAAATATTCCCTTTGAAATTTTATTTTTATAATTAATTAAAATATTAAATTTTGAATCATAATGGACCACAAAATGCCTTGTTGAATTCAGTGTCGACATAATTTTGTAATCAGAGTTTTATGTGGTGTCAACAAACACTAACAATATTAAGGGTTTTGGAAACACAATGCTAATGGCAAGAATCATGGGATACGAAACTGCCACAGAAAAATTATACCTTTTTAAGTGTAAAAATGTAAAATCTCATGATAGATATATATTTTTTGTGTTTTCCCCCATTTTCTTGCAATAGAAATGCTGAATTTATTCTGAAATATTTTGTAAATGACAGATGCGTACTTTCCTACCAACTTATTTTGAACACCATCTTGCTTTCATTGCAATATAAATACTGCATGATTTCTGAGTAAGCATGGTGTTACAACATTGTGATGCCTGAGCCTTTCTTCTACAAGCCACAGGAGTCCTATTCCCTTTTTTGGAGGGACATAGAAAGTGATATTAATTGCACACAGGTTTTTGTACGAAATTGATTATAGATATTATTAGTGTTGTCTGCACACAGAGTTATTCCATGCGGAATGGTTATTCTTAGTTTTGATTCAAATCTAGATTCGGAATAATTTTTCGATTAGGCTAACAATATTGCAATCTATGGAATTAAGCTCATGAGTCATACTTTGAAGTTGTGGAAAAGAGTTATTCCGAATATGTCATTTTCTTGGAAATTATTATTTTTTTTTGGTACATGAAGTCAAATTTTGAGAAACAAATGGAGCCTTGGCGTTGAAAATAATGTTTATATGCACATGCCCTTGTATGCTTGCATTTCTCTTTGTTTGTGGACACACTTTAATTGTGTCCTTGCACATATTAATACATCAATTACTTATAACAGGAGAGGTCAGCGGGGAAAAGGTACAGTGGTTCCTCATCAATTTATGAAGGAATAGGTTCTCCAGTAAGGACTCAGCCTCTCATTTTACGTTAGTCTTTAATTTTGTATCTGAATGGATTCTAATTTGTTAACCATTTTCAGATTAGAGAAGAGCCTCCCTCGTATGCATCATCTGTCATGCAAAGGTATGAATCATTTGAGAACCCTTTAGGTGGTCGTGAGTCCCAGAGCTTTGAGTCCCAGGATGATGAACGACTCTCCGGAACTCCGCAATTGGGAACAGCACTCTATGACTTCACTGCAGGTGGAGATGATGAGGTAAGTTGAATCTTGGCTGCTTTTGTCTGGTCTCTGAAATTGTTAGTTGTGCTGATTCATAATCCAAGAATGTTGCATTTTGTGTCATATCAGCCTGATTATTTCTGTTACGCAAAGTCAAAGAAACTTATAAAGAATGAATTTGACCTTTGTTTCAATTAAAACATGAAGTTAATGAGTAATTTTCGTTGCAGTTGAATTTAACAGCTGGAGAAGAGGTAGAAATTGAGTATGAAGTTGACGGATGGTTCCATGTAAGTATTCACAGTGAAGCATTATTATTTAAATCAGCAGCAGCTATGGAAAATTGCACTTAATATTTGAATGGTGATTATTGCAGGTAAAGAAAAAGCGTCCTGGAAGGGATGGCAAAATGTCTGGGCTAGTTCCTGTCCTCTATGTGAATAAACCTTAGAAACGCATTCTCATTTCTCCTTGTGCACATTTGCCGTATATCTTCTTGCGTCACTACGGAAGAAATACGACTCGCACTTTCTACTTTATATCTGAATGTGTTGTGTTATCTTTCTATTATTTATTTATTTTGGATCATTAGACATTTTGCAATATTTTGTAATTGGAATTTCGGGATGTAGCACAATTTGTAGTTCAATTTTGAGTGAGAATAGTTTTATTTAGCGTCATGTTGTGCGCACAACTCTCAACTAAGGTTTCAGTTCATACTATTTGGGAGATTGTTACTGTTATTGGTATGTTTTGTTGCTCTGCGTTCAAATTTCAAGTGTCATTTTATTACGAGCAATTGTACGGGACACAAAAACTAATGTGTATATATATAAGAGAAAAATGTAAAATTGTATGTATAAAATTAAGAAAAATGTAAAATTGTATATATAAAATTAAAGTGAAAAAAAAAAAAAAAAAAAAAAAACACAAAAGGTGTATGTATGGGGGTATTGTTCATAATATATTTTTTACTTAATGAAATGCCAACATTATTCATATACTGCATTTACAAATTTCATTTCGCCCACTCGCTCTATTTTGTTTTGTTATTTAGTTAATTATCTTTAATTTTCGAGAAATATCTTTATAGTGTAATACTATAGATATTAAATTTATTTAAATTTATACACTAACAAAAGAAAAAAATATTTTTTGTTTCTAAAAATCAATAACACCGCAACTTGTAAAATTATAAGAACTACATAGTCATTTGATAAGTGAAAAAGATACAATTGATAAAAAGAAGAGCCCGACATGTATAAAATTAAAGTGATAAAAAAAAATAATAATAATAGTTTAGAATTCTAGATTTTGAAAGAAATCAATTCAAATAAGTCATTTCTATCAATTTTTATCTTTGAAAAGAAATAGTTTATTGAATTCAATTCTTTTGATTTTCAAGATCCTTTGTACTTTTATTTATGATCATTTTATGTATTCTTTTGAGAATTTCTACATTCTAGTCAGGATTATTGTTTCTATACATTACCATAGCATCCCTAAAATATAAAGAAACTCAAATCTCACTAATACTATGGTAAGCGAATTTCCATGGGTATAGGCCAAGCAGATAAAGCTCTTTTTTACCAATTAATTTTTAAGACCCATTGTACTTCATATTGATAATCATTTTATGCATTAATTTTGAAACTTATAAGTTCCATCTAGATAATAATCTCAACTCTCAACACACTCCTAACATCATTAGGATGACAACAACAAAAAAAAAAAAAACCCTCAAATCTCCTGGCCTTGGAGAGGTGAATTTTCTTATGTATATTCTTTGGACTAAGAGACCCTTTATACTTTTTGTTGATGGTCATTTTATCAATTGTTTTATAAATTTTAAAGTTCTCGCTAAGATGATTGTTTCAATACATTGTCCTAGAAATATATGAATATTAAATTCTAGTTAGGATAATGGTTTCAATAATTGCCCTATAGTATCACTAGTGTGTAAGAAAATCTATATCTCATTGGGTTACTGGAAAATAATTCTCATAGATGCTTTGATTTTTGAGATTTTTTACACTTTTTTTTATAGTAATTTTACGTATTATTTTGGAAATTTTTAAATTTTAATCAGAATCACTATTTGAATATATTACCCTAGCATCCCAAGGATGCAAACAAACTTAAATCCAAAGGGTATGCATATGAAAATTAATAAAATTAACAAAATAGATGAATTGAAATTTTGCCAAATCTAAATTTCCAAACAAGAAAATAAATTATTTTTGAGTCCTCACTAACAATCTTGATTTTTATGGTTAAGTAATTTCTTATATGGTATTACAGCTTCTAAAAAAAAAAATAGAATTTGAATCCTCATCCCCTTTTCATAAACTTCTCATTAAAAAAATTTAAAAAAAAATATTTACAAGTGCCAAACACTGTCGTACTGATTTTTAAATAATATGTTATTAATACATATTACAGTATACATTAGCTACCCATTAGTTTGTTACTCGTTTATTAATTAGTTATGCTTAGTTAGCTTAAGTTGTTAATGTGTGTGTGGTTACTGCAAGCTTAGTAAGATATAAACTCACTCTTAAACTCAGTTAATAAGAGAAGCAATGTAGCCTTCATTTTCTTCATATGGTATCAGAGCGTTGAGACTTTCTCAGCTGCTTTCTATCACTTTCTTTCTTTTTCTCATTCATAATTTCTCTTACTTTCTTTTATTTCCTTTATTCTTCGATTAAGCCTTGTGGTGCTTCATAACAATTTTCTTCCTTTGAAGAAATCAGTGCATTTGTGCCTTCAAGGAGTAACTTTGGCTTGTGGGTTTTTGGTATTTGGACTAAGTTTCAAGGCCAATATAGGTTTAATCTGCATTTCCTTGTTTGGAGCTCAGTGATTGATAGGCTTCTTCAGCTTTTGGCACCAAAGTGTGAGACTGAGAGTGTTGCCTAAGCACATACTTCTTGGCCTCTGCACATATGGGTTTCTCTTCGATCATTCCTTGAATTGATTTGTTGGTTTCTTTGCAATTTTCTCAAATTAAACTCTTTTGGTTTCATTCAAATGGATCGTTATGATTCTTTGATTCATATTTCATTCAGATTTTATACAGATTCTTGATTCCTTTGGTTTCATGGATACTCTTCTAGATTCATTGACTTTTCTTGATAATCTTTGATTCTAGTTTTCGATCAATTATTGATTCCTGATTAAAATTCTTTGTATATTCAGTTTCTTCCAGTGTATTCAAATTTCTGTTTCTACAATCAATTCTTTCAGTTTCAATTTCTAGGTATTTGGTTATTTGGTGATGCTTTGATTGGTGATATGATCACTACTTCTGGAAATAGATTGGATTTTTTTTTTTTTGGAAACCTAATGGTGTATTTTTTCAAGGATAGAAGTCGAGCTTGCATAAAGGTGAGTGTGAGAATGAGAAATGGGAATTGCCCAATAGTCCTTTGGTTCATGAGTATTGTTCGTTTGATGCCATTAGGAGCAGCAATAATTTGAATAATTTTGTTATTGTGCCATTGTTGGTAAACTTTCACGCCTTGTCTTCTGTAAAATTATCTGTTGGGCTTGCTTGTAATGTGTCATTTGATGTAATTCTTGTGAGGAACAGTTGGCTAACTCCACTATGGTTAAAAAATGCAACTTGCAGATATTCCTGGCCATGGTAAAATCCATTTTATATACAATTCCAGGGTTTATGAGAGTTTTGAGGCTATAAAAGGATGGCAAAAGGTTATTGATTGTCCTCCTTGCTTCTTTTCACAGTGCTGTTTCAAACTATACATTCACGCTGTGTACACTCCAATTTGAGGGGAGCTATTACAGTATACATTAGCTATTTATTAGTTTGTCAATTAGTTACGCTTAGATAGTTTAAGTTGATATAGTGTGTGTTGGTTACAGCAGGCTTAGTAAGATGTATATAAATTCACTCTTATACTTAGTTTAGTTTAATGAGAGAAACAATATAGCTTTTATTTTCTACAAAATGCAATAAAAAAATATGTTATTAATTTTTTATCGAAAAATAAAGTATAATATGCATTGGTATTTACATCACCCTCAATACTATCCAATTTAAACAGATGGACAATATTAGAAATTTCACACAAATTATAAAAAAAAAAAAAACCCCACAGACTCCTCCATTGTTGGAGTCTAAATTTGATACCTTTCAATCCGTCCCAACATCTCAATCTTAACCAAATAGAGTAAGGCATCATTGATATAATGAGTAATTAATTGAAAAATACTCTTTTTTTTCTCTAAAAAGTAAAAGAAAAACTCGTTTGAAATATATAGAAAAATTTTATTTTGCTTGGACTTGTGATTTAATTTTGGCCCATTCATAGTGATAGATTGTCAATATAAATGCCCACATTTATACTATTCAAAATATTTTTGGTAAATTTAAAAAAAAAAAAAAAAGAAAATATTTATTTATTTATTTAAAAACAAGAGGGTATTTCTGTTGGCTGCTAAAAATAAAAATGGTCCAGCCAGGCATTAGGCATTAAAATCCCCGTCTCTTGTACGCAGAAGGACCACAGACAAACTGCAGGTGTGAGCTGCTGAGCTTCATTTGGCAAAAATAGAACCCAACTGACAATGGCACAGAAATTCATGCTCACTCCCTACTGTCCATATCCCATATTTAATGCACACAACTTCAGTTTACACTTTTTAGTTTTTTGAATTTTATTAGCAAAAAAAAAAAAAAAAAAAAAATTTACCACTTAATTTATAGGAAAATTACAAATTTAATTTTTGTGTTTATTTTTTATAAATTTTATAATTGCTATTGCAATTTATTTAATTGTCTTCTATAAGTTTTAGTGTTTTGCCATTGAATTATATAATTGTTATTTTGAAAAAATTATACAAAGATGCACAAATATATAAGATTTATCAAAAATTACATAAACTAAATTTTATATAAAATTTTCAATTGTCAATATAATTTTTCAGCATTTATTGTAATTCGTACTATTGGACTAAATAAGTTTTATCTAAAAAGTCAAGTCATATATGGTGATATAGTTAAATTGCAAAGTGAATTGGGAGAATTATATAATCTTTTGAAAACTTATCTATATACAAATTTTACAGTTTCGTATATAATTTATTCAAACCTTCTCTAACTCTTACCATGGGGTTATATAATTTTTAGTTTTAAAAAAAAATTACAAAAAGGTGATAGTTAAATTGTAAATTTATTGAGAGAATTATAAGATCTTTTGAAAAATTAAAAAAATTAAATTTATACAGCAAAACTCTGCAAACATGATACAGAAAATAAAAACAAAGAAAAAACTGCACAAAAAGAGCACACCAGCTCAAAACATAAATAGCACCTAATAAAACTAGTACTAAACCATACTAGAAAGACTAAACCCCTAACACCAATTGTCCCTTGTACATATATTTACACTTTACAGCAACAGTTATATTCCCAACAACTTGCTTAATGTTCATTTGCTCATTATTAAAAAGAATAGCATTCTTCTCTAACCAAATGAAGTGTATAGTTGTTGCAAAAGCAACTTTCCTAACTCTAGACAACTTGCTCTTGCTAGCTACTTTCTCTTATATCTAACTAATCTCCCATCTCCATGCCAAAGGATCTCTATGAATACCACTTCCCCATAACATTGCACCATACCATCTTAGTGAAATTACAACAAAAAATTAGATGCTCAATAGTTTCAGCATTTCCATTATAGAAGCAACATAAATTATCTGTAATAATGCCCCACTTAACCAGCCTACTTTTAACAACTAACCTTCTTTCCATAGCAAGCTAAACAATAAAGCTATGCCTTGGGATGTGACTAGGTCTCCAAACTAGCCTCCACCAAACTATCTTGTCTTTTTCGTTTCTCAACTGATCCCAACCTCCAGACATAGCAAATATGCCATTTTTGGCAGGTTTCCATAGAACCAAATCCTCCCCTACTATAAGAGACCTTTAAGATTTTACCAGCTCCCATACCTAGTTGGTGATCTCATCAATAGGGTCAGGCAAAAGCCTCCTATTCCTCCTCCAAGTCTCACTAACTTTGATATTCTTCCTCAAACCATAATAAAAAAAAAAAATACTAATCTGATGAAATTTATCAATAATAACTTCTCCATCTAACCAAGGGTCAAACCAAAAGAAAGTACATTTCTCACCTTATACACATAAAACTTCTTGAAATCTTTTCTCAACATCAACAGGTTCCTCTAACTCCAACTTCCATTTCCAAGTTAATAACACCCCAAAAACTAAGTTTAGACAACCTAGTTTTGTGAATTCAAGTAGCCCACAAGGAATGCTTTGTTGTGAGTAGGTTCCAAATTTGTTTACCTGAAACAACTTTATTCCATATGACAAAGTCTTTAATGCCTAACCCTCTTTCTTGCTTAGGAAAACAAATAGTTTTCCAAGCAATAGGTCTACATTTCCTTTGAACTTGCCTTAACTGTAAGCAGTCTCTACATCTGGTAATCATACATTTCCTTTGAACTTGCCCTAACTATAAATAGTCTCTACATCTAGTAATCAACATTCTTGACAATCGAATTGAGAAGGATAAAGATAAACCTTGAATGTACTTGCATACTCCGAAGCATAGAGGTTATAAGCTGCAATTTGATTGTATAAGAGAGAAATTTAAATGCCTATGAGCTAATTCTAAAGGCCAACATCTTAATTAATTAGGATAAAGCAGTGTTGCTTCTTTAATATGGTGGATATTAAAGGTATACCTAGATACTTGATAGGCAGAGAACCTTCCTTGAAGCTTAATAGCTCCAAAATTTCTTTTTTCTCACTCTCCATAACTCTACTGAAATATACAAAACTCTTGTCAGAGTTAACCCGCAAACTTGAAATAGCTGAGAAATGATTCAATATGTCTCTAATGCACTTAACAAACTCTTTATCACTCTTATAGAAGATTGACAAGTCATTAGCAAAGCATAAATGGTTTAACTTCAATTCCTTACAACCGCTATGATACTTCAATGTACTAGGCATTTATTTTAAGTTCCTAAAAAGATATTTAATGGCTAAGATAAACAACATAGGAGACATTGGGTCTCCTTGTCTCACACCTTTCTTACCTATAAAATACCCTTCAAAGCACCATTAAGCATAAGTACAAAAGTAGTTGTCCTCACATATTGCATGACCTAATTAATGAACATATTGGGGAACTCCAAACCAATCAACACATCTTCCCAGAAATAAAAAACTCTCTCATAGCTGCACAAACATCAAGCCCAACAATATGTGAGTACTTTTTAAAGAAAAAAAAATATTGAAGCCATCTATCCTAGAAGCTTTCTCACTCTTAATACTATAACGAGCATCTATAATCTCCTACTCCTGAACTTCTACACACAAGAGTGACTTTTCCTCATCTGTTAATTTGGCACAATTACCTAATATATCAACCTGAATATGATCCTTGCTTCTTGTCTCACCCTAATAATTTCTTGTAAAAAGCCATCATAGCCTTATTGATGGTGCCCTAGTCAGAAGTCAAGTCTCCATAATCTAATCATAAACTAGAAATTCTATTCCTTTCCCTTCTTAGTTTCATTGAAAAATGAAAAGAACTTGGTATTAACATCCCCCAGCTTAAGCCAATCAGCCCTAGCCTTTTGTTTATAGTAGCTTTCTTCCTATTTTAGTAACCTCTTTAAATGCAAGGTCACAAGCCTTTCTTCTTTAAGGAGAAATTGATTTAAAGGAACAACTTGTAAATTATTATGCAACCCTATTAAAACATTCCAGCACTTGTTGACTCTATCTGAGATCTTAGAAAAAAGCAACCTTATGAAGCTTTTGTAACTCTTTTTTCACCAAATACAACTTTTGTCATACCCTGAACATACATGTACCATGCACATCCTGCTTCAAAGAATCCTCTACAATCCTATAAAAGGAAGGGTGAGAGAGGCACATGTTATAAAAATTGAATGCTTTCTTAGTCTGAGAAGGAGCTGCTAAATCACAGAGTATTAAAGAAGAGTGATTTGAAATTTCTTGATCCATCAGCTCATATTCACACCAGCCTATGAACATCAAACTAGTGAAGATTAACTAAACATATATCCAATTTACACCTAATTCTCCTATCACCTTCCTAACAAATAAAAGGCTCTCCTCTACTTCTCAATTCAATAAGGCCAGCATGAATTACACGAGCAACAAACTCATTACACACATCTCAATCAATACCATTACCCTCATTTTCTCACTATTTGCCAACACCATATTAAAATCACATTGAACTAATTAAAAACCCTGCATTGAATCAGTTATATGGCAAAGGTCTTCCTATAACTACTGCCTACTCAAAGAATCATTGTGAGAATAAACAAGAGTCCAGTTAAAAACCTTATCAAGAAGATACACCAAAAACAATACATAAATTGATCTGACATGCTCAAAACAAATATAAAAACAAGATTAGAGTTGTATGCAATCCAAATTCTACCTATTGAAGCATAATTTAGATTTGTTATGCACTCTTGTCCTGTTAAATTTAATCCCTTTCATAATTCTCTACTCTCACCCTAGTTTCCAAAATACCTATTAGCAATAACTTTCTATGAGTAATCAAATGTTTGACCTCTAATTGCTTTATGGGGTCATTGAGACCTATAATGTTCTAAGAAGCAAGCATTTACCCCTATCAGGGGGTTTACTCACTCTTTTAGCCTCAACCCATCTCTTATAACTCCTACATTCTACTAAACCATAATTTTCTCCTTAACTAGCTCAAACACCCAGGCCTAGAACCCACAACCACCTTCCCTTTACCTTTAGAAATAGTATCCACTCTGATTGCTAACCTCTATTAGCATCCTCAATGTTGGTCTCAAGTAAAGGAGTAATGTCAGGAAGCATGCCAACAAAAACTATAGGTGAATTGTCCAACAAAGGCTGCACCACTTTACTACCATTATTTGGCCCTTCTTGCATATTCACATATGCTACAGAGGTCCCCTCTTCATGCATACCAACCTTCAGAGTCTTACCCTTCTTGGCCTTCCATACTTCTTCTCATTTAGAGAACATTAAGCCCTCACATGCCTATCTTATGGCAAACAGGATAGGTTTTATGAACCCGCTTATAATCCACCATTGGATACCGTTCTCAAGAAATTACTCAGTCAGATTCATATCAACCAATATCCTAACATACCCCGACCTTGTTTTCTACAAAGTGCAATGATCTACAAAAAGAGGCACTCTACATAAATTGCCGATTCTACTCAATATCTCTAAGGACTAGATTTCCTAAGGTAATCCAACCAATTTTATCCAAATAGGCACCTTATTGATCACCATATCAATTTGCATTTAAGGTTTCCACTCTTTCAAAATTAAGGGTCTATGGTTAAACGTATAAGGACCACTATTAATGACATTGAGTTTATCATATTCACTCCTAAACTTGAATAGGAAAAGGTTTTCCTTGATTAAATGGATAAAACCTCTTCCAACAGTTGATAGCATAACTTTCAATGAGTGCAAATTGCCATCTTTGCATCTCTTCCTCGACCTCAGATGAGTAGAATCTTATCATTAAACTATGTAACTTCTATTTGCAAAAACTTATATATATATGCCATCTTTGCACCTCTTCCTGGACCTCAGATGAGTAGAATCTTATCATTAAACTATGTAACTTCTATTTGCAAAAACTTATATATATATATATATATATATATATATATATATATATATATATATATATATATATATATATATATATATATATATATATATATATATATTGCTGAATGAGTTTAGATAATTACAAAATTTTTTGAAAATTATATAAACTAAATTTATATGTAAATTACATAAATTCTTATATTGTTTTCTCATTATTTTCTATAACTTTTACAATTATATTATGTAATTTTTTTCCTTAAAAAATTAATATATGATAATAGTTTTTTTTTTTTTTCAAAATGTATTGCGAGAATTATAGTGTATGTTGAAAAAGTTATGCAAACTAAATAATTACATGAAATTTTCAGTTGCTAATATAATTTCTTTATTATCTATTATAATTTGTATATTGCCTATATAATTTTTATTCGTAAAAAGTAATTATATAAAGTGTTATTTAAATTGTAAAATAAAAGATAAATTTATAATTAAGGTCCTTTGAAAAATTACATAATATTATTAAGGAATTGAGATTTATCTTGGATACATTATTTCACATTTTGCTAAATATGTTTATTTTAATTAGTATTTTGTAAATGTGTAATTCAACTTGTAGGAGAAGCTATAGTTTGAAATTTGAATTTTTGGCTTTATGTCAGGTCAAGCTAAAATGTAATCATGAACTTATGTACTAAACTATAGATATATTTTGAAATACAATGAGCAGCCTCTCATATGTGTGAGAGAGATCAGTTTCAAGAGTAGATTTTTTCCTTTCAATCTTTTCTGGTTTTCTATTGTACTGTGTTCTTGTGATATTCTACTATTTTTACATTTTCTAGTTCAATAAATGGTATTAGAGCCTTATTCTTAAGGGCTGTGGGATATTTTCAGTTGAGTAAGAGAGTTTAAACACTTGAGAGTTTAAATACTTGTGAGATTAAACACTTGTGAGTTTCTTTTTCTCTTTTCTGATTTAAATTGTGAATATGGCTTCTGATTTAAATTCACATTATTCATTAATATTTTACCAAATTAATACATATGTCCTCACCTTATTGCATATTATAGCAACAATAGCACCTAACCTACTAGTTCTATTGATTAGCCAAATCTCCATATAAACACATATATTTATATTAATAACTAGTCTAAATTTCCTAATGAAAATATGAATTAAATGCATTTAAATATCATATGCTCCATAACATGCAAATGATATGCAACACAATACCACAACCCAATTTTCACCTTTCTAATATTTATTATGGCAGCTGTGATTTAAATTACTCCATACTGCCCAAAAGTACTCTAAATTAGATCAAATTTTAATTACAAGTAGATAACATATAAAAAAATTTATCTACCAAAAATCATTTAATTTGGACTTAATTAAGGCCTCCAAAAAAATCCCAAATACAGCAGTTCAGAAATTTATCAAGTTCCAATAGCAGAAATTAGAATCCTACGAACCTATCTTAATGTTCTCCAAAAATTATAAATTTTTTTCTAAATATTCACAATATGCTAAATTATATATCACTAAAATTTCATAAAATTCGGACATTATTTGGGCATTCAAATAATTATTTTTTGAATTTGACCTGTTCAAAATAATAAACAAATAGTCACCATATTTTCCCTTATTTAAATTGATCTGACTGTTGGATCATCTCCAAATTTAAATGTCATAAAATTGACATCTATAAAATAATAATATCGAAATTTCACTGTTAAATTTTTATCCATTATTAAACTATAAATTTTTGAATTCCCCAACCAAAGAACATCAAAATTTAAAATCATCTTATATATTAATGGTCACTAACCTTCTTTTAATAGTCTCCAATTCAATTTAATACTGAATTAATCAATAATTAAGTATATAAATCAATTTCAATAAAAAAAATAAGTTTAATAGCTTACCTTAAGAAAATATTTAAATTTTTAGAATAAAACTTGGAAAATACCCTTTAAAAACTACAAAAATCCTATTTATTTTTTTTCCAATCACCTACACTGCACTCATGTTTCTCAAGCACTCAATCACTATCTTTCTTTTGTTTTATTCTCTTTGCTCTCCTTAGTGCTTGAGAATTTTATCTTTCTAAATTTATTAATATTATATAAAGTTTCATTAATCCTAAATCTCTACTAATCTTACACAACACTACACACATATGCACACACACTAAGAGATATATAAATAAATAAACTTAATATACAAATATATATTTATAATTAAAATAAACTCTAATATATATATATATATATAATTATATATAATTATTTTTTCTTATACTTATTCTCTATTTAATTAATTATAATATAAAATATTTTCGGTGCGAAAATCAAGTATTTCACGTTATTATTAGGTTATGTATTTTTTACTTATTACCTGTTGACTTATAAAAATATTTTTAATAATTTTTAAATATTATAAAAATATTGACACTTTCTTCTTCTTTTATATATATATATATCATTCAGTTATCACTAAGTTAAGGAAAAAGTAAACCACCTTTTCTTTTATAATGCACATGATGAAGTGTCCCCCAGCAATTTTAGACCAAACTGCTTGTGGAAACAGAAATCATGGCAAAGAATCCCAAGTTATATGATGTTTATTTGGGAAATAAAAACCTGAATCCGAAAATTTTACATCTGAAAAATGAAAAAAAGATATAAAGGATTAGAACAAATTAAAAAAGGCAAAAAATAAAAAACCACTTTTTGCAATAAAAAAAATTATCTTTTTCTTTGTATTTTTAATAAAAATAAAAGGCAACTATAAATTTACTTTATTTTAAACGTTCATACAATAATTTTAGTTCATGTTAATTAATCAAATACAATCATTCTATGTATAAAAAAAAAATTGTATTAGTGTAAATAATAAATATACACTAATTTATTAATTTTTGATGATATACTTGTTTTTTAATTTCTCGCTATATTTTTTTTTTATTTTTATCAAATTATTACTCTTAATTTATTTTTTTTTCCAATTTTGGATATTAACTAACTTGATTTTTTTCACATTTTTTTTTATGGTAGGCTTCCTTTTTAAATTCTTTGATAATTTTTTATTTTCATTTATATTCTTATGACTATTTTTACTTTTTTTACTATTTTTGATATTAATTAACTAACTTGGCATTTTCTTTACTAACAATTTTATGGCATGCTTGTTTATTCTATTATTATAAATAAATAAATTTTTTACTTTGATTTTCTTTACAGGTCATTTTACGGCTTTTTTTTTTTAACTTTTATTTGATATTTTATGGCTTTTTTTTTTTTTTTTAAACTTTCATTTTATGGCATTTTTATACTTTTTTTTTAATGGCATTTGAATTTCATTTTAAGATATGTATTTACTTTCATTTAATAACTTGGCATTTTATTTACTTTCTTTTTCATTTTAATAACTTGGCATTTTATTTACAAGAAATTAATAAACTTAATTGGCTTTTCATTGACAGACAATTTTATGACATTCTTGCCTTTTAGATTCTTTTTTCAGATATGCTTGCAATTGTTAAATATAAGTACATGTATTGACTTTTACAAAGTATATACAAAATACATGCCTATTAAAAAATACATACAAAATATATACAATAATTCAATATACATACAAATTACATTTAAAATATACATACGAAAATTCTAAAATTACATATAATTATATGTTTAATTATAATAAATAAATTTCACAATTAAAATTAATATACTACCTCTTAAAGCACAGTAACCAAAGAACACAAAAAAAAAATAAAACTGAAATAAAATTACAAGTCAAAAATTAAAAAAAATAACAAATTATAAAAGTATAAATAATTATATAAAAAAAATTACAAAAATTCCAACTATAAAATTCTGAAAAAATATTCTAAATTTACACAAAATCTAACTAAAACATTCAACTATAAAATTCCTAAATTTTCTCAGAACATACAAAATAAAAAATACAAAAATTCCAGCAAACTACATCTGTACAAAAATTTCAACAAATTACACACTTTAAAAATTTCATAAATCTGAATTTACATGAAAATTTTCAACAAATTACATCATTTATCATACAAAAATTAAAATACAAAAATTTCAAGAAAATACAAAAATTCCAAATAATTTACATACAAAAATTATATACAGAATTTACATACAAAAATTACATACAAAATTTATTTACAAAATTTACATTTTATTATATACAGGATTTTACAACAAAATTTCCAATAAAAATTCCAAAATTTCCAACAAAAATTTGAAAAATAATAATTCCAAAAATTTCATACATCCATTATGAATTTTTAATTTTTCAAACAAATACAATTAAACAATTAAAAAATTAAAATAACAATATAGAAACCTATTAAAGAATGAAGAAACTTGGAAATTTCAACGAAATGCAGATGAACGAATGACAAACAAAATTCCCAAATTCACAAAACTGAAGTCAAAACAAAAGAAAATAAAAGAAAATCAAAATCAATATTCAAAAGAAAAATAAAAAAGAAATAAAATCAAAAGAAAAATCATAAATCAAACACATTTTATAATTAAAAAAAAGAGAAACAAAATAAAAATACATACCTATCTTTATCAGAGATCGACAGCTGGGACGGACGCAGCTGAAGCTGTAGATGGAGATGGAGAACAAGGTTAGCAAATAGAAGTACAAAAAGCAAAGGGAGAAAGAAAGAATAAAGGAGAAAGAAGAAGAAAAGGGAATAGATGTGAGTTTATAAAAATAAGTTATCGACGGACCTGCCATGTGGCATTAATGAATTATATATCGGTAAATTCATTAAACCATACATATCCTCATGCACGTGCATTAAATTAGTTACCGATGGTTTGCCGAGGATTCATTAATGCCACGTGATAGGTTTATCGGTAATCTATCTGTAACTAATTTAATATGCGCTAAATTTTTGCACCTGACTTTTGGCTTTACTTTTCATCTGTAAACAATTGCTAAACTATCTTATATTATCGGGCCATTTCTTCCCACTAGAAATTACTAACTAAAATATTCCATCAATACTTATAGACAACTTTCCTTAGGTGATTTGTTGGCAAAAGTTATTCTATTTTTTCCTCTAGTGTTCCATCAGTAATTTCCAATAGTATCTGGTCCATTGATAAAGAGCAAAATTCTTGTAGTATTTGAGAACAGTAAGTCAAGTGTCCTCATTGCCCTTTTATAAATTCGGCCATACTCTAATACAACTTATTTTTAGATAAATTTATATAATTTAAAATGTATTAATTATTTTTTAATCAATATCCTAAGTGACTTCGGTATGAGTAGCACATACTTGATTTCTTATAATTGATAAATTAGTATCGCATAGTTGTAGAAAGATATCACATAGTTGTAAAATAAGTAGATTCATAGAATTCAACAGAAAGATAGGGATAGTAGAGTCACAAACACGTAGAAATGATAAAATAGAAAGAAGATACAATAGAATTTGATTTTGGAGAGATTAAAATCCCAAAACGGTTGATCCATGCAATAGTTGATATAGATGACTAAAATCTTAGTAAGCCATTCCAAGGATACAGCTGAACTCAAATCATTAGGAATCTACCTAAAGAAATATAGAACAAAAAATAGGGAGAAAATACTCAACCTTTGATGTTTTTATTCTCCATTTACTCATCAAATGAAGAGCTATTTATAGATTTTACAAAGTTGATGTCTATGATATTGTTTGCCAGCTCAAAAGCAAAATAATTAAAGCATTTAGTACAATAATGAAAGTATATAGATAGTTGGTACCTCTAGTATTATTTTCCAATTGTATGCAAGGACAATAATTGAAGTTAACCTTATTTCCACAAATAAGGATTCTTAATCTTACAGATAAGATATTTTCCTTAAAACCACAAATTTTAAAACACATTTATCAAATAATGCTATAATATCTATCGAATCCCTTAATTAGAAGATCCTGATATAGGCTCAGGTCATAGTTGATGTTAAACCTTAATACCATGATCATATGACCATATCTCAGTATCAATTCTCGATATAAGAGATTCCAATTAGAAATTCATTCTAGTTAATCTTTAATTGTCTTGGCCAAGATTTTACTTATTGAGAATGATAAGATAGCATAGGACCTTATTCTTATTTACTCAAGACAATGGATTCCATCTTGGTTGACCCCATACCTCTATATATAACTAGCTAAGGCCACCACATGCTATACATTGTCCTTGCTAGATGTATCATATAAGCAATAACAAACCTTATATATATATGAGGTGTGTGTCCCTTTAAGTCAAAGTATTGTATGCATAAATATGACCAGGCTAACAACTTATTGACAAATAATAAAATCCTATGATATGTTCCATCATAGGACATAATCTCTTTTGATGCAATCTTGGATTTAGCTCCTTTAAAGGGTCGTTGTTGTCATTCCACCTTTAAAAACAACTTGATAATATCATTCAGGGTCCAATATTGTTGGAGTTGAATAATTTTTTAATCTCTGACTTCAATATCCCAAAAAATCTTGCAATTGTTTACTCTTCATGTTCAAAGTTATCACACTTCATTGACAAGACATGAATTCAGCAACACACTCTTTTATAGTCATGTCTTGTTATCATAGATTATGAAACTTGAGGAAGGTATCTTTGCGATAGTGATAAGGTTGATACTTTCACTTTAGTTGTTTTCGCTCTTCTCCTAAGTTGTGATCTAACTTTTTCCTTTGCATTTACATTTTTGCTTTAAATTCTCCCACCAAGTTGATGCATGCTTCTTAAGTTTAATTGCCATCAACTTTAGTTTGTGATTCTCAAAAATGTCTTTACATTTGAATAGTACTCACTCTATTGTGTGCATCCATTCAATGAACTCATCAGGTTGTATGCAGCTTTCAAAATCTAGGATGTCAACTTTTACACCTAGATATCTATTATTGTTACCTTGAGAACGTCTACGATGACGTGGATTTGCTTCGTCATCGGATGAATCATCTTCAAGCTTATGAAAAGAGTGGTCAACTTGTATTTCATTGTTAGGTTGATTTTCATTTGGTGCATGATTAGCTTCATTATGTTGTTCATATTGCTCAAGTAATTGTTGATGATATTGAATTTTGTATCATAGATCTTCAACCATTACTTCTTGAACAAGGAAGATTGGAAAGTATATATGGTAGAATCTGATTTTTGAGTGATTAAAACCCCACTACAGATGATCCATGTGATAGTTGATGTAGACAGCTAAATCACCATATTGATAAGCCATTCCAATGATACAACTGACTCAAATCATTAGGATTCTCATTTAGGATCACTAAGAGAGTATTTGATAACTCAATTTATTACTTAATGTAATATTTTTAGTATTTATTAATTTTGAAATTATTTGATAATATAAGACAATCTCAATTTAAAATTTTCAATTGAGTCAAAAATCACTTAAAATGGTAAGTTAAAATATTAAACTTAAAATTTCTACCGAACACGCTTAGCTATTAAGTTTTTAAAATTTTTTATTAAAGTGACTTTTATATCCCTAGCATATACTTAAAATTCTTAATATGTGACTTTTATACCATTAGTATATTTTGTATTAATTTTTTTACTCATTTATTAATTTTTGTAATACTCATTTAAAGTTTAATAATATTTATTTTTTAAAAACTTACAAGAACTATTATCCTAATATGATAGTTGCTTTTAAATTTTTATGATTTTTTGATTTCAAAAAATGTTTAGTGGTTAAAAATTAAACATCAATATCATAGAATTGGTTAATTATGTACAATAAAAAATTTAAAAATTATCAGTAATACAATTATCAAATAGATTAATTATATTCAATACTAACAAATTTTAGTATTTATTATATTTAACATTTAAAATTTAATACTTAATTTTTAGTTTTTCCTAAATAATACTTAAGTCGTTTAAATTAACAAAAAACGCATAAAAGATTAGAATGGAAGCAGCAAAGAGTAGGCAGCGTGAGAGGTGAGTGTGCAAATAACAACCTTGAAGTTAGGGAAAATATGTATACTTTTTACTGTTGAGATGATTGGTGTCATAGAAGGGAATATCCCACTTGGATTTACTCACCCCTTACTGGCAAAACTATTGGAGAATGTTTGCTTCTCTTTTGGAAAAGTCAATGAAACCATTAATTTCTGGACAAAAAAAAAAAAAAAGTCAATGCAATCCTTTTTTTGTTACTATTATTTTTTTCAATTGAGAGAAAGAGAGAGATCCATTTTCTTGTTTTATAAGTTCATATCATGGAAGCTCAGAGTCACTTCAAGAAACAGCAAAATGCCTTATTAAATGGGGTCCATTAAAATTAGGAATCCTATAACCAAATCCATCATAATAATCTGTACTTGCTGCTTAGTTTTCTTCATCTTTTTCAACATAATAAGTTATATACAATTACATATTCAGATCTATATTTCTACATGAAATGACCAAATACAATAACCTTTGCCATTAAAATTCTCATCCAATAATAGGAATTTAAGAAACAATCAATATATATATATATAAAATTAAAAAAAAAAAGGATTTATTACTAGTGGTATTATTTCCAAGTTTGGTTATAAACTTGAAATTCAGTCAGAATCTAATTATCTGAAATACATAAATGAAAATAAAACAATAAATATATGCAATGCTATTATCATATATATAGAGATATAGAGGGTAGCAAGGATACCATTGGACATTTCTGCAACCAAGAAATGAAAAATAAAGATCATAACTATAAATCTAATTTGCATAATTCACAAATAAATAAAAGATACACTTAAATACCCAGCTTGATTTCGTTTTCTTGTCTAACCTTCTTAATCTTTCCACCAAGATCTGCACGAAGAGCTGGAGGGAATAAAGATTCAATTTCATTTGATAGATCAAGAAGGACTCTTCGGCGAGGTGACGGGGATTTTCTTTTATTTGATGGAAGAGATTTAGGTTTCCTTGGTGGTGGTGGACATGGAAGGATCACCGGAATTTTATGATCCAAAGATGTTGGAGTCTTGAACCCATCATTATTTTCAAGATCTTCTTGATCTTGATCAATTTTGAATTCTCCTAAAGATGGTAATTTTATCTTCAAAGTAGAAACCAAAAACTTGCATCTATCTTCTTGTTCTTGTTCTTGCACTTGGTCTTCCTGTTCTTGTTCTCGTAAAGGTGAAATATCACACTCATCTTGAAATTCTAATGCGGGTCTTACAAGGAAATTGAATTCCATGGAATTCAAATCCTTCTCAGATAAAAGCATCTCAGAATTTGTTATTCCCATTATAGAAAACGGTTTAAATTGGGAAAACATGAAGAGAAAAGAGAAATTATAATAATTCTAAGATTAGGAGGTATTGGACGAAATATATATATATATAAAGAAATAACTCTCTCTCTCTTTCTCCCCCTATATATATATATATATATATATATATATGAGCTTAGATGGTGAATATAAAGGTTAATTAAATGTGGTTTGATAAAGAAATGAATGTGGTTTGATAAAGAAACACACAGCTTTAATTTCTTTGTCTGAGCTTTTATTTGTATTTTAGCTATGGAAATTTTGTAGATGAGAAAGAGAGAGAGAGAAGTGTTTCAAATAAGAAGCGTTTGAAGAAAAGAAAGAAATTCCCACTTGGGCGAAGGATCCAATGCAACATATAGGCAACATATATTCACATCTCTTGTCACTTTCTTTACTTTATTTTATTTATTTATTTTCTTTATTATTATGAGTTTAATTATAAAATAAAATAAAAAGTCTCCCTTTCTTCGCTCTAAAATCAAGAAGAGAAAGAGTCTTTTTCACTCATGTCATATGGTATTTTTATAATAATAATAAACCTAATTTTAGCTACAGGCAAAGCGGACCCAAAATTTAAATAGGAACGATGAGCTGAGGCCAAGGGTGAACGTAGTCTAAATTAGGCTAATTTTAAATTTAAGTTTATATAAAAAAATTTAAAATTTAAATCAGTCTCTCTACTTGTGTTTAGCTATACAATCGTAAATTTGGCTTTCAAATTTATTTTTCAATCACAATGCATTATTTTTCTTTTCATATATATATATATAAATAATGTAATTTAATTTAAGCAAATAGCCATCGCTTTTGTTTCAGATTTCTAGCGCTTTGATGCATCTTTGCACGTGGTTTACTACAGAAAGAACATCTGATGTTAACGTGCATGTTAATATATTTTCCCTACTTCTTAATTTCTCGCGATATTTTCATTAACACACTATCATTATTTTTCTCTTCTTTCTACACTTCCAAACAAACTATTAAACTTTCTTTCTTTATTTTCTTTGCTTCCTGTCAATGGGAAATTTTTCAAAACAAAGGAAATGTCACAAACCCTCTATTATTGCTGATTTAGTTAATTACACCCACCTATTTTTTGATAATATCATGAAGGAATTAATTACAATTAAAATTTTTAGTATTTATTATTTTTTAAATTGTTCGATAATATATTATTAAAAAATCTCGATTAAATTAAAATCCGCTTAACATAATAATTTAAAATTTTTTGATTAAAAATTTACAATAAATAGTGAAATTTTTAAATAATTTTGCAATTAAAAAATTTTATCACTTATTTATTGTTAAAATAACTTTTAACAATAGATTCTACTAAATTTTATGAGAACTTAACTAATAATTAAAAATTAATAATACTAATATTGTTAAATTCAATATATATGAGTAATTGCATTGTTTCTTTTATTTTTAGTTCATTATCCATTAACTAGAGATGAAAAAGAAAACATTCAACAGTGACTTATTTTTAACCATTTTCATGACTTTTTGGTAGTTCCTAATCAAGCATTTGAGAGAAAATTTGATTTGTAAGTGCTTATGTTGTCCCTTGAAGTGGCTGCAAAAAGACAATGTCTATTGCTTCTGCCTGATGGAGAGGCCATATTATTATTAAGCATGCTCTCTTTCTTCATCAACCTTAAAAATAAGATCATTAATTTGTACTTTGAAGTATAATTGTTCATGAATTTAATTAAATATTTAAACTAATAATAATATTATTTTATATAAGAAATCCTAGCTAGACTCATATATTTAATTTTAAATAGATATACATATATTTGATATTTTCAATTAAAAAATAGGGTTTCTAATTTCTTTGGAAATTAAAACTCCATTTTATTGCATATAATTTCTCCCAATATAAAGAAATTAATTTTTTTTCCTCATAAAAAAAAAAGTAGTTGCTTTGCTTCCATGTGACTAGCAAGTTTTATTATTATTATTATTATTATTTCATATTCAGATAAAAGTAATAATATACATAGAATTAAGAACCCTATGCATTGTTTCACCCCTTAAAATATAATAATAATAATATCCCATAAAGATATAAAACTGCAAAGTCAAAATATTTAATTAATAAGTAAATTTTCTAATCAAATTTGGCCTGTTCAATAAACTAACAACATGCAATTGTGATTTGTGACCCTAATAAAACACCAACTGCTCAGATCCCCTAATTAATTAATTAATTAACACAAAATCAAAACAAAAACAAACAGATATTTGCAATTACAAAGTTGCCTTGGCTGCATTAGAACAGCTGTATTCACATGGGCCCCAAATGCAGGCCAACTCCATTATGTGGGTCCCACATGGGGGCTACACTTTAGAAGAAGGGTCCCACTGCAGGCCAGCCACCCATAATATTCATCTTCTAGCAGCAGGGCTGATAATAATATTAATAATAAAATCGAAATCCCACCAGAAATTGGAAAAATCAAATAGAAAAATTTGATTAATCAGCTTAATAATTTTAAATTCAATTTAAATATTTATAAATGGATGATTACAGTTAATCAATTGGTAATTTTAATATATATAAAGAGTAATCTGCTAATTGTTATTAATTTTTCAAGAAGTTTAATTAAACGAAATAAATTTTTTTGTATTTTTTAATGAGGTATTATATTATTTGTTGAATTGTTATAGCTATTTTTATATGTATTTTAGTATTATTTTTTATAATACAGTTTAAAATTTTAAATTATATTATTTAATTTATTAATATAAATTGGTTTGACTACTGGTTTATAGATTTAATTTTATTTTTAAGATGACTAAAATTCAAATTTAAATTTAATCGATTAAAAAAAATTAATTAACTAGTCTAATAACACTTATTAACCAATTAGTGGATAATCAATAAAAATAATTCAATTTTAGTTTAGAAAATATAAAAATTAATATGACTAATTCAGTTTAAAATATATACTAATGATTTGATTGCCGAGCATGTGTATCCCTAAGTGACTTGTGGCTTATGAGTCTTTGGTCTTAGGATTCCTACAACAATAATAACAATAAGATTTTTTTTTTTTTTTGCCTTTTTTAAGAGGACATTCACCAAGTAATTGATACTGTTAATATTATACGAATTTTTTAAAAATTAAAAAAAAAATAACATATAATTACTTTGAATTACAGTAATTAATTAATGCAATTAAATATTTTACTTTTTCTCTTCTCTATCGCATTTCTAATTAAATTTATTTAATTTTATCTATATTAATTATTCATAAACCAATCCTTAAGAGCACTCTTAACAACTCTTAAAGATAATAATAATTACTTATCTCTTTATTGTTTTTAGTTTGATTGAATTTTAAAGTCTGTTTTTAGAAAGTAATACCTAAAAGCTTTGGAGATGTGTTCTTATACTTATTTGGAGAGGAAGTTTAGTTAGTATTTAATAATATTATTCAATACTTAAAATTAAAATATTAAAATTTTTTATATTTAATGACTTTAAATTGGTTGGTAATGTATATTTTAAAAGTTTAAATTAAATTAAAAATTACTTAAAATAATAAGTTAAAATTTTCAATTTAAAATTTCACGTTTTTATAAATTTTTAAAATTTAATTTTATTAGTTTTGCTGAATAGCACCTTAATCTCAATTAACATATAAACTTGGTTGATAAATATTAATCATAATAATATTTTTTTTGGGAAATAATAATAATTAAGAAAAAGAAGGGTATCGGGGAAGTTAAGATTTGATAATTTTTGTTGTATTTTAGTTTAAAAATTTCTATGGTTTATGATAATTATATGAGACTTTGTTTAAAAAAATGAAAATAAAAACAAAAATAAAAAGTTATCAGTGACCATAAAACATGTCATGTCTCTTGAAAAATTGAAATGATATTTTATGAGACGAGATGATCAATTGAGAGGATTAGGCTATTCCCACTCCTCCAAATTTTTTTTATGCTCTCTTTGTATTTCTTAGAGTAATTAATGTGCAAGTTAACAGTCACTAATTTTTTCTGAAAATGTCAATTTTAACATTTTATGAACCTTTTATTTTTATTTTCAATTATTTATTAAAAAATAAAAGAATATATATATATATATATATATATATATATATATATATATATATATATATATATATATATATATATATATATATATATAATTTTACAAAAATACTTATTCGAATGGTTTATAAAATAATTAATTTTATTATTATATGAAAACTCACTATTTTTATTTTTTAAAAATATTTCGTTATTATTCTAAAAAAATATTTTGTTATTTATCAAGTTAAATATATTAATTTTATGGTAAATATTTTTCCTTTTGTAATTTTATAAATATAAAAAAACAAATTCTTAACCAAAATAAATAAAAAATATATATAATTAAAATTTATCTCCAAATTTACTATAATTTACACAAAAATAAATTTTTATTTAAATCTAAATCATTATTTTTATTTTTAAAATTAATATAAAAATATTTATTTCATTTTTACAACTGATTTCATTATTTTAAAAAACTTACAAATAGAAGTAGAAAAATTTATAAGATTGAAGTGAAACTTTTAATTTTTGTATAATTATTATGTTTGAAAAATTAAAATTTTATTTCTAATATAAAAATTTAAAATTTACATTTTAAGGAAAAATTAATCACAATTCACTTTCAAATATGTATTAAATAATCTAGGACTAGACTATATTTGGTTCACAAAATTAACTAGGAATTGAATAGCTATTATGTGAGTATTAGTCATTCCTTACTTTAGTTTAAATTTTAGATAAAAAATATTAATTTCATAAAATAATAATTCCATAATTTTTATAAAATACACAATCCATAAAAAATTAAAAAATAATATTTTTAAATTGTAGAATACAGTATTTTTTATTTTTACACCTAAATAAATATTAGCAAGTCCAAACTCACCATTATTATCTTTTTTAAATTTTCATTTTTATTCTTTTAATATATATATAAATTTAACTCCCTTAATCAATTTTTTTCAAAAAAGAATTTTGAGTAAATAGAAAAAAAATTAATTTTTTTTAAATTTTAAGTCAAATAAAAATGTTATTTATTATATATTTAAATTATTTTTAAATAAAATTTGATAATATTATATTTAATTTTAATATTAATGATGAATTAATTTATAAAAATATTATAATCATTTATATGAATTAAAATAATTATTTTATACTATGAATCAAATTATAAAATTAAAATAATTATTTTATTTTTAATTTATTTTATTTTTTAAAAAATAATTATTTTATTTTTTATTTATTTTATTGGAACTGGGATTAGATAGAGCCCACCCCCATTTTTTTTCCCCCAATATAGCCCACCCCAATTGAGAATGTCGATTTTTTTAGTAGTTTGTGGGTCCTACTTTTTAGATTGCTTGGATTTCACCCCATCATGGACATGATAAGGCTTCTGCAAAATTTACAGCAGGTTTCCCGCACTGCCGGGCTACAACAATTAATTCACTACCTTTTCTCTTTGTGCAACCCCACCTATTCCTATAATTCTCATTAACCACAACATAATCATTAATTAACCATTCATGATAGATTATTTTGAGGATAACTTAATTTTAATTAAAAATTAGATTTAGATTAATAAAATGAAAAATATAAGTTCATTTATAAGTTGGATTAACTCATGGTGTGGTTAGCTAAGACAATTATAATGGGCCATCATTCTTTTCTTTTGTATTTTGTGGAATACATAATGGCCAGTGGGGACTAGTTAACTTATTTGGCTCTATGAAATTCTACTTTCGTTGTTAGCTTTTCTTTGTGTTGTACATTCACAGTCTAAGAGTTAATTTATTATACAATTCCTTTAAAATATTGAGCAATTAATGGGCTTGAAAATATTCTAAAAAGAAAAGGCATGAAGAATGAGCTAGCAAGCACCAAAATAATATTTTTTTTTAGCATGGAGTGACTGAGGAATTAATTATTTGTAAATTTTGAACATAAAATTAATCTTTAACTTTCATTTTTTTACCAATTAAACATATGTTAATGGTAAATTAATGGAATTACTAAATGAGTAAATGTCAACATCTAATTAATAGTATTAAAAAATATTTTTAACAACAGGGATTTTATATGTCAGATAATAATACTTTTAATTCTTATTAATACTAATTTTTTATTTTTAGTAGCATATATAATCCGCGCACTATTAAAAGAAATTACTAATAGTCAAGGGCGGATTCACATTAAGAGCAATGGGGCACTTGCCCTTATTTTCTGATCAAATTTTGAAAGTGAATGTATATTATGAATATTTTTTGCCCCTACATATGTAATTTTAATCAAATAAAGTTTGCTCCATTGAAGTTAGTTTCTGGATTCGCCCTTGTTTGTAGTAGTGATTACATTTATATTGCTTAGTATTATTTTATTTTTAATAATAGATGAAAATGAAGTATTTAAAAAAAAAAGCGTCTAAAATTTTAAATTTCATTATTGTTAAAAACTTAAAATCCCTTCCCTATAAATTAAAAATAAACTTTGCATTGGAAATGTGTTAAGTGAGAGCAAATGGGAATACTCCAAAATACATAGGCCAAAGCCTAAAGCTTTGATTTTTTTAGTAAGGAAGATCTGTATAGTAATTATGGAGTTAATTATGTATGAAAAGGAAGGAATATATATTGGGAAATGTTATGATAATATTAATTGTGGGGTATATATAATTATACTAAATACTTAAAAATAAAAGTGAAACACACACACACTCTCATGCCACATAATTGCATCTCATGCTCATGCTTAATGATTTTGCTTCCCATCTTTGATCATCATGTCCCCATTTCTAACAATCATCTCTTCCCGCATTTTTTTCAATTTTCAACTCTCTTTCTCCTCACTTTCCTTATGCCTTACTACATTTTTTTTTTTTTTCCTTTTTCTCTTTCCCCCCAATTCCATAAGCTAAATAGGGTTTTATTTAAGCAAACCCTAATGATATCCAACCTTATATATTATGTCCAACCCGAATTCGTCCACCTAAACTCGACCCATAACCCGTTCAAGTCATAATTGTAAGCCTTCAGGATCAAACATTAAAATTTTAGTAAGTCTTTTAATACACTTTCCATTATTTGTGATTTCTTTCTCAATCTATATATTTAATTATTGATCTCCTTATAATTTGACAAATTATATTTATTAATTAATTTATTTTATTTGGATATAATTAATTTTATTTATCATGATTTTAAATAGGTAATATTCATTATAATATATTATATATAATATTTATTATATATTTAATATAACTATAGTTCGACCCTAGTTTGACCTAAGTTAAACTTTGATCCGTGACTCTCTACCATTATCAATTCTAATATTGGGTAGGATATGAAAATCTTGATTCAAAGGTCAACCCACCCAACCCAATAGCCCGATTCGTAATCCAAACTAACGAGTCGACTTGATGACCCAATATAAATTAATAAAAGTAATTTATTTTTTCAAAAATGAGATCAATATTATGATATTTATTATTAAAACTACTTAGTATATCCATACTTGGATTCAACTTGATTTTCCCTGTAGCTCTAATGTATATTAAAAATATTATTCAAAATGATAAATATGAGAATAGAACACAACACCTCTAGGATTGAGAGTCTTGATTATTAACCACCAAACCATTTAAATAATTTTACTAAAATTTATATACTAAAAATATATTTATATTATTTAAAATATTGATTTAATGATAAACTTAAGATAAGGCTATCTTAGAGTGTGGATACCAACTACATAGCTTTTAAATCTTAAAAATAATAATCACCTTACCCAAAACTTATATATATATATATATATATATATATATATATATATATATATATATATATATATATATATATATATATATATATATATATATATATATATATATAAAAGTTGAATTTAACAATTATTTATAAAATTCTTGATTATGCGTCAAATAACTATCTTAAAATCTAAGTTTATATGAAGTAAATTCATCAATTTTTTTAGAGGTATATATTTTTTTAATATTAATATGTAAAATTATCAAAATGTAATATTTAAATTTAATAAAAAATAAGAATATTTTGTATATATTAAAATACTTTAAGAAAATTCAAGTTACATAAAGAAAATATATGACAAAAAAATGTGTAAAATGTAGGCTCATGACTAATTTTAAAGGTATTATCTATAATTATAACATCTAATATAGTTTTGCAGACAATAAAAAAAATAAAATAAAATAAAATTATATAGCTAGTTTTGCAATAACACGTTTTTGAGATTTTCTTTCTGATTATATTCTTTAAGATTTTGGTTAGTAAAATTAAAACCTGGGGATTTTGTTAATAAAATAATATATTCTTTAAGATTTTGGCTCCACCCACAATGGATTTCTTGGACCGATCAGCTGCACGATTTGGAAATCTGTATATCTATATATAAAAATGAAAATCTGATCAGTTTCATGATTATACCATGAATTCAGACTAAACTCCATTACCACCTTATTTTTTAGCTTGATTTTTTGAAGGGAGAATCGTTTGGGAGTTTTATTTTTATAAAAATGAAAAAAAAAAAAACCTCTTTAATTCATGATGTAGGAAAAGAAATGGAATGAATATTTCTTATTTAGATGTTTAGAAGATGAATAACGATATTTATTATTAAGAGTGAAATAGTATTATATATTTTAACAGAGTGAAACATCATTATTAAAAAGTTATTTTTAGTAATAAGTAATGATATTTTTTATTTTTCCTTCGAAAACAAAAAAGATATTTTTTATTCTTTCAATTTTAAAGAAGTAAGTTAAAGTTTAAGATCTTCTTGAGAGTTTGAAAAAAAAAACAGAGAGTAAAATATTAAGCATTTATTTTCCCTTTAAAATTTTCTAAAAGTAGCTTTTTAATAAAATTATTTTATCCTTTTTTTGAAGGAATAATATTATTTTGTCCCTAATAATCAGAGAAGTGCTAAATATATTCTCTTATCTCTTTTCTCTTATCATGCTAAGTTAGATTTGTGGATAATGTATACGTATAAAATTTAATATAACTTATATGTGATCATGAGAAAAGAAAAAGTGTTTAGCACTACTCTAATAATTAATATCTTTTATTAATCCTAATTAAACTTCCAAATAAAAAATATTTACTAATCATTTCTTTTATTTTTTCTTTTCTTATTCTATGAATTAAAGATTATTTTTTTATCATAAAAAGAAACTCCCAAAGAAGGCAAAGATAATTTATCCCTCATTATTCTTTCTTTTCTTTTTCTTTTTATATCCCATGGATTAAAAATTATCTTTTCTTTTATCATATAAAAAAAACTTCAAAAGAAGGCAAAAATAACAAATATATCCCTCATTATTCTTTTTTGTTCAAACTCATTAAACTTCCAAATAACTTTGATTTTCTTTTCTATTTCATCTCTCAAATTAAGTCTAAAAGTATCAACTTTGTAAATTAATATGTGGTTTTTTTTTTTCTTTTTTCAGTCTTAGTATTTTAAAAATTAGGCAATCTATTGAGAATATTCTACATCTATTAAATACAAAAATGTTAAGTAATTAATATAGAAATGCACTCTTCAACCTTAATAAATTAGCTTTTAAGGTTGATTCTCTCAAATCTATATTAAGAATTTAACACAATCCCATTATAAATTTTTAACCTTACTTATATTCTTAATAATCTTTATAAGATTAAATAGTTAATTTTTTTTAGATCAGTCAAAATATAACCATAATATTTTTAGTATTTATTTATACGGTCGATATAGTCAAAATATAACATTAATTATCCTTGAGAAAAGAAAATTTTTTTACCAGCCAACCTAATGCTTAAGATTATATATATATATATATATATATATATATATATATATATATATATATATATATATATATATATATATATATATATATATATATATATATATATATTGTGAAATACTTGATTTTTATATTATGAACGTTTTATATTATGATTAATTATGTAGAGAACAAGTATAAGAAGAAATAGTTATATTCATATATGTATATATGAGTTTATTTTAATTATAAATATATATGTTCTTTAATATAAATGTGTGTGTGTGTGTATATATATATATATATATATATATATATATATATATATATATATATATATATATATATATATATATATATATATATATATATATATATATATATATATATATATATATATTCGTGTATTAAGTTTATTTATTTGTATATTTAATACATAATTATATGTGTATTAATGTGTGTTACTGTGTGTGCACATGTGTGTGGTGTTGTGTAGGGTTAGTAGAGGTTTAGGGTTAATAAAACTTTATATAAGTATCAATAACTTTAGAAAGATAAGATTTTCAGCTGCCATAAAGAGCAAGAAGAATAAGAAAAAAAGAACGATAGTGATTGAGTGCTTGAGAAACAAGAGTGCATTGTGAGTGACTGAAAAAAAAACAAGAGTATATTGTGAGTGACTAGAAAAAATAAATAAATAGGATTTTTGAAGTTTCTAAAGGGTGTTTTCAAGTTTTCTTCTAAAATTTTGATTATTTGATATAAGCCATTATTTCTATCTATTTTATTAGAATTAATTTCTATGTTTGATTTTTGATTTAATTAGAGATTGTACGAGAACATGTTAAAGTTGGTTCATGAATGGAAATTGGGTTAGCTATATATATATTAGATGACCAGTGATTTCGAAAATTGATAATAAATTATTAGAATAAAATTTAACGGTGAAATTTTTATATTATTTTCAATTAGATATTATTTTTATCATATTTATGTTTGGAGATGATCCAACGGTCGGATCAAACAAAATTGATAATAATGTGATAACTATTTGGTAAGAAAATTTAAACAGGTTAGTTTAGAAAAATAATTATTTGGAGGTCCAAATGATGTCCGAATGGTGTGAAAATTTAATGAAATTTAATTAGGTATGTTGAGAACATCCTGTTAAAAGTTAATAAATTTTGGAGAATGTTTATATAGGTTCGTAAAATTTTTATTTTTCTACTATTGATGTTCAGTTGGTTTTTTGACAGCAGAATTTGGGGTACTTTTCTTGAATCCCTAATTAAGTCCAAAGTAAATGATTTTCTAGTTGATAGATTTAAATATGAGTTGGCTGGTTTTATTTAAAATTTGGATTTATTTGGAATACTTATGAGAGGTTTAAAGCAAATAAGTTTACTGCTGTCAATGATTGAAACTAGAGGAAAAATATTTGGATTATAGTGTTGTATTGCATAACACTTGCATTTTATAAACCCTATGATAATTAGATGCATTTGATTCATATTTACATCAAAAGTTAAAGGTAATCATTGTAAAATATGTGTGTATTCAGGTGGAGAATTGGCTAATCAGCAAAACCAATAAATTAAGTGTTATCGCTTGATTAATCTGCTTCAAGTGAGAACACGTGTGTTAAATCGGTAACTAGAACTAAATAATTGTTTGGTAATATGATTGATATTTGTATTGCTTGTATTAGAAGTCGGGGAATAAAAGAATGCGTGCCTTTATATGTGACGTAGTTGTATGAAAAAACTTATATGTGGTTTATCGATGTGAATTGTTATTGTATTGAGACAATATTTGTTGTATTGGATAAGACCATAACTTAGGTTTCCCATGGTGCACTTGGGGTATATTTGGTTACTATCTGATTCGGGCAAACTGCCTTATATGTTATATGTGTATATCGGGCCTGTTTGCAGTGCTCCGTTTTCTAATGGTACTTGGGCATAATGTCTTATATGTTAATTAATAAGTTTGGCAAGATCTTTCCCAATATACATTATTTTGCAATCTCTTAAAAAATGTAAATGTGGTGATGAAAATGCTAAAGTTGATATGTGTACTCTAAAGTTATTGTTGGAAGTACTACGTGAGTTATAGTTTGAATATACTACTTAAGGTCTTGTAGCCATTATCTGAAATATAGTGATTGACTTGATAGTTATATGAAATGTTTAGAAACTATTTGATGATGAGTTTATGTAATTTGATGTAAATAAAATTTATTAGGAAGTTTCTTGCCATATGTGATCTCACTGAGTAAAGTGGTGTATGTTCATTTCTCTACAGATTTCTATTTTGCAAATTTTAGATAGTTGATAAGGTTTATCTCTTCTTTCACTCTTGAGGCTGAGCCAGGTTTAGAAGTATTCAATTGTTACTCTCCTTTAGATGATTTCCGAGCTAGTAGGGCAATTGGATAGTTTCTTTATTTATTTTTATTTGATAGAGCTATTTAAGTTAATTAGTAATTGTTTAAATTTACAATCATTTGTTACTTATTTGATGATTTTTTTTAAAATCTTCTTATTTTAAATAATTATTAGGGTAAAAATTATGGAGTCTTAATAAACTATAAGTTACTATCATTTTCATTTTGGATCCTATAGTGTTGTATTTGTTTTTATAGTATAGCAGGCTTGTGTGGCTAATTTCGGTTTAACTATACGCCGGTCACGATCTCTGAATTTGGGTCATGACATATATATATATGTAAAAGCTATTTAAAGAGTAAAATTTTTGAATTGATCAAAAACAATATGATCTTTAATGACAAAAAAAAAAAAAAATTATCGTTATTCTCAAATGGATTGGATTTAAAATATAATCCTAATTCTTTTAAAATTTTTAAATCTAATTACTCTCTATAAATTCTCTGAATTATCATTATAAATATGTGTATTTGAATCATTCTTATTGGTTAACTACTACAGTGGTATAATATTTTATTTTTTCTTTATAAGTTTAATTAATAATTTAAATATAAAATAAATTTTCTTAATTTAACAAGTATTTTCCTCTTTTATAATTTATTAATTAATAAAATATAATTAATTTATATATTTTTATTGTACTGTACATGAATTATAGGTATATTTGGATTTAATACAATTTCATAATTTTTACTTTTATTGTGACTTTATTTTAAGAGTTATTTAATAGCCATAGTGATTTTAGTAATTTTCTTTTTATGTCTAAAAAATTGATAGAGGCTGAATGCCAAAAATTATTTTTCAATAAGTACCAAAAATAATTATATTTAGTATTAATAGGCAATTAAAGTACTCGTAATTTATAGCATTATAAATTTGTAAATTTCACATATAAATAGATTTTATATAAATTACTACTTTAATTAGTTCACTGTTTGTAAAATTATTTATCATCAAATTAATATTATTTTTCATTAAAACTTTTATTTAAAATAAATAAATTTCATAAAATTTTATAAAATTCATTCTGAATTTCACTTTTTTTAAAACAACAATATCGCTTTTTCCTACTGCTTCTCTCATCTCTTTCCCTGGCTATTTTTCTCACCTCTTTTTTCTCTTTTCTCATTTTTTTCTTTTATTATTTTCTTTTCTTCTCTCTCCTCTCCTTTCCCTCCCTTTTCTCATTTTCACTCTCTCTCTAACACAGATAATTCTTAATTTTTTTTTATTTTTCCTTTCTCAACTGACTTTTTATTATATTTTGTAAATTAATATAATAAAAATAAGAATAACAATAACTAAATTATAGATTTATTCTAATGTTTTAAATAGTGTCATCCCAACTCAAATACGAGAATTTATTTATAAATGAATTCTACATTTTTGCCCAACAGACTGCATACTTTATTTATTGATTTATTTTTTACTTTTTATGATATTTTATTAAATTTTTATTTAATTAATTAAGAAGTATTATTATTTTATGAAATATTTAATATTTAGAATTCAACCATTTGTTCGAAAATCATAATAATCATAATAATTGATATTTTCTTTGACACATATTTAAGTAAAAGTAATTTAGAATTTAAAATAATAAAATACATAAAATTAAAATCATTGTAAACTTAAAAAAAAAAAAATTAAAAGCCACGTGCAAATAATGGGCATTTTTTTTTTTTTTTTTGTGAATGACCAGTGGATAATATGATGGGCCGGGCCGTGGCTCGTGGTTTTGGTGGAGGAGAGATTTGGGTTACGTGAATATGGGTTTTATTGTTGGCTTTAGTTTCCCCTAATATTTGTGTTTTTATTATTTTTTTAAAAAATTTGCTAATTATTTCCAATTTTTTAAAAATTTTTATGACCAAAAATATTAAATATATTTTATTTTTTTTTTAATTTCCTTTTCTAAATATATCAATCATCCCCTAATTGACATATTTAGATTATTTTTAAAATTAGATTTCCTCACTAAAATTTAAATTAATGGATGTATCACAAGTGATGTTTCTAAGCAATTGCATGGTCAAATGCATTGAATTAAAATCATGATTGTTGCCAAGAAGAGAAAAAGATATTCATCAAGAGATATTTAACACTCACTTCAAAGTTCAAAGTTCAAACTTTCTTTTCAAAGATGCTTTTCCAGCCACAAACCTTCACATTAAACACAACTCACCAATGGCCTCCCTTCATCGGTCTTCTATTTTTACTTATTAATTCCACTTTGTTTTCTCTTGACTCTTGTGTGAGTACAATACCACTTATCTCTATATAGATGTATAAAACACATTCCGAAAAAATGACCTATTTTTTTATTCAACAGGAAAATATTTTTTATTAACTAATTTTTCAAAATGTTCTAAATGTCAGAAAATATAGAAAAAAATATTTTCCGCAAAACATATGGAGCCTTAAAAAATTTAGAAATGAATTGAATAAGGGAAAATAAAAATTTTTAACATCTTAATTTGATAATAGTGAATTAAACACAATTCTTTTAAATCTTTAAGATGTTAATTCAATGGATTAAATGAGTTACTCTCTCTATCCTAAAAAAGTTGTTTATTATTTTTTTTAGGATGTCTCAAAATATTTGCTTACTCTAAAAATAATTATAAGTATTTGTTTATTTTATCCTTATTAATTGAAAAGTGTATATTTTCAAAATTAATAATAAAAATAGTAATATATGCAAGGATATAAATAAAAAAAATATAATAAAATTTATGAGTTGATAAGCAATTAATGATATTTTATTAAAATATATGAAAAAAAAATGGACAACCTTTTTGAGATGGAGAGAATATCTAAGAGAACATAAATCAACTGGTGAGAGATTCTTCTAATTTAATTAGAAGTTTTAAGTATGCAGCTGTTTTAAAATTCTTAAATGAAAGATTTGCAGCTCTCGTAATCCCATCTGACTCGAATTCAGATTAATCAGAACTACTAAATGAAAAAATGGTTAAAATGAGTTTGCTTCTTCTCACTTTTCTTGTCTTATTGATTATGATGATCATCAATTTTTAGTATCAATAATTGTAACGTAATTTTTGAATATATAGATTCATCATAAAAATATATCCTTGAACTAGTTATAGATATTATATTATAATTTGATAAGATATCAAATTTTTTTATTGCTATTTATATTCACGAATATAAAAAAGTAAAAAAATATAATAAGACATATATATATATATCACCTTAATGTTAAAATAGAAATAAGACATATTGATTTTTTGGTTGCAATTTTTTTAAAAATTCAATTATATGCTTAAAATTTAGAATTACTAACCCTATGTTTAGAATGAGGGAAAATAATAGGGATATATATATATATATATATTAATTGTTTTATTAATATGAGCTTTATATTCTGGGTTTTACTGCATTCATTTTTTTTCTTGTTTATGAATAATGGAATAGGAATTTCTTAAAATTAATGAAATTTGAAATTCAGCTTCTAAAGAGAAAATATTTTGAACCATCTTAGTTTTTTTTTTTTTTGGGAATTTTTATTCATCCACTTCCTATTTTGCTTAAGTTCATTGGGATTTTATTTTAATGTGTGCATGTGGACTCTCAAAAGAACTAAAATTTAATGGATTTTGTGCCTTATTCTCATTAAATAAATCAATTTCCTTCGGTTGTTTCTTTTCTAATAATTTTTTTTATTCACAAATATAAATAGCAACACAAAACATGGCATGGATATGAAAATTCTTGAGATCAAGATATTGATATAAAAAAAGGGTTTGAGATGAAGAAATTGAAACTCAGATCAATGAAGAAACTGACAAAGTTAAAAACTTTTTTCCTTTTCTTTTCTTTTTTTTTTTTCAAGGGTCAATACATTTGAATAATAATTTTAATAAGAAAAGTGTCAAAAAAATTTTGTCCTTAATTAAATTTGAATGAGAAAATCAATTGGTCAGAAAATATTTGTTTGTGGGGGTTGTTGGGTTTCATAATCTTTTTCATTGTTTTTAATTTTTACAGTACTAAATGGTTAGGTAATCCTGAATTCCTAACTAATCAAATCAAACATATTTTAATGAGCCTACTTGTCTATTCATGGCTCATGCTTTGTGTTGATTTTTTTTAAAAGGAAAAAAACGAATTTGATTTTATAAATACATATTTATTATTATAAATAAATAAATTAAAATCTAGCTAGTGTAATTATATAATAATTAATAAAGGCTTGTGATGCTCATTTACTTGAATCATATTAAAATAAAATATGCGGAACAAATTCGCTTTCACTATGAATCTTAAAAGATTTTTTTTTACTATTCTTTTATTTGAATAAAATATTAGATGAAATGGAATCTTTTTTTTATTTAATAGTAGTGTGGTATCATAGGTCAATTTTTGCATATTTTATTTAGTTAAACGCCAACCATTCACATCAAAATTACGGGATTCGTAAATGAGAAAAAAATCATCATTTATTGTCTGATCCTGAAGATTAAATACAAGTCAATAAAAAGAGGAATAAATTTTTTTTACCAACCAAGTTAACCTTTAATATTATTAGATGGAAAATTTAAATTTGAGAATATATATGCCCATTAATTATGTTTGAGTATGCAATGCCATAAAAACTTTATTAGAGAGGGAGAAATAGAGACATTAAATGAGGGATTTATTATAATTTAGATTATAAGCCCTACCTACACCTTCCAGGAGTTAGGATGTAGTTGGCTTATTGGAAGTTGATACTCTCTCAACACGGTAGTATATAAATTGGCCATGGCGAACCTTAGACCATATTCAAGGTCCTTCATATAGACCATCATATCCTGGTCCCCTAAAGGTTGGTTAGCAAAAGTGCCAGGGTCAAGAAGCCTGAGGATATACTGAGTAGGAATTTTAAATCAAATCCTAATAGCCTCTAACTACTCAGCCACTAAGGTGCAAGGGAACCCCTCTACCCTTTTTTTTTTTGGTTCAGTCTCCTTACACTTTTTTAAGGACTAGACACTTTTGGTTTTTTGGATTGGGATTCGCCAACAACAGCCTTTTTGGCTACCTGTTTTCTCTTTTGGCGATATGCCTTTATCCTATCAGGCATAGCAGGAGGTGTAGCTATTCGTAATAGGGGGTAGACTCGTATATATATACCCTATCAAGAGAGGGGCTTCCGGAATTTTAGTAGCTAAATGTGGAGCCAATTTTTGGCGGTATCTTTAGTTACTATTTAGTCACAAAACTATCACTAAAGTGTAATATTTTACCAGTTGCCTTAATATAGTTACTAATCATCTAATTAGCTACTATAAAAGCTTACTCTCCAATTTTAGTTGCTACTTTACTACTTTCTTATAGTGCAATGATAAAAACTGGTCCCTATTGGATAATTTCATGGAGCAAGAGGTCAAAGAAGCTTTATTCTTTATGCACCCCGATAAGTCCCCATGACTTAACGAATGAACCCAGCATTATTCCAATAGTTTTGGAGTGTTGTTGGCAAGGATGTCATAGAGACCTGTTTGAATTTCATACAATCCGATTCTCGCTTTGCAGGTCTTAACAACACCTTGGTAGTACTAATCCCTAAAAAGAAAGATCCTAGCTCCATAACTAATTTACTCCCCTATCCTTATGTAATATCTTATATAAAATAGTCTCTAAAATGCTAGCAAATAGATTAAAGATGGTCTTGCCTTCAATTATTACAGAGACCCAGAGTTCTTCCTTGCTAGGACACCTAATTACTGATAAATTGATGGTTGAATTTGAGGTGGTTTACTACCTGTCACAGCCCATCTTTTGAGCCGTGACGGTCTTAAAGTTCAGGGAGACGTAAAGTCACCTAAACCTATAGAACTTATTTTAACATATAATCTTTTATCATCCATCACATAGGATTTTATCCCCAAGATCGTAACCTTATCACTTTCCTTACCCACTATCTACTTATCACTTCCTAGTTAATTTATAGTATCATTTATAAACACAACTTGTATAAAACTTCTAAAATTGTATTTCATATCATTAACTACATGTTCAATACTTTTTATACAATTACAATAACACTTACAATACCATTCATATTACATATACACCCTATAACATATTATTGTTAACTTTTCGATAACCATGGAGCTTTAACGATGTTCTTCATAATCGAGAGTCACAACACCAAGACTTAGCAAAGCAACTTCCAAGTGGGAGGATGGCTTAGAGTTTACCTTACTAACTCATTGACTGTACCTGAAAAATTTAAATCACTAAAATATGAAACATGCTTAGTGAGTATATAATAATACAATACATAAGATAAGTACAAAGACTGTTTTCAGGATGGGTTCTTTATAGCGAAGAACAATTTCATTCAATATCATCATATGGTTCAATTTCTCATGTTAAAAGGGAACAATATCTTTAGCAGAAATAACATTCTCTTGGGAGCAAGATGCTTCCCGCACATATAAATTCAAGAATGGCGACCTAAGTCTTGCTCACTCATACATATCATATTACGTAAGACTGATAAAGTCTTATGGTTAGGTGTTCTCCTTTAACAAAGATTTGGTACTCTCGCCCTACCTGCAGGCTTATACCAAGTGCACAAGGTCTGATATATTTTTTCATATTAGAAAGGGGATTTCTGCTTATCAATAGGCATTCAATAAGGAGGTTCATATCAAATTCACGTTAAGAAATTCAATGAATATAATATGATTTCGTTATGATAGGTTCACAACAGTCAATTGTCATTAAGAAGCATCTTATCAATGGTTCAATGAACAATTCAAGCTTTTAAAGGAGTCAAAAAGCATCATATCAAATGGTTCGATATTCATTAAATAGTTTATACTCATCAAGGCATTGAAAGATTCAATAATCATCGCTTGGAACAATGAAGGTTTCAAGCAATAACACAAAGCATATTATATTATTACATACTCACCTTGGACTCCTTTACTCCTATTTACATTTCATGCTGATACAAGTAGTGCTCCTCGCACTCTTACACAATATTCTTGTTCTTGTCATTAAACTCTTGATTGGCTTTACTTTGTGAAAGTTCTTATTGTAAGCAAGTAGAGAGAGTTGTACAGAGAGGTGGAGGATTTTGGTGTAGAAAGAGAAGCAAATTCTGATTTTCAACATAAATTTTACATATATATATCTATTAGATTCTATGGTGAGAATTAATCAAGTTAAATCCAATGGCTAACATTTGATCTAGATGGATGGTTAAGATTGATCAAGATGGATGGTTAAGATTGATCAAGATGGGTGGCTAAGATTACTTCAAGGTGGATGGCTATGATTGCTTCCTCAAAGGTGATGATTATCATTAAGTGGTGAGGTGTCCCAAGGAAGGGTCTAGATGCACATATGGAAGAATGAAAATTTCACTTGGTGTAGGATTTTGATTTAGTCAACTTTGGTGGCAAGCTAATCACATACTTACAATTCATTCTCTATAACATCTTTTGTCTATTATTTTGGCCAAACACTTTTGCTCATAAGTTCTACACATTCCATAATTCTTAGGCTCATTGGCAGACTTCCCACGGGTGAAACCTCAGCTGTGTCTCCACCCGTGTGAAACTACTAGATGAAATTTTAATCCGCCCTTATCAAACAGCTGAAATCCCAGCCGTGTAGCCACTTATGGCCTGAGTTTCTTTCCTTTTTTCAATGATACAACTTGTCTTTGGATATCCCATACCTATGACATAAATGCTTAAACCTTTGACATACAATTTAATTGGTAGCACAATATTACTAACTGATTTCCTTTCACTATTCCCTTAGCATTGTTTAAGTATGTGTATCCTATAAGCCCATTGGGTTAAACTAAATTAAATTTCATTATACCCCTATAACTTTGACTGAAATCAAATTTTCATATCACTATCGTCATCTCCCAATATCATAGAAGATGTCAACACCCATTCACTGGCACTTTAAATTCACATCTCAATTAATTTACTAGCATAACCACATTAAATTCAACTCAATTTAACTTTCACTTATCATAAGGTACTTATCAAAATTGATTATATTCCTCACTCATTGTCACGTCATTCATTTAGAATTCACTTATTTTGATACTCTTATGGTTCTTAAGGCCCTAAATGGTACAACATATAAACATTGTAATGTCATCATTATTGTTAAAAGACCTCGGGTGTTACACTACTTAAAGTAGAAAACACAAGGAAAGAAAGGATACACAGCCTTGAAGCTCGACTTGAATAAGGCATATGACTACATCGAGTAGAACTTCCTACATGGGATGATGATGCATTTGAGATTTGCGGAAAAATGGATTTGGTTGATTATGATGTGTGCGGAGACAATTAGTATACAATGGTTAATGATGGCAAATAAATAGGCCCCATTAGTCCTAGGAAAGGCCTTAGACAAGGTCACCCTCTATTTTCATACTTGTTTATTATTTGTACTGAGGGTCTCTTTGTGCTTATCCATCAAAAGGAGGAATTAGATTTAATTCATAGTTGCTAGGTAGTTAGAGAAGCTCCCTCTATCTTTCACCTATTTTTCATGGATGACAGTTATGTGTTCTTTAAAGTTACTATCACAGAAATTTAGTGTATTCAGCAATGCCTTGAATCTTATGCAAAAGCATCTTGTAAGGTAGTCAATTTCTAAAAGTCCTCTCTCTATTTTAGTGCTAATACTCCTACAGAGGTCATCTATGAAATCTGCTTTGTACTAGATGTTCCTAAGACTGACTCACTAGGTTCCTATCTAGGATTATTGTCAGTAGTGGGAAAGAATAAAAAGGAAGTATTTAGCTTCATCAAGGACAAGGTTTGGAATCGACTATAAAGATGGACTAGAAAGCCCCTATCCAGAGCTAGCAAGGAGATTTTAATTAAAATAGTAATTCAGGCTATTGCTACCTTCGTTATGAAAATTTTCTTACAGCCATTTTAGCTCTACTCTAATGTAGAAAAGACAATAAATTCATTTGTTGGAGTTGGCAAAACAATGGTGGCAGAGGCATCCATTGGATGCATTTTGACAAATAATGTGAGCCAAAAGCTCTTTGAGGGATGTTTTTCGAAGCATTCATGATTTCATCTTAGCCATGGTAATGAAGCAGGGTTAGAGATTGATCGCTAACCTTTCCTCTTTGTCTGCTAAATTGTATCAAGTCTATTATTTTCATAGTGGCTCTTTCTTGTCTGCTGATTTGGATCACAATCCAAACTACATTTGGCATAGCCTCCTTGCCACTCAGAACTTACTTAAATCCTATTGCATACTTCAAGTAAGAAGGGGAGACAAAATTAATATATGGACAGACCCATGGCTTCCAGACACAAAATCTCCTATGGTCTCATCTCCAATTCCTACTAGCCTAGAATTTGCAAAGAGAAGTTCCTTGTTATTGCCGAATGGTTCATATTAAGACATTGATGTGGTAAGTGATATTTTAATGAAAGACACAGAGCCTCAATCCTATCTATCCCTCTGAGTGTAAGTGCGAGGCCTTGCTTGAGCACCGGCCTAGTCTGCTAGAGGAAATCGTAATGCTCATTCGGGTTTAGACTCATGATAGAACCCTCGGGTTCAGATTTGGTTGATTTTGAAAATAATTTTTGAGAATCGCCACCTTAATTTTATTTAGTTGGGAAAATATTAAGGAAAAAATTTAAATTGACTCCAATTCATTAATTTTTTAATTAATTTGTCTAAGGATAAAAATCACTAGCTTTCAAACTAGGTTGAGTTTGGGGACTAGGTTTTTGGTTTTAAATAATCTAAATTTGGCTCTTAAGTTTAATTTGACTTTGAAAAATTGATTTCATGAATTAGAAGATGATAATTTATAAATAAGATGCATAAATATGGCATAACATGAATGCATGGTAAAAATAAAACGTTCACAAATTAATTAAAAAAAAGGAAAAAGGGGATTGATTGGAATTTGGATTTAAGGTTTGGATTTAGATTCCAAACATGCCTACGTACCCCATTAAATGGAGATCAAAACCCACGTAGTTTATTCCATGATTAAGTGGAGGGGTTTAAGAGTTGATCAGATTGATTGATTTGATTTGAGTTTGAGAGCAAAAGGCTGATACCTTGACTTTTGGTGGGTGGAGGGTTTTATCGAACTGAAATTCCGTTTTATCGGGACCTGATGATTGGATTGATTGGGAGATTAATTAGTTAATTAAAAAGATTAATTAACTAATTAATATGATGAAAAGGATAGAAGGATTAATTAATTAAAAAGATTAATTAATTAATTTGGATGAAAAGTGGATTAAGAAAAAGGATTAATTTGATTTTGGAAAAAAGTGATTAATTAATTAAAAGGATTAATTAATTAATTTGGATGAAAGCTGGATTAAGAAAAATGATTAATTTGATTTTGGAAAAAAGTGATTAATTAATCAATTAAAAAAATTAATTAATTAATTTTAATTTTAATTTTAAAAAAAAGAGTTTTAGTTAATTAAAAAAATTAATTAACTTGGTTAGAGTGAGATAATTAATTAATTAAAAAGATTAATTAATTAATTAGAGAGGTTTTGGAGGGAGAAGAAGAGAGGAATTAGTAGATAATCATCAATACTAATTCAAGAAGTGTGTAGAGAGATGAGAAGTAGAGAGGGTATTTATAAGAAAAGTGGGTAAGGGTAGTTTAAGAAGTGGAAAAGTGAAAAGACCAAAAGGGTAGAGCTAGAAAAAAGTTGAAAAATCATATTAGAGGGTATTTTGGGGACTGCAAGTGGACAGTTTGGGCGGCACCACCGGGGGTCTGGGCGGTGTGCCGTTGGCAAGGTCGACAATGCCGCCCAAGCCGGAATCGGTGCCTCGGTGGGTGTGTTTTTTTTTTATAGATATTGGTTGTTGGTATGAAGTTTGAAAATTTTGGATGTCTGGTGGTAATGTAATTGAAAGTTAAAAATTTTTCTTTTGGGGGTACTACCCCCAAAGCCCTGCTCACTAACTAGTTAGCAGGACCACCGTAACAGCTCTGCGTAGCGTATTAAATTTAGCAAGTGCTAAGGCTGCATTTGGATGATGAGGTTACGAAATTGAGGGTTCATAGTTGCCCCATCATCAGAATTGGCTTTGAATAAAAGGTGATTATGATGATAGTGAACAATAGGAAGAGGTGCCATGTCAAACTCTAGGCTTGTGTGTCCTTGTCAGATCCTTTGGAAAAAGGCTCTTTATGATAAATGAGGTTTTATGAATGGTTATCTATTCAGCCTTGACATTGAATGCGAGAATGGTTTTAGTGAATTTCAATCAAGGCTATCTATTCGGTCTTAATGTTAGAGATAAAGAAGGTTTGGTGAATTTCAATCAAGACTATCTATTCAGCCTTAATATTAAAGGACAAAAAAGTTCTGTTCAGCCTTAATATTGAAGGATAAAGAAGGTTTAGTGAATTTCAATCAAAACTATTTGTCTGGCCTTAATATTGGAGATAAAGAAGGTCTGGAGTAAATCTCAATTAAGGCTATCTATCCAGCCTTAATGTTAGAGATAAAGAAGGTCTGGAGTAAATCTTAATCAAGGCTATTTGTTCAGCCTTAATGTTGGAGATAAAGAAGGTCTGGAGTAAATCTCATTCAAGGCTATCTGTCCGGCCTTAATGTTGAAAGTAAAGATGAGTTGGGTAAATCTCAATTAAGGTTATTTGTCTAGCCTTAATGTAAAGAAGATTTGGGTAAATCTCAATCAAGACTATTTGTTCGGCCTTAATGTTAGAGAAGATTTGTGTCAATATCAATCAAGGTTATCTGTTTGGCCTTAATGCTAGAGGTAAACATGATTTGGGTAAAAAAAGTTAGAAAGTGGAACCATATAGATGTCTAGGTGATCATTTCTAGACATTTTATCGATGAAATTGATAGATTTAGATCAAAGAGATGGAAAAAGGAACTGCATTGATGTCTAGATGATCATTTCTAGACATTTACAGGTAGAGCTGATGGATTTGGATGAAAAAGATGGAAAAAAAACCACATGGATATCTATGTGACATTTTCTAGACATTTCATGGGTGGAGTTGATAGTTTAGTAAAAGGAGAGCCTTGACTTATGGCAAGTCGGCTCATGAGATTCTGAGAAAGAGTCTCGGTTTATGGTGAGTCGACTCGAAAGATTCTGATAAGATTTTGGTAAAGGAAGAGCCTCGGCCTATGGCAAGTCGGTTGGACAGATTTTGAAAATTTTTTGATAAAAGGAAGAGCCTAGTCCTATGGGAGTCGGTTTAAGACATTCTGACAAGATTTTGGTTATGCCAAAGAAACCTGGGCTTCTGAATGTGAAAGGTTGGGCCTTTTTGGAAGGCTTAAAGGAACTTTACTGAGAGTAAAGGGGCTCTAGAAATCACACTTCTAAAAAGGCATCATTTTCCCTCAAAGACACATTGGTCAGCTTTAGGAGGTGTCGATCAGCATTGAGGAAGTACTGGTCAGCTTTAGGAGAGGCTAGTAAGGCTATTGGCTCGGCTTATGCATGATGATGTATGATTGCAGATGATTGCATAGGTATTAGTGCACAGATGATGCATGCATGTTTCAAAATTCATAGACCTTTTGCCTGACTTTTATGCCATGCATGATTTATGGTGATGCCTGTAATGAATGGTTGCATAGATGCATGAGGGTGGATTCACACATTTGCTTTATAAATGCAATTTTTTTATGTGACTTTTTTGTACTATAGAGACATGCATTTATGGACTGAGGAACTCAACTTGGGTTGGTATGAGATGATTGCCATAGTAGTATTACAAGGAGTTTGAGGGGTTACTTCAGATTTTGGAATCTGGTGGCCTATGGTTTCTGGTTTGGTGCTACTAAGGAGCAGCTGTGCCTATTCTATGGAGATAAGGAATATGGCTTGGCTATGACTCAAGGCAACGCTGATGGTGCCAGAGTTTAAAGTCTGACATTTTTTAAATTTTTTAGGAGTTTTTGACTTGCCTCAGGATGTTACAAGTCAGATGATGGTTGGTGATGGTTAAGTGAATTTGACCACTATGATTGAGAAGTTTCATGATTTCGGTGACTAAGGGATATGAGGGGTGCAGAGGTTCAACATGAGGGCCTTGATTTTCTATTTGAGTGTCAGTTATGGGTTTGTTGATTGGGGTGATGCAACAGTGGCAAATGGAACAGAGGCATTTTGTGGTTAAAATTGTGCTGGCAAAGACACTAATGAGCCTCAACTGCTTTGTTCAAGATTTAAAAAGATGAACTGTCTTGCCAGTTATTCACCAAGTGAAAAAACTTTATTTACTCTTATCCTTTCTGTTGGAGGTGCTTTGTTGGTATCTACTTTAAGTTTTGGGTTATCTTAGAAGTGTGGTTGATGGATCATTTTCGGGCAGTGGACCCTACTTTTAGTCTACACATGCTTTATTGATACTTAGAGAGAGATCGGATAGGATGGTTGCTTGCAACTTGCCCCTAGAGGACACATTTTATGCATTGCCAATTGTAAAGGATTTGATCTCTCATGATCGAAGGCCAAGGGTGTTGAGTGGTTTGCCTGTTGGGCTTGGTTTCAATGACTTTCCACTAGGGGATAAGGGTTTTAAGGTAGATGGGGTAGACTCAGGATGTGCCCCCAGCTTTTCTTTCTTAGAGTTTGCGCAGATCATAGCTTTCATTGCTAGAGCTATCAAGTGATGACTAGCTGAGGAGTTATCATACTGTTTATTTTAGAATCTCACTTAGGACCACAGAAAGGTATGACAAGTAGTTGATAAAGGTGGTTTGGCCAATTGAGAAAGAGCACCAGGCTACCCTGCTGAGAGGAATAGAGGATGAAGCAGTTAAGAATGGAGAGACTGTATAAGGAGCCACTAGTAATGGGAAGAGGACTGCAACCCAAACAAAGGGGGCAACTCGTTCTTTAAAGGAGACTTGGGGATCTATTGGAAGTGCAACATCACAGGTTACAGTAGTGACTTAAAAAAAGAGGATTGTGACAGACTTTGACACTGATGAGGATGCGAGAGATTTGCATCTCAGGAGGTAGAGGAGGACTGGCTAGACCATGACTTCAGACATGACCCCTTTTTTTTCTTTTTTTTTTTAAATAATTACATGTTGATAGGACTACACGAAATAGGATGAGCTATAAATGATATTGAAAGAGTTATCCTTTATGATGGGTTTGTATTTTGCAAGATGTGATCATCATTAATTGAGACATCTTTTATGCTCTAATTCTGCCTAAGCCGCCCTTTCAGATTTTCAGCTTAACAAGTTCTTTTCTTTTTCTTTATTTATTTTTATTATTTTTTTCTTTTTGTTCAGGCAAAAGAATTAAGTGAATGATATACAAGGCATAAAAAAATGGGAATGCGATACAAACAAAATATTTTGTATTGTGATTTAGATCGCACCCAAGACGGGTTGCCTATGTATCCCTTATATCACTTTTCTGTCATTAATTTTTCTCTTTTTTTAGGGAGAATCAGGTCCACATAGTTCTGATTACATATGCATGAGAAATAAAAAGTGAAATGCAGATATCATCTTCTAATGATGTATCGTTTCAGATGATCTGGGTTGCTAGGATGGGAGAATTTGCTTCTGTCCACGTATGTGAAGATGGTGCCTCCGTCAGATAAAATCTTCTTGAGCTTGCACTGTCTAGCCCAGTTCTTCCTCTTGGATCATGAATAAGGGCCAAAACTGGATTTCCTTCTTGCGAACCCTTGTCTTTCATCTTCTAGTTGAAGTGCTCAGCTAATCTCCGTTGATAATCATGATCTTCATTCTCCACAGCTTCTTTGACAGGTTTCTTGTGTAGGTCGGGATCCCGTGAACTGCAAAGCTTGGATCGTCCTTATCTTATCTTGTATAGAACAATCCATGAGCTTTTTCACTGCTACCATGCAAATGTAATGTATGGGATTTTTTATTTTTTTCCTTTGTGCCATAATTAATTAATCCTTTTGCCTTTTCATTTTTTTATATTTTATATTTTTTCCTATTCTTTTTTTTTATATTTTTCATGTCATTTTTTTGTTCTCTCTTTTTTTTTTCTTTTTAACAAGTCCCATTTAAAGATGAATTAGAAAGAAATTAAAGCAAATCAGAAAGTTTAAACTTTTATTATTGATAAAAGAGTCCCATCATGAGTACATTAAAGGATAAGCCGAAAAGGCAAAATACAGACTCTAAAGGGTAAGACCTGACAGACTTAAATTCAAAGAAAGAGTTAATAGAAACAAACTCAAAAGGCTCTGATGCAAACTCTGACTTAGGTGATTTAGACAAGGACTCAAATGACTCAGACATTGACTTAGAGGACTTGGATAGACGCATAGCAGGGCGAAATTCTTCTTAAAATGCCAATTATCAGGTGAAGCTCGAGATAGTCGAGTGAGCTCAGTGGTTCAGAAAATGATAGGTAGTGGTGCTAAACTTTAGGTTTGAGAGAAATGATGTCTCCACTATCAATGAGGTCTTAAATTTTGCATTTCAGAGCATTGCACGCATCAGTTTTGTGTCCTAGCCCTTGATGATAGTCGCAGTACTCATTAGCATTGTAACCTCTGGGCAAGGGGTTTAGTGGAGGTCGTGATTTTAAGGGCTTAACCAAATTAGCCTCTAATACTTTCTTATAAACGATGCTAAGGGGCATGCCCAGCTCAGAGAAAGTCCTATTTGTTTCTAACTTTATCAGTTGTTGACAGGACATAACATTTACGTCTCTCTCTCTTTGGGTGGTATTGGTGGTGTAATTAGTGTTCTTATGATATCTAGAGGATTCATCTTTGATTAGTCCTAATTGAATCAAATCCTCGATCTTGGTGGCGATGGTAATGAGAGCTTTGAAATTGGGGAGGTATTGTTGTAGATGAGCCTAATACTAGGGGAGGAGGGTTTTGACGATGATATCAATTTGCTTTACTTCAGATGGACGGTTCACCATTTGAGCTGCTTTTGTCCTCCACCTTGTAAGGAATGCAGTTAAGGACTCTCTTGCCCCTTATTTGGTGGTTTCCAAATCTCGATGGGTGACATCCACCTTGATGTTGTAGTGGTATTTTTTGACAAATGCATTATATATATCATCCCAAGTCTTCTTGTGATTTTTATCGAGATCTAGTAACCATTTAATAGCAACTCTAGTGAATGACTATTGGAATAACTGAGTAAGGAGCTCATCGTCCACACCGAAAGGTCTCATGGCACCCACATACATCTTGAGATGAGTTTTGGGATATGTGGTGCTATTAAACTTGTCAATGACCAGCATTTTAAATTTTGGTGGAACTCATGCATTTGGGAAAAGAGCTAAGGAGTCAACATCTATTATGTCTTTGTGCTTTTTGACGTTTTTGAGTGTTCTCTCCATGACCTCAATTTTCTCCATCAATTTCTTAGTTTCGGGAAAGCTAAAGAAATCTCCACTTTGAAAAGGATTTGTAGTGGGAGAGGGAGTGGTTGTGTTTAAGTCCATGATAGGAGAGGTTGGAGTTTCAGGTGCTTTTCCTTTATCGGTGAGATTGATAATGGGAGGAGTAAAAGTAGGGGCATGGCTAGTCCTGGCTTAGGCAGATGCAAGCTCAACATGAGCAGGAGGAGGAGTGACAGTGGCATTGGTCATTTTCTTGATCTCATTGATGATAGACTGGCGTTGGGAGTTGAGGGCATTAGTAAAGGTGGCATACTGGGCATTGAGAGCATTGGTGAAAGTTTCAGCTTGGGTCGAAAGAGTGGTGGTGAGTGCAGCTTGAAAAGCCTCCTCTTGCTTCTTAAGAAGATTGGTGAAAAAGGCGCCCATTGCATCTTGGTCAAAAGTGTTGGCCATTGGTACCTTGAAATAGAAAATATATAGAAAAAATGGGTAAGAAAACAAAATTATGAAGGAAAAATGGCGTGAATGTAAAGGTGTGTCAGGAAAAGGATTCCTTCCATATAGTTGGTCATCATGTTTATATGTTGACAGGGTGAGTGTGTGAGGTGTTTTTAGAGTAATGGACCACCGGTTTAGGTCTTTGAGGTGTTTGAGGGTTTACCTTGTCGAGTTTCTCATGTTATATATGCATGATCATGGTGTGATGCATGCTGAAAAAGGTTTCATGAACATACAAGAGTATTGATTATTACGGTACATGGAACCTAAGGTCAAAGGCTAGGGCGATTATATGCACAAAGGTGAAGGAAGGTTTGATTTAAGGGTCCCCATCCCACTAGAGCATCGATATACCTAACCACATATGAGGCAAGGAGTCTTGCGTGAGTCCAATAGTACTGATTGCTCGTTACACCACTGAAATGATCGGCGATTCGTCGTTAGGTGGAATGCTTTTGCTATCTCTCAATATACTTAAAGAGAGTTGTCGAGCCAATGCTACTTACTATCCAAAAGTTTTCTTAAAGCTAAGGTTTAGGCAAGGAGCCTTTATTATGCAAAGTGATGCATGAAAGGTCAATTATACTTAATGAGCCAAATGGGGATTATTTTAGAAAAATTTTTCCTTAACTAAATAGTAATCCTCTTATTTTCCTTTTTATTAAAAAAAGGTGGCAACCAGTCCCCAGTGGAGTCGCCAGCTATGAGATCTCGCTGGAGCACTAGCCCGGTCTGCTAGAGGGAAGCAGGATGCTTATTCGGGTTTAGACTCACGATGGAACTCTCAGGTTCGGATTTGGTTGATTTTGAAAATGATTTTTGGGAGTCGCTACCTTAATTTTATTTAGTTGGAAAAATATTAAGGAAAAAACCCAAATTGACTCCAATTCATTAATTTTTTAATTAATTTGGCCAAAGATAAAAATCACTAGTCTTCGAATCAGGTTGAGTTCAAGGACTAGATTTTTAATTTTAAATAATCTAAATTTGGCTTTTAAGTTTAATTTGACTTTGAAAAATTGATTTCATGAATTATAAGATGCTAATTTGTAAATAAGATGCATAAATATGACATAATATGAATGCATGGTGAAAATAAAACATTCACAAATTAATTAAAAAAAAGGAAAAAGTAGATTGATTGGGATTTGTATTTGAGGTTTAGATTTAGATTTCAAACGTGCCTACGTACCCCATTGAATGGGGATTAAAACCCATGTAGTTCATTCCACTATTAAGTGGAGAGGTTTAAGAGTTGATTAGATTGATTGATTTAATTTGGATTTCAGAGGAAAAAACTGATATCTTGACTTTTGGTGGGTGGAGGGTTTTACCGGATTGAAGTTCCATTTTATTGGGACCGGATGGCTAGATTGATTAGAAGATTAATTAATTAATTAAAAAGATTAATTAATTAATTTGGATGAAAAGTGGATTAAGAAAAAGGATTAATTTGATTTTAGAAAAAAGTGATTAATTAATTAAAAAGATTAATTAATTAATTTAGATGAAAGGTGGATTAAGAAAAATGATTAATTTGATTTTGGAAAAAAGTGATTAATTAATCAATTAAAAAGATTAATTAATTAATTAATTTTAATTTTAAAAAAAGAGTTTTAGTTAATTAAAAAGATTAATTAACTTGATTAGAGTGAGATAATTAATTAATTAAAAAGATTAATTAATTAATTAGAGAGTAGTTGGAGGGAGAAGAAGAGAGAAATTAGTAAATAATCATCAATATTAATTCAAGAAGTGTGTAGAGAAATGAGAAGTGGATGAGGGTATTTATAGGAAAAGTGGGTGAGAGTAGTTTAGGAAATGGAAAAGTGAAAAGACCAAAAGGGTAGAGCTAAAAAAAAACTGAAAAATTAGATTGGGGGGGTATTTTGGAGACTACAGGCAGACAGTCTGGGTGGCACCACCGATGGTCTAGGCGGTGCCAGCTCCGACCCAAGCGATGCACCGCCGGCGCCTCGGAGGGCTTTTTTTTTTTTGTAGATATTAGTTATTGGTATGAAGTTTAGGAATTTTGGATATATGGTGGCAATGTAATTGAATGCTAAAAATTTTTCTTTCAGGGGCGCTGCCCGAACCTTCTCCCGCTAACCGATTAGTACGACCACCGTAATAGCTCTGCATAGTGTGTTAAACTAAATAAGTGCTAAGATTGTATTTAGATGATAAGGGTGCGAAATTGAGGGCTCACAGTAAGCACCACTTATGATAGGTGGTCTTGGATAGGAGATGGGGAAGGTCTATACACTATGAAAAGTGGCTAGAGATACCTCAAACAAAATTGTAACCCTCCTACAACTCCAATCTCATTGGTACCTTCCTCTATTTGGTAGAAAGTTTGGGCTATGAGTAACCCCCAAAAGTCAAAAAATTGCTGTAGCATGCTCTTTGTGGATGTATGTCTACCAAGGATAATATGATCCATAGAACAATTGAAGTTAATGACTTATATCTCATGTGTAAAGGCTCCTTGGAATCAATTTCACACATATTGTTATATGTCCCTTTGCTAAGGATTGTTGGTCTAGTTCCCCAATTGGTATATTAATTGTAGGGGCAACATCTTTTGTGCAATGGTCCTCTTCTATAATCATAAATGGCCAAGGTAATGATATTGCACTTATTAGCATGATCCTTTGGGGCATGTGAACTCACCAAAATAAGGTTATAAGGCGCTAGAAACATAATACTCCTTCTCAACTCATATCTTTTATCAGCTCGTATATGTTCCAATGGCAGGTTGTTCAAGTAAGGTCTTCAGTATCTTATGGTAGCATCTCTGGTGACGATTCTATTAAATGGCAAAAGCCTAAATCAAGTTGGTTGAAGTATATTGTCAATGCATCAATTTCTTCAATTGCTGGCTATAGTGGTATGGGCTATAAAATTTACAACAAGCATGGGGATTGTGTCCAGGAAGGATAAAAGCTGTTCAAAATATTATTGATCCAAAAATAGCAAATGCATTGAGCTTCCATGAAGCTTTTTGTTAGATAAAGCATAAGGGTATGCAACAAGTGGTAATAACGAGTGATGCACTTATTTGATCTAAGCATTATACACTTATTTGATCTAAGCATTACGAGACAGATTTGAAAACCAATCTCCTTTTGGTCTCATAGTAGCATATTGTAAATCTCTAATCAAGAACTTAGGTTCCTACGAGATAGTATTCACTACTTATTATTTAGCTTGCGTAGTTTGTTTTATAATTGATTAGGAAGAGTGGTAATTTATGTTCATTCTTTTTATAAATAATGTTTTGAATTTGGATAAGTAATGAAATATCCCCTTCATTTCAAAAAAATAAAAAAAATATAATCTTACCAATTCACAAATGTTTACCTTTATCTAAAAAATTCCACCATCAATCTCGGTCTGTTTTTTGTTTATATTACTGCTCAGTGCTTTCCAAATCTATACTCATAAGTCAACATGAAAAGTCAAGCACTGAACAGCCTCTTCTCTTTTCCCCGAACCAAATACGAAATAGAAAATGAAAGAAAATTAATTTTAATTTAATTTAATTTCCACGCGATCTCACTTTTCGGGACGCTCTTCTTTCCCGCTTGTGAAGCACATAGATACTGCGATAACAAACAAAACAATAACCTCTTTGTCTGTGTCGCCAATTCTAGCCATTTCTCTCTCTCCCTCAAATTATGGAGCTTCTAAAACCCCTGCACCCGCCTCATCATGACACGATCCGTGATTCTCCTTCTGGGTTGTTTTCTCCGCTCAGTTTCCGAGATGGGTTTGACAGGACGGAGAGTATCCAGTTGCCTGGTATTGTTGAAGAAGGTTTTTGTATCACCACTAATAGTGGTGGTGATGGGGAGAAGGTGTATGTAGCTGTGGGGAAATCTGTAGAGAAAGCTGTGGGTTTGCTTCAATGGAGCTTTAAACGCTTTGGAAATAAGGAAATTTGTATTCTACATGTTCACCGGCCCTCTCCTTTGATACCAACTCTATGTAACTCTCTCTCTCTCTCTCTCGTCCTTTACTTCATTTGACTTGTAATTGTGCTTTGTTTGTGTTTTCTTTGAGTTTTTATAAATGTTTGTTGAATTTCTAACTTGTGGAATTTAGTTTGATTTGTTATGTCTTGCATCCATTTGTTTACAGATTAATAAACAAAGCAATTCTCCAAAAGAAAGTATAAAAAAAAAAATATTACAGACTTTCGCCGTCTTCTTTTTTTCTTTTTGTATTTTTGAAGGTTTAAAAAATGCTGCAGTTTCTCAATATTGGAAAATTAAGATATGTGAAGTTTAGATTCTTTAGATTTTTTGTGCTACGAAATTAAACTATAAATATTCCCTAAGTTTTTTCAAGTCATATTAATTCTTAGATATTTTATGCAGTGGGAAAACTACCAGCGAGTCGAGCAAATGCTGAAGTTGTTTCAGCACATAGAAGGCAGGAAAAGGAACTGACAAATAAGCTTTTAGAAAGTTACATGGCCATTTGTCATGGAGCTAAGGTGTCTTATCTCTCACATTTTCTTCTCTGTATACTTGATTTGTATAATTATAAAATATATGTAGTTTTTCAAGTCTTAATTTGTGCTTGTCTTATAGATTATTGGACAAAAAATCCTGATAATGACATATCAGTTCGCTTGTACATAATTTACACCCTTTTGCTTCATAAGGAAAAACGAAATCAACGTTGCCTTTCAAATAAATTTCATGTGATTGGCATATACTGACAGCACATTACTCTTTCTGATTGAATGGTGCTGTCAAAGCATTGCAGCTTTGACCAGGCTATCAAGTTTAGTTATATACTTGGCTTTCATAGGGTCCCTGTGGGACATCTATGTTGGATTTGACATTATGCTAGAGTTTGAATATCCAGTCTCTAACAGTGATAAGGCGGAGAGGTTTTGTTTTGTTGGTGGTCATTGTATATTAGTCCAATATTTTTCATGAGTGAATCCTAATGATAGTTCTGTAGGAGTGTTAATTCTGTTACTAAACAGAAGTGGATGGAGGGAAAGAATCTATGTAGTTCAGCCCAACTAGTTTCAGGCTGAGCTCAGTTTGTTAAGTTTCCAAGGGTTTTCGTGGAGTTGAATCAAAATTCTGATTTTATTATATTTATTTTACGAATCTTTTCCATCTGGTTTTAGGTGTTCTGGATTAATGATTCTTCTACTTTCTAGTGTTGACAGAGAAGAGTTTTCTTTGCAATATTAGAAACAACATAAGTTTCACTCCTTTTGGTAGTTTCCGTCAGTGTTATTGCTGGAGTTACCTACCAATCTCAAGGAACATGGTTACTTTGCAGGTTGAAGCAAGCATCATTACTACTGAAAGTGACCAAGTTCAAAAGGGAATATTAGAATTGGTGAACAGACATGGTTCTAGGAAGCTTGTTATGGGGGCTATACCAGAAAAGTAAGTAGTGTATCAATAAGCTGTAATTCCATTAATACTTCAATGAGAAGCTGAGAACCATATTATCAGAAGACTCTATGCTATTGATTGAGAATTAGTTCTGGATGATCTGGATGATTTATCTTTTTCTTTTTTTGTGAAGCTGATTTTGTTGTGACTGTGTGACACATAACCTTTTTATCTAGATTCATGTTTACTGGATCTGTGTATAATGTAATAATACATAATATTAACTTATGTTTTAATATGCATTTTCTGTATAAGACTATTGCTTGATTATTGAAGTTGGCTTCAGCTTTTGATGCTTAAACAAAAAGGATTTGGATATCTGAAATTGCATGGCCTTTTTGGCAAAATTTGGTCAGTAGACTAGCATCTTCTGTATAACCCTAGTTTTTCTATTGCTGGCATACATGCTGAGAGATGTATGCGGAGTTCTGCTGGTATTGCCCTTTTTGTTTAATGCATAGATATTGTAGTGTTTTATTCATTTGTTATTTGTTTATCTTTTTTTTTTTTTTTTGTTGTGTGCAATCCAAATGATCCAATTACAGTTGCTTGAAGGCGAAGAAGAGCTCCAATAAAGCGAATTATGTAGCCAAAAGTGCTCCCTCATTCTGTGAAATATGGTTTATCAACAAAGGCAAACACGTGTGGACAAGAGAAGCTTCTGAAAGGTCAAGTCTTGTACCACCATGTGATAATGCAGGGGGTGGAGGTGCTGAAACTTTAAAGTCTGAATGTTTGCAGTATAGTAAGAATATATTGCCTTTCCACCCAGTATATCATCAATCCAGTTCTGCTATAGGTGTAACTTGTGCTGGAATTAGCAATTGGGTTCAGAGTGAATCAGCCAGTGCAGAAGTGCCAATGTTGGGCCCTAGATCTAATTCTATCAATACATGCATTCCCCACTTTGTCCTCAGTTCATGTAGTCCTACAAGTAGTAGCTCTGGCATGTCTACAGAAAGAAGGGTGTCTTCAGATTCTGACTCAAAGGTTGAGGAAGAGAGCTTGTATTCTCAGCTTGCAGAAGTGAGAATGGAAGCAGAAGCATCAAGACATGAAGCATTTAAAGAGTTGTTGAAGTGCAAGAAATTGGAGTTCCAAACTTTTGAAGCCATCAGAAAGGTAAAAATGATTCATCCCACTTCTTTTCATGGACTTGCTCGTTGCATCTACTATGATGAAACTAAGGGTGATCATTTCACTTTGTACCTTAAGTTTGAGAATTTTCAGGACGAAAAGCTTTGATGCTATTGCTTATGCCTTCTCAGCATATAGGTATACATGGGTCTGAAGTGCACATCATATGAGATTTAAGGGATAAAACAAGGGGAATAAAAGAAAATTTCTGACTCGTTATAGAGTTTTAATTCTGTCTTTCTGTGTGCTTTTTGTCAATTGGTCAAACAATTACCTAAAAATATGAGTTATATGGTAGGTGTAGATATTCATATTCTTCTATGTGCTCTATCTGTTGTATTTCAGAATCAGCTTTAGCAAGTTCTATGCAGGTTTATTTGCAATGGATAAGTTTAGGAGATCTTACTGCCTAATTGGAGATTCAAACATCATTTTATTGATCATGCCAATATGATTTTCTGGTCATGTCCTGTAGTTGACTCCCTTGGTTAGAATTCTGATTCCTAGTTCTCTTCAGGTCAAAATATTTGATTCTGCCTATGCAAATGAAGCTAAACTGAGAAAAGAAGCTGAGGATGCACTGAGGAATATGATAAAAGAACAAGAAAAACTCTTGGATGAGAAAGAAGCACTCACTAAAGAGCTACAAAGCACTATGAGAAATGTTGCTCTTCTAGACAGTCAGGCACAAGAAGCAAATCATAGGCTTGGTGAAGCTTCTGGAGAATTGAAACTTATTCAAACTTCAATTGCATCTCTACGACAGGAAAAGCAGAAGATCCGAAGGCAGAAAATGGAAGCTGTGCATTGGCTTGAGCGATGGAAAAACCATGGGCAAGCTGGAGCTCCAAACTGCAATGGGTTTCTTGGGTTTGTTGAAGAGTTGCCTGAGCTGGCAGAATTTTCATTATCTGATTTGCAAACTGCAACTTGCAATTTCTCTGAAAGCTTCAAACTTGGGCAGAGAGGATATGGTTGTGTTTACAAGGGTGAAATGTTGGGTAGAACTGTTGCTATAAGGAAGTTGCATCCTCATAACATGCAAGGGCAGTCAGAATTTCAAAAAGAGGTCAGCTGCTTTCTCTCTCTCTTTCTGTCTGTCTAAATAGCACAATGGTTGATAAGAGCTAGAGGTTTCCTGACATAATTGGAGGAATAATATATTCCTGTAGATTTGACCCTGTACTGTTTGCCTATTCTTTTGCTCTTTTGCAAATTATTTAGGCACTATGGTAGTTACATAGAGGTCTTGGCATCGCCAGGACTTGAAAAATCAACCATCAGCCTCTTAGTTGGTGTGCGTGCATGCTTTGAATATGCCTGAATGTTTGACAATAATTTGGACATGTTTTGTACAATTTAGTTTCTCAAGTATTGAAACAAGCTTCAAACTTGGGTAAGTGGCACAAAAAATACTAAATTTTGCACTTATTTCTAATTTGTTTACTAAAAAATTGATATTTTTGCGAATGAATCTCTAAATTTTAATTTATATTGCAATAAGGTATAATTTTGAATTTTTCAGTAATGAACTCACTGCAATTATGATGTAATGTTCTAGGAGAGCAATTTTACTCTTAATAAGTTTGTATGGAGTCCACACACAAAAAAATCATAATTTTTTTGTTGACATATCAGCAGTGGCACTATTATTACTCAAATCAAAGAGATGGAGAAATATAGTTTTGTTATATATGTGGACTTCATATATGTTGACTAAAATTTAAAATGCCTAATTGAGCAATCATGTCATCATTCCAATGGGTTTATTGCTAGAAAATTCAAATTCATATCTTTTTGCAATAAAAAATTAAAGTTTAGTTATTTATTTGTATCAAATCAATCTTTAGTGACCAAATTAGAAATAAGTGCAAAATTTAGTAGCTTTTGATATCCTTTACCCTCAAAACTTTGATGTACAAGATTAAATCACTATCTACAGGCAGCATCCAGGTCATTTTTACTACTTTAGGGACACTTAAGGCACCTATAACTGCAGGTAGCAATCATGTAATAATATTTCTAGGAGAGCAATTTTACTCTTAATAAGTATATAAGGAGTCCACACACAAAAAAATCATAATTTTTTTGTTGACATATCAGCAGTGGCACTATTATTACTCAAATCAAAGAGATGGAGAAATATAGTTTTGTTATATATGTGGACTTCATATATGTTGACTAAAATTTAAAATGCCTAATTGAGCAATCATGTCATCATTCCAATGGGTTTATTGCTAGAAAATTCAAATTCATATCTTTTTGCAATAAAAAATTAAAGTTTAGTTATTCATTTGTATCAAATCAATCTTTAGTGACCAAATTAGAAATAAGTGCAAAATTTAGTAACTTTTGATATCCTTTACCCTCAAAACTTTGATGTACAAGATTAAATCACTATCTACAGGCAGCATCCAGGTCATTTTTACTGCTTTAGGGACACTTAAGGCACCTATAACTGCAGGTAGCAATCATGTAATAATATTTCTAGGAGAGCAATTTTACTCTTAATGAGTTTATATGGAGTCCATACACATAAAAATCATTTTTTTGTTGACATATCAGCAGTGGCACTATTATTTCTCAAATCAAATAGATGGAGAAATATAGTTTTGTTATATATGTGGACTTCATATATGTTGACTAAGATTTAAAATGCCTAATTGAGCAATCATGTCATCATTCCAATGGGTTTATTGCTAGAAAATTCAAATTCATATCTTATTGCAATAAAAATTAAAGTTTAGTGATTCATTTGTATCAAATCAATCTTTAGTGACCGAATGAAAAATAAGTGCAAAATTTAGTGGCTTTTAATATCATTTACCCCCAAAACTTTGACGTGCAAGATTAAATCACTATCTACGGGCAGCATCCAGGTCATTTTTACTACTTTAGGGACACTTAAGGCAACTGCAGGTAGCAATCATGTAATAATATTTCTAGGAGAGCAATTTTACTCTTAATGAGTTTATATGGAGTCCATACACATAAAAATCATAATTTTTTTTGTTGACATATCAGCAGTGGCACTATTATTTCTCAAATCAAATAGACGGAGAAATATAGTTTTGTTATATATGTGGACTTCATATATGTTGACTAAGATTTAAAATGCCTAATTGAGCAATCATGTCATCATTCCAATGGGTTTATTGCTAAAAAATTCAAATTCATATCTTATTGCAATAAAAATTAAAGTTTAGTGATTCATTTGTATCAAATCAATCTTTAGTGACCAAATTAGAAATAAGTGCAAGAGTTAGTGGCTTTTGATATCATTTACCCTCAAAACTTTGATGTACAAGATTAAATCACTATCTGCAGGCAGCATCCAGGTCATTTTTACTACTTTAGGGACACTTAAGGCACCTATAACTGCAGGTAGCAATCATGTTTATTACTTATGACATTACTAGCACTTCAGTGTGCCAACTAACCTAGTGATAAGTCTCCAGGTGTGGCTTTTAAGATCCTACTAGAAAAAAATATTTGCTTTCACTAGATTGCCTACTGCCCCTTTATCTCTCTCATAGCATCTTATATCTGGAGTGAGAAAAAAAATCTTGAATAACCTTAATTATTTGCTTATGCAGGTTCAAGTTCTTGGCAAATTACAACATCCTCATCTGGTGACTTTGCTTGGTGCATGCCCAGAAGCATGGTCTCTTGTATACGAGTACTTGCCTAATGGGAGCCTCCACGACTGCCTATTTAGGAGAAGTAATATTTCTCCATTGACATGGAAAGTCCGAGCACGGATTATAGCTGAAATTTCAAGTGCACTTTGCTTCTTACACTCTTCTAAACCTGAAAAGATTGTCCATGGTGATCTGAAACCACAAAATATCCTACTTGATTCTGAGCTTAGCTGCAAAATATGCGAGTTTGGAATTTGCAGGCTGGTAACGGATGATACTCTTTATTGCCCAAGTTTTCGCAGGGACACTGGGCCAAAGGGCGCTTTTCCATATACAGATCCAGAGTTCCATAGAGTTGGGGTTCTCACAACCAAGTCTGATATATATTCCTTTGGGGTGATCATTTTACAGCTACTCACTGGAAAGCCTCCTGTTGGGTTGGTGGGTGAGGTGCGTAGAACAACATCTTGTGGAAAATTAACCTCAATTTTGGATCCTTCAGCTGGAGATTGGCCAACATTTGTGGCAGGAAGATTGGTGGACTTGGGGCTGCAGTTCTGTGAATTGAGCAGCAGGAAGAGACCTGAGTTGACACCTGCTCTGGTGAGGGAATTGGAGCAGTTGCATATTTCAGAAGAGCGAACAGTGCCATCATTCTTCTTATGCCCCATTCTTCAGGTACGTAGATTACATAAATTTCTATAAGAAAATAGAGAATTACTTGATTGTACTGTATGTAAAGCTTGGCATGGTTAAAACTTGTCTTAGGATGAACTTATCACGTAGCAAGAGTGCCGTGGCCTGGTCATCTCACATTGTAACTTACATATTTAACGAATTTTTTCAGGAAATAATGCATGATCCCCAGGTGGCTGCTGATGGGTTTACCTATGAAGGTGAAGCATTGCGTGGATGGTTGGAAAACGGCCGTGAAACGTCGCCAATGACAAATTTGAAGTTGACTCACTTGCATCTGACTGCCAACCATGCGCTGCGTCTTGCAATTCAAGACTGGCTTTGCAAATCTTAAAATCCTAGTGATTCATGTGTATATATGTATTTTAAGTGTTTAATCATGCATATACATATATGAATATGAAGCAAATACAAGCCATTTTTTACTGCCACATTCTGTACAAAGAGTTGATGAGTTAAATTCCACATTCGGTTTAGTGTTTGTCATAAATGTTGCAAGGATGTTAGTCCTTGAAATCCTTATCTAGTTGATGATTGAATAATAGTACTTAATAAGATTGTTCCTGTTGAAAAAGGAATATCTCAATCGGAACAGTTCTGTTAAGAGCATAGAATGCTAAACAAGTATATCTTAGCATACATTAGTACAATATGACTTGAATGAAGCCTGGTTCTTCTGGAGAAGACAATATCATCAAACCTGGAACACTGATTAAATATTTTGATAATTTTGCAGATGCTGTATCTGCTTAAATGAAATCTCAAGCCCTAGCATCCTTGCAGGATTCCTGCTCTTGCTGAAAGGAGGGAAGCAGCAGTTTCCTTTTCGGTAACACTAAACGGATGATCTTCTTCTATGATCATCGCTTCATCTATCCTGTCATCTATGAGTGGTTTATCTTCTCCTGTGAAGTTCCATCTATGTAGCTCTTCCTTCTTAGGAGCCATATTTTCTTTGAAACTTGTTTCAGGTTTCTCAAGCATCCAGTCATTGCTGAAATTTTCAGCAGAATTAAATTTCTGTCTCCTCCTGTCCAGCTGAGAAGTTTCATCTTCAGAGTTCGGCTTTGATATTTCATTTTTCTGAATCAAATTTTCTTCATTTGAGAATACCAACTGATTTTCCTGAGAATTGTGATCATTAAACTGAGAATTGCTTCTTGCAAATGTTCCATGAGATGATGATTCTTGCAGAATTCCTTGTGCTGCAGAAGACCTCTGGCAGAAGCTACCAAATCCTTGAATCCCTCTAGTAAGCTTTCTAGCTCTCTCTCTTTCTTCTTTGAGAAGAGGTTCTTTCTCGAGCAACTTCAGAATTCTCTCTGATTTCTTTCTAACAGCAAGCCCCCAATTGAATCTGCACGTAAAATTATTTTCTTTCTTTTCACAACAAAACAAAATGCTAATAACATTTATACTTTCAAGAAACAATATCAATAGAGAGTAAAGGGTTGAAAAATCACAAACCCTTTCTCATCTATGTATTGGAAGCTTTCCATTTCTCTAATAACCTCTTTATCAGTCTGAAAGTCCCCAGCGACACTTTCAGGCCCATGAGTCAACAAATGTTCAAGCACAATAAGTGAATTGTAAGAAACCCTCCATTTCTTTCTTTCAAATCTCAAAAACCTGATTATTTGCATAAAAGAAAATATAATTAAATGTGAAATCTTCAGAATTATGAAATTGCGAGTTTAAGCCTAATTAACAAAAAGAGAATTCAATTCCAAATCTTTAGTGTAAAATAATACATAATCAGGTCATGGAAAAGAGATTCAAAAGAGTTGAATAAGCTCATAGTACTGTGAAATTGCCGAGTTTGAACCCAGTACCAGAATAATTACCTTTTATGTAGAATCTCCACAATTCTCCAATAATCATCAACTTCAAAAGCTGCCCTTGAAATAGATCCAAGAGTACGAGTGTCTGGTGCCCATGGATTCCCATTTGTAGCTTCTTCAGTCAATCTTTTAGAATTAATAAATTCAAGATTCAAGAACAACCCAGATCAGAAACCAATCTTATTTATACATTCAATATAATTAGATCAAAATTCTTTGTAATAAAACTGTTTTAAACCATATATATATATATATATATATATATATATATATATATATATTTAAAAACTTACAGTTCTGCAGGTGTAACATCTGTTAAAGCCAATCTTGCACTCTTGAACTTTTCTTTTAAGAAGAAAGAAGCTTGTTTCTTGAATTCAAGAAAAGGTGTACCCATGTTGTTGTTATTGCTGCTATTGTTTTTGCTTAAGATAGACATGATTTTGAAGACTTTTTTCAAGATTTAGATCAAAACAAGAAAAAAGAAAACTATTAATATTCAAAAATTTCAAGAAAAGGGTTAAAATTTACGTACGTAAGCAGATTGATTAATCAGCCTAACTAATCCATAAAGAAAGTGTGTTCTGACCATCCAATATAGCACTAGCACCTACTATTTCTTTATCAAATGTAATCAAAGAATAAGAAAAATTTGGGAAATAAATAAATAAATTATAAATGAGAGAGAAAAATTCAAACAAAGATTTAAATATTAGAAAAGGAAAGTATGTTAGGAGGTGATGAATTCAAGAAAGACAAGATTTTCTTTAGTTTTGATAAAATGTTGATTTAAGAATGGGATGTGAAGTCAACATCTCTACAGTCTATATTTGCTAAACAAGTGCCGGTTCTAAGTTTGAATTTGAATTTTCCTTTACTATTTCCAGGATAGTTTTGCTACTTCCAGTCTATTCACTTAGTACGTTTGTATTTATTATTACTATTATCAAGCTTTTGGAAATTACAGAGAAGGAGCCCCATTTTTTGGCTTTTTTTTTTTAATAATTTTATTGTTATGATACATTATAAGATTTAATTGATATCTTTCCATATACATGAATATTCTAGTTTACATATTAGTATTGATTGTATTTTTCTTATTGAAAAAGCTTCCTATTTCTTGTATTTTCCTTATTGGAAAAACTTCATATTTCTTTCTCTTCTGTACTCTATATAAAGGGCCTAATACTATTGAATGGAATAACTAGAAAAACTATTATTTCCTTTATATTTTTTGTTCTTGTTCTTCTTCATTATATTTATAACATGTTATCAGTACGAATCGTTATACAATATTGTTCATAATTTTGGATAGCTTGTGGTTTGTTACAACCCAGCTACGACGAAAAATTTAAAAAAATAAAATTCAAAATTTATGGTAAACAATTTTTGTCTAATTAATTACTATTATTATTAATATTTATGTATCAAATACATTTTTTTTACAGAAAAAAACTAAATCGTTTTTTTTTTTAAGAAATCATTTGAACATATTAAGCTAATTAATTTGAAGAAATCATTTTTTTTTCTTCTCTCTTACAATTATTTATCTCAAATTGTTTTTTTTTTTAGATTTATAAAGATTTGATATACTATTTAATAATTAATCAATTAAATTCTAGTTCCTGAAAAATTAGCATTATATTTTAAATACTAGTTCTTGAAGAACTAGTATTATTTATAGTTCCTAAAGAACTAATTAAATAAATAACAAAGTTATGAGTTCCTAAAAAACTAGTATTATACTTTAAATTATAGTTCCTGAAAAACTAGTATTATTTATAATTCCTGAAAAACTAATTAAATAAATAACTAAGTTATGAGTTCATGAAGAACTAATAATAATTACAGTTCTTGAAGAACTGGTATTCCCTACAGTTCTTGAAGAACTGGTATTCTCTACGGTTCCTGAAGAATTGATATTCTCTATAGTTCTTGAAAAATTGATATTCTCTATAGTTCCTAAAAAACTAATATTCTACTTGAAAAACTAATCAAAATAAACAAATATAAATTCATTAAAGAATCATTAAATGTTCATGAAGAACTAAATGCATTGTCTATAAGTCTTTAAAAGACTAATTTTATTATGATTTTATATTAGACAATATTAATTGATGGTCCTTGACATCACGAATAAGAATTATTTATACTGATGTTACTCTTTCAGGTATTAAAATAAATAAAATAGACATTCCTAAAAAATTGATATTTTATGTTCCTGAATAACTAATAAATTTGATTTAAACTACACACGTTGAATAAATTGGATGTCAATAAAGTACCTGTGTATGGCCATAATATTAATAAACCCTTTTGCTTTGATTTTTTTATTTTGGGTGTTTCATTATTGTTTATATATATTAGAATGATGAGTATGGCCTATTTGATTAACCAACTAAATTGCAACTTTTAATTGGTTATCAATTATAATAACACATTTTATGCATAGTTTTAAAGTCATGTCTTATAATTTTTTTTTGGCATAAAATCTGACCCTAAATTATTCATATATTGATTAATTGACTTGTTTTGTGGGGAAAGGCTAATCTTGCGTTTATATTAATAGGTTTACTTGATTCATTAAATTGAGATCGATTCTACTAATGTATATATTATTAAATATCCTTCGGTCTTAACATCTCAACTCAAAATTTGTTTTATGGACAATATATATATATATATATATATATATATATATATATATATATATATATATATATATATATATATATATATATATATATATATATATATATATATATATATATTTGTTAGTTGAATAGCCTACAAAAAAGTTGTGTGTGTTATATATGTTTTAATTTTACTTATGTCAATATGTATTAGATGTGAAAGCAATTAGAGATTTAAATGTGAGATGAGATGAATATAAATTATATAAGTGACATGATTTTGTTAATTTGTGAATTGATGAATTTATTTCCGGATTGCATATATTGTTGGATTTATGTTGGTATAGAGAAATATAATTAGTGCTTACCTTTCCTTAGTAGGATAAATTATGAATTTAATGTTTGTTAAAATTAATATTAATTTATTTTCTGATTAGTCTATTTAGATATATTTTAAATATATGCAAATTAAGTTATTTAAATATAGTGAAGTATAGTGAATTAAAGTTTGGTTGATAATTTTTATATGCTCTTGAATTCAATGGGAATAATTTTTGAAGTGAGTTGTTGATAATGAAATGCATTTAAATGCTGGTAAAAGCAAAAGCCATTATCTACTTAAACCTCATTTAAGTGAGGATTTAAAAGTTAAATATCTCATTATTAATGATTTTTATATTTTCTAGAAGAGTTTTAAAGATAGATATAATCACTTGAAATATGTAGTACTACCACAAGCTCAATATGATTGGCTAAATCTATACCTATAAGACTTAAAGTCTATTTGAAAATATAATTCAACCATGTTTAAAATTACTTCACAGCTGAAATTGTGCGGTAATAAAGTTACATGCTCCTGTAGTAGTAGTATAAAAAGTGAAAATTTACAAATATTATTTTTCTAGTGGTTGCAAAGAATAATTGTTAACGAGAAATTATCAAATAATGCCCACTAGTACAACTGTATTCCCTGAAGTGAATACTATAAATTATTTGGTAAATCATGAGATTCTGAAAGAGGAACTACCCATATAGAGGACACAACTCAATTCAATATTGATGATTTTATGTAAACTCCTTGAAGGAGTAATTTGCAAGGATATTTTATAAGTTGTATATTATAATGAGTTATTTCATTACTGTTTTATCCCTAGTATATATGTACAATATATTACGTTGAACCTGCAGTTCAAGCATTGAACTTATAGTTCAATAATTAAACCTTGAAAGTTTGGCATGAATGTCATTGTGTACATCATATATACTCTCCCTTGAAACTTGTATAAGGACATGAGCCGTAAATTTTTTTTTGTGCCATGAATATATTAAATCTATCTCAATGTGCGATAATGGATCCACAAAAGACACTATGAATTTATTTTGATGAGGCATATTTTTCGACATTAGGGGAGGAAAAGCACCTGCAGTGCTAAAGAATGTCGAGAAATTTATTAGAAGGAAAACCCTTTAAATAATTTTGGTCCATATACAAGTTTGAATGAACCAAAAGTTCACAAAATAATACAGTTGCAATAAATTACAATTTAACTGCCAAATGCATTTATAAATGCTAAAAGAGTGACAAAGTCTCATATTACAGCTACTAATACCCTAGCAAGAGTTGTGATTCCAATTGCAAATAGAAAATCAATCAATCTCACTACACGCCAGAAGCGTGGATAGTAAATTGTAACTAAAGACAAAAATCTGCGAAAAAGAAAAGCAGTGTCACTCATAAAATCTCCTGAAGAGAAATCTCTTAAAGAAGAAGATCTCAATCAAAGAGCTATAGTCAATTATGAGACACAGACTGAGACAACGGAATAATTAGATCCTCCATATATGGTTTCTGGAGTTGATGATCATATAAATGAAAACTATGAGATCTCAATTATTTTTGTAATATAAGAAAAAGTTGATAGAAATTTAATTATCGTCGACGATGAATTTGTCTCAACAGTAACTCTTGTTGTTACAAGAGAAAATATGGATACATAATTTATAAGTATAATTGAATATTAGCATAAACATGATTGATCATCATGGAATGAGGCAATTAAAGTAGAGCTAGATTCGTTCTATCATTGATTATGAGAAAAATAATTCTCTTATTATGAAAATGATCATGTTCCGATACTTAATTAATATGGTAGTTAATGAAAGGCTTATTGTACGCCTTATGAAAGTAATAAGAGTCCCAAAAGGACTAAGTATATCATAAATGAATACAAATGTGACATATATTTCATTAAATTGCAAAAATCAATGTATGGATTAAAGCAATATGGACATGTGATATGATTGTTTGAATAAATTCTTATTGAAAGAAAAATTTGTGAATAATACATTATGTCCATTTGTATTCATAAAAGACTATAAAATAGTATATGTTATTATTGCAGTATAAGTTGATTTAAATAGTAATGTGACTCCTAATGAACTCAAATAAGTATGTACTTATTTGAAAAGTGAGTTTGAGATGAAAAATTTAAATGAAATGAAATTTTGTATCGGCCTGCAGATCGATTATTATGAGTCATAATACACTAGTATACTTATGTGGAAAAGATATTTAAGCAATTTTTGCATGGATAAATCTTCTTCCTCAAGCACACCAATAGGTGGTCTGCTCACTAGAAGTAAAGAGAGACTCTTTTAGACCTAAAAAAAAAAAAGATAATAAAGAGCTATTTGGTCTTGAAGTACCATATATAAGTGCTATAGGGCACTCTTATATTTTGCAAATTGCATCAAGCCTGATATTACATTTGCAAGAAAAATTCTTAGCTAGGTATAACTCTGCACCTACAAAGAGATATTAGAGTGGTGTAAAAAGTTATCTTCAATATACTATTAATATTATAATTCATATTTGAAATTGGTCTATATGTGAATATTGATTATTTGCTTAGTCTCCATGATGGTAGATTTTAGACTGGCTATGTATTTATTTATGGTGGTACTGCAATTTTATAAAGGTTTTTATGGTCTTGAAGTACCTCACTAAAAGATACTCTCATTGTATTTTGAGAATAATGTAATTTGCACAAATTAAAGGTGGTTATATTAAGGGTAATGAAGTAGACATAAACTTCACCTAAATTTTGAAGCTCCAGAAGAGATCTCCACCAAATTCGCTTGAGTGACAATTTAACAGACTTATGTACAAAGTTTTTACCTAATGTGGTATTTAAACGATATCGTTTTATCAATTAGTATACACCGTGTTAAAATCTATCATCATCAGGGGGAGTGAATTAGTATATAATTGTATTCTTTTTCCTTAATCAAGTTTTTATCCCACAGAGTTTTTCCTTAGTAAGGTTTTAACAAGGCATATTTTTTGTAAAACACATTAAGGAAGAGTGTTATGATACATTATAAGATTTGATTGATATCTTTCCATATACATGAATATTCTAGTTTCTATATTAGTATTGATTGTATTTTCCTTATTGGAAAAGCTTCATATTTCTTGTATTTTTCTTATTGGAAAAGTTTCCTATTTTTTTCTCTTATGTACTCTATATAAAGGGCCTAATACTATTGAATGAAATAACTATAAAAACTATTATCTCTTTTATATTTTATATTTTTATTTTTCTCCATTATATTTATAACATTCATGTCTATTTTATATATCTTGAAAAAATATTGGCAAAAAGTAAATAAAAACCATGTCACAAGAACAACTAAAATTAAAATTGTCAAAAAATGTCTCAGTGATATTAGACATAATTATTAATGTCATATTGAACCAACCATCATTATTATTTATCGGACTTTATTTGATATAATTAGAGTACCTAATTTATAATACACGAGATTAAAAGAAAAAAAATTAAGTACTCACGTTCTCCGCAAGATTTATAATGAAAACAGTACAGAATTTTAATTTTATTTGTAGAAAATTAAATAAATCAAAATAAGTGTTGTAAATTAATAATATAAAATAATTTTTTTCTAAATAAATTTTTTTGTCAAACTAATAAATTTATTGTTAGAATTAAAAATTTTACATAAAAAATATCAAAAATTAATATAATTTAAAACTTTAAACATCTAATAGTATAAACTTTCGAATTAGATTTACATAGTATCCACGCAGTATTATGGTCGACTGTACATATAATTTGTACTCTTATTGCGTAGCGACGTCGAAGAGCGTTGGAAATACAGGACATTGAAAAATAAAAAATAAAGAAAATCACAGACGTGGGTGCATCATCATGCGACACGTGGGGATCATTATAAAACAACCGCTTTCATCTTGGCTAGTCGGCATCTAGTCATTTTTAAAGCTAAAACCAATTTTAAAGCAACTGGTGACTTAATACGTATAATACCTTCAATTCTAACTATAATACTTATTAGATATTTTAATTATTGAAATTAATAAATATTTTAATTAGATGAAATTTCCAAGAAAAATTTTATTAAATATTGTTATTTTGAAAGTCATTATAGTTAGTATTATTAATATATTTATTACTATTTATATTAATTATTTTATTGTAAATACTAAAAATATATTTTTATTTGTTAATTAAAATGCATTATTAATAGTTACATTTTATAATAATAATTATTATTATCATCATTAGCATTATCATTATTATTATTATTATTATTATTATTACTATCAAATATAATTAATAGAAAATTTTCAAATGCAGAAGAAACTTTAAAGCCATGAGTTATTATTATTATTTTTAAAAAAAGAAAAAAAGATATTTTGTTTATAAATAGGACATCAGTTGATTTAGCGAATTAGCTGCTGCCTTTATAGGGCATAGAGAGACAGACAAACAGAGAGACACACACACACACACACATAAAGCAGAAAAGGGAAGGAGGAGAGAGATAGAAGCTTCTACCCAATAAGCTTCTACTCAATCATTCACTGCCATCCGATGACTAGAGTTGTGCACGTAGCGGACCATTGGAAAGGGGAGAGGCTGATCTTTCCATCAATACTAGGCCTGTCATCATCCACATTTGTAGCCATTGCACACACTGCCTGAAGGTACTGCCGGTCAGTATCTTCTAAATCATTTTTCAGCCACTTTCCAACCTCCTTTCCAGCTGATCTTGGTATGACTAGACTCCTTGTGATTCCAGCTTTCTTTTGGCATATTATTTAGAATTTTTTGTTTGGCTGGAATCTGACGATGCTTGGTTGACGGAGCAACAAAAACAGCCAGCAAATCCATATCCGTTCATTCCAAGATGAGTTTATTGATATCCATCTCAAAGAAAATCGACACCGACAACCTTTTTCGGTGACTTTTCCCGTGACTTTTCCAGCAACCTCTAGTAAGAGGTGATCAACTTTCCAAATTTGTTTCTAATGATTATTCTAATTTTAGAACGTGAAAGTTTTATTTGATTAAGTAATAGTTAGATTGGTAATGATCTTAATGTAAGATTTATTAAATTAATTAGTATGGATCTATAAAAATACTATTGATATGAAAAAATAAAGTTTACAATTAAATTGAGAATTTTTCTTACTGTAGGCTAGTAAATCGGAAACTATTGATTAGACTAAAGTGATTGAAATTGATTGGAGAAATTAGTATAAAGAGGTGAGTTAAAGGAATATATCAATGCAAGGTAACCTACCATAAATTGTTCATTGAAATTACTAATTAGTTTTAATATCTTCTATTGCTTATTGATTATTATTAAAATTTTGTTATTGTTATTGATCATTGAATCCCTTATTGATTTATAAACCACACTAATTGATTAATGACCAACTTTTCATTGATCTCATATAAATGATTATTGTTTCATTATTATTGAGAGACCACTTGGGTCTAGTTGTTGTTTTTGTTTCTACCGAATTATTGACCATACATTTGACAGAATGCCTATACTAATAGGAGATAAACCATTAGACTGTGTGCACTAGTGAGCCAATTGATAGGGTTAAACATATCAGTGTCCTACCTAGAGAGGACTACGTACTCTAAGCGTATGCTTAGCCAAGCATGCGTTAAATAGAGCAGTTACTACGCTTATTGATTGTTATTCATTTATTGATATTGTTCTATCTTAGTTTGATGCCATTTCTTCTAGGCACATATATGTTATTGTTTCTAACCCATTATGTTGCTATATGATATATTCTTCATGCAGCCCCCAGGTATTGGTATATTTCATAAATCACTAAGTTGAATATTCACCCTCTTCATTATGGTTTTTCAGTTGCTAGAGTAAAGGAGGTTAGAAATAGAGAAGACTGAGCTTCTTATTTTCATTCACTCCATAAGAAGCTATCTTAATGTAAATATTTTAATCACTTTATTATGTTTCATTATGTACTACTATAAACATTCCATAGTATTTGAATGGATCTAAACAACAATTATTTCTGTTTAGTTAAGATAAAATAAAAATTATATTTTAAATGAAATATTTTGGACTAATATATGATAAAATATATACATGATATTGAAATGTCATTTATTTTGATTTAAGGAAATTTTATTGATATAATTGGATTCTACGGGTATATGGTAGACTTAAACTTACCTTTGCCCTAGGGCCATCATACAATTAAAATTAGAGTGTGACAAAAGTGGTATTAGAGCATAGTTTTGGAATAGAAGTATTGTAATCTAAGTGCATGCATGACTAGGAAAACTATGGAGTATAGGATTCCATCACGTCATTATTATGTCTTCTTTTAATATAGATCTGCGTATATTATTATGTTATAAATCTAAGTTATCTTATTGCTTCTTATCAGCTTATGGATATTCCTCCCCGAAGTGGCTGAGGTCATCCTAGAAGGGTTGTTCCTCCTAAAGAAGGTTATATTTGTCAAGTGGGGAATAATACAGTTCCTCCCCTTGCACCCACAAGTAATGTGGCTACAGTAGCACAGAGATTAGAGCAACTCCAAAGGAATTATGAGATGCTAGTTGAGTTGGTTACTCAACAGAGATAACAGCCTATTCCTCCTGTTCCTGTTGCCATTGTTGCTCCTCCTTCATTGGCTCTACCTCAGCCACAAGAGGTTACCTCAGTAAAGAAAGTCAGTTATGGAAAGTTCTTAAAGTTAAAGCCTTTAGAGAATAAGGGTGATGTGGACCTTATAGATTTCTTAAAAGAAGTGGAAGATAAGGCACATATTTTAAGGATTTCAAATAGAAGAGCAATGGAATTTGCTAGGTACTAATGAAGGAAGATGCTAAAGAATGGTTTAAGAGGATCATAACTAGAGTACTTAGGAATAATGAAGAAATTACTTGGGAACAATTTAAAGAAAAAGTAGTGGATAAGTTCTTACAGGAAAGTGTGAGGGAGGTTAGAGCTATGAAATTTGAAAGGCTAGTACAGACTCCAGATATGATTGTTTCTTATAAAAAGTTTAGTCAGTTGAGTAAATATGCTAAGCTCTTTTACTTAATGAAGCTGCTAGAATTCAACATTTTCATAAAGGATTGATTGCTCCTCTATTTAAGGTGTTAACTGCTCATGAATTTGATTCTTACTCTAAGATTATTGAAAAAACAAGAGTAATTGAGAACAGGGAAATATAGGTAAAGGCAATTTGAGAAAAAAAAAGGAGATAGCAAGGATTGGTAGTTCCTCCAAGTAAGGTAGAGATGATAGGGGGTAAAAAGTATAGATATATCTCTATAGTCACTGTGTAATTTTAGAAGCCAATAAGGGAGATCTTAAACAAGACAGAATCCTACTTAATCAGCTTCTTAGATGAGTTACAGTGCAGCTATTCCACCTTATCTAGGGCTTCCATTCCTCTATGCCCTGCTTATGAGAGGAAATATAAGGGTCAAAGTTATATAGAGATCGGTGCTTATTTTGGTTAAGGTAGCAAGGGCACTTTGTGGAAGATTGTTCGTGAGGATCAACAATTAGAGCCCAGACTTCTTAGTCCATAGTTCAGATGGAGAGGGCTAGTAATAGTGGGCTGCCAATGGGTAGAGGGAATGGTGGTAGAGGTGCTAAGATTGGTAAAGATACAAGGCAAGCTTCTAGTTAGACTTCCAAATAGACCCCCATGGGTAGAGGGAAAGGAAGAGTATTTACTTTGGCTCAACCTCTACTACTGTGGTTACAGGTATTCTCCCTATCCAAATTTGGATGCATGAGTATTGTTTGATTGTGGGGCTATTCATTCCTTTGTTTCTTCATATTTTGCTAAGAAATTATCAATGGCATATAAACTGTTAGAAAATCCATTAGTTGTGTCTACACCTTGAGAAGAAGAGATAGAGATTCATAATATTTTTCCTTCTTGTATAGTGAAAACTTATGATAGAGAGTTAGAGGTTGATTTGATAGAATTGCTAGTGTTAGAATTTAATGTGATCTTGGGCATGGAAAGAATTTTGCTACCATCAATTGTCATGATAAGAAGATTATGTTTAGACCTCTTGCGGGGATATAATTTGAATATTAGGGAGGAAGGAATGAAGCGCCATATAATATGATATCTGCCATTAGAGCAAAAAGACTGTTAAAGAAGGGATGTCAAGGGTATCTAGCTTATATAAAGGATACCGAGTTCAAAGTAAAGGGGATAGAGCGCATTTTGATTGTTAATGAATCTCCAGATGTGTTCCCTGAGAAATTACTGAGTTTGCCAACTGAATGGGAGATCGAATTCAATATTAAAGTGTTATCGAGAACTAATATGATCTCTATTCCTCCTTATCGTATGGCACCAACTGAATTGAAAGAGCTAAAGATATAGTTACAAGATTTACTTGATTAGGGTTTATTCTTCCTAGTAGTTCACTTTAGGGTGCACCAATATTATTTGTAAAGAAGAGGGCTAATTCTTTGCGACTATGCATTAATTATAGGTAACTTAACAAAGTCACTATTTAGAATAAGTATCCACTTTCTCAAATTGATGACTTGTTTGATCAGCTGCAAGGAGCAAACAATTTCTCAAAGATAGACATGAGATTAGGATTCACCAGCTGAGAATTCGGAAGGAGGACGTGCCTAAAACTACATTTCGAATAAGATATGGACATTATGAATTCTTAATGCTGCCTTTTAGCTTGATAAATGCACTAGCTACTTTTATGGATTTAATTAATTGGGCCTTCTATGAGACCTTGCCTCGAACGTCCCTTCCTCGCTTGGGAAAATTGCCTTAAGGAAACGTGAGCGATTTTTAAGGAGGTTATGGAACGAGTTTCAGTGCTCACGATTGGAACGACTATTGCTAGAAAAATTGATTTTTTTTTATTTTGAAAAGTAATTTTGGAAGTCGCTATCCTAATTTATTTTTAAATGAAAAATTAAGAAAAAAACCCAATGTGACTCAAATTCATTAATTTTCTTAATTAATTTACTCAAGGATAAAATTACTAGGCTCGAACCATGTTATGCTTAGGGACTAGATTTTTGGTTAAATAATCTAAATTTGGCTCTTAAGTTTAATTTGACTTAAAAAAAATTGATTTCATAAATAATATTTATAAGATGACAATTATAAAAAAAAAAATGCATGAATATGGCATAATATGAATGTATGGTGAATGGGGGATTAATAAAATAATTAAAGTAAATATTCACAAATTAAGAAGAGTATTCCCTTTAATTCTTATGGATTTAGGAGAACCACATAATCACTCCTTAAGTCCAATTAAGGTGATTACATTAATAAAAAATTGAGATGTCTTTTTTAGCCCTTATGGGATTCTAGGAAGATTACATATTCTCTTGTAAATAGCATTTAGAAAATAATTGATTATATTTGGAAAATGGAAAATAAATTTTAATTTGAAAGATTGGATTTGAAGTTTGGATTTAAATTCTAAACGTGCCTATGTACCTGTGACATCCCATTTTTGGGATGGACAGTCCTAGGGTATGGGTGGCTATAAAGGTACCGAAAACCGTAGAACCTCTCTACCTGTTATCAAAACCATCATGGTATCAAGCAACCAAATTGCAATAAACACATCAATAATGCCCAAGATCATAACCTGAATCATATTAACCACTTCACAGTACAATTCTATATACATACTCCTTAATGATTATCAATAACATTTATCGATTAATTCATACATATTTCTCATCCTTACATAAACAAATTATATTACATATTAACACAACTAAAACTTCAATTTCTACAGAGCAACTAACTATAATATACATATACTTGCATATAAATAACATAACAAATATTTTCAAAGAAACTTCTACTTATATGCCATCTCTAAGTGAGACTTATGCTTCAGCTTGGACTGATCACTCTTAATTCTCCTGTAGAAAAATTTGGGAAAAAAAGGAGTGAGTTTATGACTCAGTGAGTATGAGGCCTCGCCCAAGCACTGGTCTGATCCGTAAAGGGAATCGAAATACTCATTTGGGTTTAAACTCACGATGAAACCCTCGGGTTCAGATTGGTTGATTTTTGAAAAGAGTTGCCACCTTAATTTTATTTTATTTGGGAAAAGATTAAGGAAAAAACTCAAATTGACTCCAATTAATATCCCAAAGGAAAAGATCACTAGCCTCGAAACCAAAGAGGATTTGGGGACTAGGTTTTCAGTTTATTTAGAAAAATGATTAGTTTGGCAAATTTAATACATGATGACTTAAAATGAATTTCATGAACAATTTGCATAATGCATTAACAATTATATAATGCATGAATAAACAAATAAATAAACATCCATTCAAAGCAATAAAGTAAAGGAATTAACTTTGCAATTCAAAACCAAAATAGGGGATACTTCCTCTAGCCCTTATGGGTTCTAGGAAAGTCACACATTCTCCAAAATAATTCTAAAGTAGTTACTAAAGAAAAATATTGCAAAAGAAAGACAAAATCAATATTATAATAAAGAAAACAAACTAAAGAAAATATTGCAAAGAAAAGAACTAATTCATAAAGTAACATACAAGAGAAAGGTTATATTTTATTTAAATTGGATTTGATGCTTTAAACAAGCAAGCCTACGTATCCCTTTGAATGGAAATCAAAATCCACGTAGTTCGCCCTTCTTACGAAGGGGTTAGTTTAGTCTAGCCATTTATCATGTTTCAGTTCATTGATTAAAATGTGGGTTAATTGATTAAATCAGATTGATTGATTATCGAGTTGTTAATTAGATTAGGTTTTAATTAGTAAGTCAATGTAACAATTCCAATCATTTACCTAGTTGACTAAATCATATTCTAATCAACATGCCTTAAAGTAATGAAAGAAAATGATAAATCATGCAAAGCAAAGAAATAATAAATGAAAAGAATAAACTAAACAATCCTAAGAAAATGAAATAAAACAAAAATAACAAAAGAAGAAAATAAATACCTTACAAGGACGAGGCTTGGGGACGTAGGGTGGATGAAGTGGATGACCAGATCATAATTCCACCTTTTCAGCTCGGTGGAATGACAACCTTCAAATGGCTACTTGGACGACATTATTAGGACTTCCAAGGACTGATTTGAGGAGAGCTACCTCGAAATGACCACCATAATAAAATAAAATCTTAAACTAAAAAGTTCGTTCCTTTTGGACCAAACCTTCAAAAATATTGATTGCTTTGAAATCAATTAATTTTATTAAGAAATTCTAAGTGTCGAAATGAGGTAGGGAGGTGGAGCTTTTATAAATAGAGACTTGGGAGTGAAAATGGTGAACTTTCAATGTGGGATTTGCTTCCCAATGCAGGAAACCGCATAGGAGGCTTCAGGAACCGCACACGGCAACATCGAGACCGCACGAAATGCATAGAGCAAATCGTTGCCACATAGGACTTGTGCAGTTCCGCATAGAGCCTTTAAGGTTTTGTAAAGGCCTTGTACAATTTTGCACAGGGTTTGTGCAGTCACTAGTGCTCTATGCCGTCACCATGAGACTACTCGCCATTTTTGACTCCGTTCTCGTCCATTTCAACTCCGATTTAAGCTTAGTTTGATTCTATAGGTTTGTAATTGAGTGTCGGTTGTCTGAAAGTGCAAATTTAAAGGTTCACAGTGAGTAAAATATTTATGTTACAATAGATCAAATGGCTTGGGCTCAAGGTTCACTAACAAGGAGAGCATTTGGCTGAGTTATATATATATATATTAGTGGATAGAGAAGATGAATGACAATGATTATCAATAATACTTTTGGAAACTTAAATCAAGTACCAATAACATATTTAAATCTTTATATTGAATAGTGTAAAATGTATATTATTCTTGAAATTAATTTATCAAATGTTAAGAACTAATTATACTTTTGAAAGTCGAGTCGTATAACAAATACTTTAATAAATTTAAAACTTTTCATTCAAATACGAATAATTTGCAATACACTTCAAATACAAATTCAAATAACTAACCATAGTTTCAAATATACTTTCAAATAAATAGTAACACATATTAAATATGATTTCATATAACTGATAGTAGATTTTAAATACTTTCTTTAAATAACTAATAACTTGAAATTCGATTGAAATACAATAGTAAATACAACTTATGAAATATGTTTCAAAACTTTTCTTATCTCATAATTATCTTTAAAATCTTTTACAATAGATGAGAGAGGATTTTATCCTTATATTCTCATCAACATTATAATAACGGCAGCTCTTTTTGCTGAGCATTTGCCAAATATCTTGTACTTCTTTATAAAACATCATTCATAAAACACTATCATATAATATCATTATCATTAGCAGAAATCTGGTCTATAATAATTGGATGCAGATTTGATCCATGCATCTTATCAAAATTACATTAATTGCAAAGGCTCTTCTTACGGGGCAATACCATACTTCTTACGCTAGGCGGGCCAGGCCAAGTAGCTAGGATCATACCTCCTCCCAGCTAGAGTCACTACAATGTACACTGCCCAGTGTTCCCCACACTGAATAAGGGGATCTCTGCTTGAAAATTTGAAAACCAAATAAAATAACTTTATAAAATATATAACAATGCACTAACATATAACTTCCCTTATAGGAAAAAAGCAATCAAATATCACATATCTTATAAGATAATTTAACAAATTAAGTGTTCACATAGGAGACTACAAATATCCATATAAAGTACTTCAGCACTCATCAATAACCAACTCATTTAACACTTATAAAATCAACATAAACATATATAACTTTTAAAAATCATAAACATAAACTCATTTAACACTTATAAACTCATTAATGACTATTTTAGTAAATACTTTATAACTTTTAAAATAATAGTAAAGATATATATGTAGTTCAATCATATTATCGAAAGGAAATCGAATAATCATATATGTATTGCAATAAGCACATGGAAGAAACTTTTATGAACTTATTATTTAGGATTCTCATAGCGATTAGGAAATTTAAATGGATAGAAGTTTCATGCATTATGGTTTTACAATGATACGATTTTCGATACAGATTCGCAATAAAAAATAGGATTGTAATTACTCACCTTTCTCACTATATCCTGTAGTTAGGTTTAACCCATCTCCACTTCCATTCAACTCATCTTTTCTCGGCTCAATTCCTCCTACACGTAAAATCCCAATTCACATATCAATTACGATTCAATCCTTTATTTGTTACTTTTATAATCTATTCACAAAATCATAATCAATTAATCCTCTATAATTTATCTTAATTAATTAATCCTCTATAATTTATTCTTATATATTTCCTATAATTCTAATGAAAATTCAATAGCATTTCCCCTATAATTGGACTAATCTGCCTGAAAATCAATAAACATTCTTAACTCAATAAGCATCACAATTCAATTGTCCAACCTAGAGCTCCAATACATCAATTAATCCCATCTGCCATCTTATCTCAATACTCAACTAAGATAACTCCAAAATTCATATAATATCGCTCCATTTGCTTAGCAGAATTATTTTAATATTATTCATGTAATAACTAACTATATACACATTTACTAATAATTTACAAGAAAATTCATATAACCTTCTAATAACCAACTATATAATTAAAAGGAAATCATTAACAATTTAATTTCATTTTAAACAACTTTTATACAATTTAATAATGATTTCTGTTTATCAATTTAACACTAAAAATAACTAAACATGAACAATCTAATAATTTTTCTAACATTTAAACATTGGAATTAATTTAACAGAAATGCATTCTAGGCTCACCAGAATCGAATTCTTGAAATCCAACTTCGGAATTGGATTGTACACGTGAAGAATGACCCGTTGAAGGTCTCTATCACTGGCTGTGCATGGGGCCATGCCCTGGCGACGTGCCGCTGCTGGACATGGGGGATAGTAGCGTGGTCATGTCGTTTCGCTCGTCTCAATGCTAGGAACACAGATATACACCTCACTTGTTGCCACACTCCCCCATTCCACCGAAAAATGCCTCCAAAGTTCTGATGGCTCAACTTCCAATCTCCTTCTCTGATCATCCTCAGTCGATGAGCTAGGTACCAAATTGAAGCTCTTGATAAGGCTGTTTTATAGCCACCAGAATCGCCCTCATCCGTTGCCAGAATCGTCAAAAATCATGGTTTGAAACTTTGGCGCTGGCGAGACTTTGTCGTGCGCATTTGGTATTGTCTACCACCCCTTCTTGCTGCTGCCGATTTTATCATGATTGCCGGAGGTTGAGGAGTGGCTAGGTGCTGGCGGTGCAGCCCATTGCCGGCCGGAGCTTAACCAGTAGTCCCTCTCTCTCTCTCTTTGTCGTTTTGTCTCCCTCTGCTCTCTCCCGATTATGCACTTCTATTTCTTTCTTTTTTTTTTCCCTTTCCTATTTTTACACTTATACATATACATTTTTTCTTTATATATAACTCTTAAAAATCTACTCAAATATTATTATCATTATCATTATAATAATAATAATTATTATTATTATTACAAACCCAATAAAATTACATTTTTATTCTATAATACTTTCAAAATTAAAAATAATACACTTCTATGAAAATATTTTCTTAAATTACATTATATTTTATTTCTTAAAATATTTTGATTCCTTAACTTATCAAAAAATAATCATTTTTTTTTATTAAAATGGAAATTCATGAATTACGAAAAATCAAGTTGTTACAGTACCCCATTGAATGGAGATCAAAACTTATGTAGTTCATTCCATGGTTAAGTGAAGAGATTTACAGATTGATTAAATTGATTTTTGGTTTGAGAGATGAGTTGATAAAAAATACCTTAGATTTTGATGGACGAGATGGATGAAGTATTTTGCTTGACTGAAATTCTGTTTTATCAGAATTGGATGATTGGATTGATTAAGGATTTGATTAATTAAAAATGATTAGTGGATGGATTAATTAATTAAAATGATTAATTAATTAATTAATTAAAATAGTGGGTGGATACAAAAAGATTTTGATTTAATTTGATTTTACAAAGGTGGTTAATTAATTAATTAATTTTTGAGTGATTAAAAAAAATTTTAGTTAATTAAAAAGGATTAATTAACTTGGTTTAGGTAAATAAATAAATTAATTAAAATGATTAATTAATTAATTAAAGAGTGGATGGAGGGAGGAGAAGAAAGAAAAAATTGATAGATAGTAATCAATATCAATTTTTGGAGTGAAGTTGGCAAGAAAGGTAAATTATCTCCAAGATACATCGTCCTTTCGAGATTTTGGATTAAGTAGGAGAGATTTCATACCGATTAGCATTACCACCTTATATGGACAATATTCATTCGGAGTTCCATATTTCAATGCTTTGCAAGTACATTAAGGATTTGTGGCATGTATTGTAGGCTCAACCATCTTAAACAGGACTTGTTTTATGAAGAAGTTTTGGTAGCTATCATTGATATATTGGTTAGGAAGCTTCGAAATAAGGAAATCCCAATGGTAAAAGTATTATGGTAAAATCAAACTATGGAAGAGTGTACTTTGGGGAGTGAACAAACTATGAGATATAGATATCCCTTTCTATTCTCGATTGTTTTAATTATTTGTTTGCCCTTATGCACCAAAAAGGGGGGTTGAATTGATGGAAAATAAAAAAAAATAGATAGAAAAAGATAGGGAAGGAGAATGAACACAATCAATTTTATAGTGGTTTGGGTATTAACGAACCCTACATCCACTCTCCAATCTCAATTGAGTATTCTACTACTAGATGATACTTACAAGGAGTTTCAAGCTCACTCCAAACTTACAATGTGTTTTGAATGGCTTACACACAACCCTTACAAGTGTTTCCCTCAGGCTCACACTTAAACCTATACAAGTATTTTCTAATGACTCACTCTCAACCCAACAATATGTGTTTTCAAGGCTAACACTCAACCCTTTGAGCTATTAATGCTCTTACAACAACCAAATGATAACAATTAAGAGGTAAGGCTTTGAGAATCAAAATTGCAAGAGTTTGGCTTAAATAAAAGTTGTTGGATTCTTAATGAGGGTCTTTGAAAGGGGGTATTTATAGCTTCTTCTCTCCAAATTCCCGTTACAAAGAGATACCAAGAAGGATCCTCACAATAGCCACAATATCTTGCATTAAATGCACTGTTAGAGTTGGATTGCAGTTGCTAAGCCTTTTTCGCGATCGTGACTCATTTTTCGCAGGTGCGACTATTATTTCCCAATTGTGATCTTTATAATCCACAATGGCTAGATCACACGTGGCATCTTCTTGTTGGATTTTCAACTATCCGTTGCAAGCTCTGAATGCTATATGAATTTTACGGTCGCGACTTATAATTCGTAGTTGCATATCAGGTATCATGCCCTTGGTCATGGTCGCGACCTCTCTAATTCTCGAAGCTAAAAAATGAACAACTTGCCTTCTGATTGTCTCGGTCGATCATGGTTGCAGTCATGATTTAGTGGTCGCGGTCGTGACTTTGCTGTCTTGGGCGCGACACAGAAGTCAACTTATATACTTTGGGAGATTTTGATTTTCTTTCAATTTCAATCAATAAATATGATATATTCTGCAAAACAAACACTTGAACAAACATTAGATAACCTTTAATTTGATTGACAAGATCAAAATAAAGATTGACTAAGTTTTGAAATAACTTAGGTCAACAATCTCCCCCTTTTTGATTTTGGCAATCAAATTGAACTTAAATATAAAATAGAAGTTAAATGTAAAATAACATTCAATTCGTCAAGAGTTCTCCCCCTCAATTTATGCAACAAATGACAAAAAAATTTAAAATGGAGAACAAAAAAATTATAAAATGGAGAACATATTCTCAAAGATATCTCAAGGTTGTAACCAAGTGATGTTTATTTGAGTTTATTTAAGTTCTATGTTTCTCCCCCATTGGCAATATCAAAAAGAAATATAGAAAATATATTGCAAAGGGAACAAAACAAAGAATAAGCAAGATCAAAATAGAGAAAATAGACAATTGTATTAATTTGAAATTGATTGATGCCACATTACAATGCATGAAAAACAGAAGGAAGAAAATTTGAAACAAAGCAAAAGAAACAAAAGAAATAAGAAATTTTAAGAGAAAATCTAAGAATCTCCTCCATCTTCTCCATCTTTGGGTTCCTCTTCTTCTTAATGAGGGGCCTCTTTTTGTGTCTCCTCCTCTTCTTTTTCACTAAATTGCCAATCTTGGAGGTTGCATTAAAGAAGACCCATGTGACCTTGCATATCAAATATGTCTTGGTGAATGTGGTCTAAAAGAGAGAGTCTCCTTCAAACTTTTTGAAGAAGGTGATTGGTCTCATCTTGAGGTTGAGATGGAGTAATAGGTGCTACTTGGGGTGCTTGCTCTTGTGGTTGACTAGGTTCACCTACCACCACCCTTGATCTTTTCCTAATCCCTTCTTGGATTGCAACATCTCCAAAAAGATAATCATATTTCCGTTCCTTTTCTCTCAATGCCTTGGCATTGATTATGTATTGAAAGTCAATGAGGGGCTTTTTGATTGGTTTTTAGAGAATGGCTATATTAGGTGGAGTAAGAGCCCCAACATGTTTGGCTATGGTAGAAATGTGGGAAGAGAAGAGAATGGTGCTTTTTTTTTTTGTTGAAGAAAAGTGAAGGAATTAGTCTATAAGAAACCTAGCGGATTGGATTGGTTTTCCCTTGACAAGACCATATAGAAAGAAGAGATCTCTTTCGGAAACCTTTTCATTTCTATCCCTTCTTGCATTGATGGTGAGGGTGACAATCCTATGGAGAAGCCAAAGAGAAAGTGTCTTGATGTGTTTGGCTAGGGAGGATTTTGGATCGAATTTTGGCTCAATGGAAATTTCAGTCCAAAAAGAATTGAGGTGAAGGGAGAAATCATTAATGGTGTAGGCACCCTCAATTTGGAAACCAAAGATGTTGGCAAGATCACTAAGGGAAAGCTCATAGAGGTGACCAAAAAATCGAAAATCTATGGCGTAATGGCCACGAGTAGGATAAAGTTTTTTGTGGACAACTAGGGTGGCAAGGAATTCCTTAGTTAGCTCATCATACCCATCTTCATCTACAAAAACAAATTGCCCCCATTCTAAATTTTTGAGGTAGCCAACAATGTTATCCTCAATTCCTAAAGTTTTGAGAACACTAAGGAAGGAATTTTGGAGGGTAAGATAAATTTTTTTTAAATCCTAAGAAAATTTTGTTTTTCCTCTTGTGTAATACCCCTCACGAGTTCAAGAGGAGAGGGTTAAGAGGAGGTTTGGACTTCTTGTCCTTTTCTAGAGGGTCTCCTTGAAGCCATTGATGGAGAAGTAGATGTAGAATGAGAAGAAAATTGAAAGTAAAATGAGAGGAGAGTGGGAGAGAGTTAGGTTTTAGCTTAGAAAAGTGTTTGGAGATGTTTGAGAATAGTTAAATTAGAAATAGAAGGATATTTATAGGCAAAAATGGGCTGAAAAATGATAAAAAATGGCTAGTTTTTGCATTAAATTGATTTTTGCCCGTTGAATAACAGCTAGTTTTAAATACTGCTAAAACTTTGTTTCGCGACCGCGAATTTTGAAAAAATCAAAAATCGGATCCGCGATTTTCTTATCGCGAGCAGGATTTTGGAACTCAAAGATAATGGCTAAAAATTTTAAATTTCATGACCACTAATTTTATGTCGCGACTGCGAATTTTAAATATTTGAAAATTTTTGAAGGAATTTGAGTGCAATATAATTGGAATTATAATTCAAGATTAAAATGAATATAATTATATATCCAACAAACTATGATAAAATAAATTAATGCAAATTAATTTCAAGCAATTTGGATCAAATATACCAAAAATCAACCAAAAATATACCAAAATACAGTAAGTCAAGTAATTGAAGTTAAATATACCAAAAATGAACCATAAAGCAACCAACATGCAACCAAAATGCAGAAGGAAAAATAATTTAAATTTAAATGAATTAAGGATCACCTCAATTCAAGAATAAAAAAAATTAAAGATAAATGTCATAACAAGCATAAAATTTTAATGCCAATGAAAAACTTTATGTAATTTTGAAAATCTAAGGCAATGAGCTCCCATCAAGCATGCCAATTCCCTTTTTATGAAATTTAATCTTTTTTCATTTAGGGGTTTTGTGAAAATATCAGCAAGTTGGTTAGTTGTATTAATAAATTCTAACACAACATCACCATTTTGCACATGATCTCTGAAGAAATGATGCTAGGGGTTTTGTGAAAATATCAGCAAGTTGATTAGTTGTATTAATAAATTCTAACACAACATCACCATTTTGCACATGATCTCTGAAGAAATGATGCCTAATGTCTATATGCTTACTCCTAGAATGTTGGATGGGATTTTTGGAAAGATTTATGGCACTTGTGTTATCACATTTGATGGGAATGTGATCAATCACTTGACCATAGTGTTTGAGTTGTTGTTTCATCCAAAGAACTTGAGTGCAACAACAACCCGCTGCCACATATTCCACTTCGGCGGTGGACAAGGCTACCAAAACTTGTTTCTTGCTAAACCATGAAACTAAACATTCACCAAGAAAATGACAAGTTCCGGAAGTGCTTTTTCTATCAAGCAAGCTACCGGCATAATCTGGATCCGAAAAATCTATTATTGTAAAAGATGAATTTCTAGGATACCAAAGCCCTAAATGCAATGTGCTATATAAATACTTCAAAATTCTTTTAATGGAATGTAAATGAGATTCTTTAGGATAAGATTGAAAACGTGTACACAAATAAACACTATATATTATATTGGGTCTAGATGCCGTAAGGTAGAGAAGAGAACTAATCATACCTCGATATGTCTTCTCATCTATAGGCTTACCCTTTTCATCTTTGTCAAGCTTAGTTGATGTGCTCATTGGAGTCTTGCTACTTTTGCAGCCATCCACGCCAAACTTTTTGAGAAGCTCTCTTGAATATTTGGATTGGTTGATGAAGATGCCATCTTTGCATTGCTTGCTTTGTAGTCTTAGGAAGAACTTGAGCTCACCCATTATGCTCATCTTAAATTCCCTAGTTATACACTTCGCAAATTCTTCACACAGATGTTCATTAGTAGCACCAAATACAATATCACCAACATAAATTTGAAAAATTAAAGTGTCATTTTTGTGCCATTTTCCAAAAAGTGTTGTGTCAACTTTGCCCTTAACAAAATCATTTTTCAAACGAAATGTACTTAGCCTTTCATACCAAGCTGTAGGAGCTTATTTCAAACCATACAAGGCCTTAGTTAATTTAAAGATTAGGAAGTTCATGATGTTTAAAACCAGGGGTTTGCTCAATATAAACTTCCTCCTCAATAAATTAAAAGCACTTTTAACATCCATTTGAAAAAGTTTAAAATCCATATGACATGCATAAGCAAGCAAAATTCTAATAACCTCTGATCTTGCTACTGGAGCATAAGTTTCATCATAATCAATGCCTTCCTCTTGGTTGTATCCTTTGGCAATCAATCTAGCCTTATTCCTAGTGATGAAACCATGCTCATCTAACTTATTTTTATAAACCCATTTACATCCAATAATGGGATGATCTTTGGGTCTAGGAACAAGTTCCCAAACTTTGTTTCTCTCAAATTGGTTGAGTTGCTCTTGCATAGCAATCACCCAACTCTCATCATTAAGAGCCTCATCAATGGTCTTTGGCTCAATTTAAGAAACAAAAGCAAAATTATTATCTAAGGCTTTATAATGAGATCTAGTACCTACTCCCTTAGATGGATCACCTATGATTTACTCATTAGGATGATTATTGGGGTATCTCCACTCCTTAGGAAGTTCTTGAATATCTTCCTCTTGTGGTTTTGATTAATCCTCATGATCTTGTCGGTTTTCCACTTGGTCCTCAACTTCCTTTGGAGTCTCATCTTGATCCAATCTAAGCTTTTCAAATTCACCTACAAGATCATCAAGAACACTACCTTTCCCAAGATCAAGTTTACTAGATTCATCAAATACAACATTCATAGACTCATTAATTACCATAGTCTTTTTGTTAAAGACTCTATAAGCTTTACTTGTGGTGGAATATCCTAAGAAAATGCCGTCATCGGTTTTAGAAGCAAATTTTCTAAGGTTGTCCTTAGTATTTAATATGTAGCACTTGCAAACAAAAACACTTAGATATGAAGTGTTGGGCTTTCTTCCATTCCATAACTCATAAGATGTTTTATTCAAAATGAGTCTTTTAAAAACTCTATTTGAAATGTAACATGAAGTGTTAATGGCTTCCGCCCAAAAATAAGTTAGTAAACCATATTCATTAAGCATGGTTCTAGCCATTTCAATCAAGGTTCTATTTTTCCTTTCTACAATGCCATTTTGTTAAGGTGTCCTAGGAGAGGAAAAATTATGCGAAATTCCATGTTCAATGCAAAAATTTTCAAAAAATTCATTTTCAAATTCTTTTCCATGATACTTCAAATTGTGGAAATGAAATAGCCTTTCTCATTTTGAACTCTTTTTGCAAAACTTTTGAATGCATCAAAAGCATCACTCTTATGAGTTAAGAAACTAACCCAAGTGAATCTAGAGTAGTCATCAACAAGCACATAGGCATACATTTTTCCACCTAAACTAGCAACTCTACTAGGTCTAAACAAATTAATATGAATAAGTTGAAGAGGTCTAGAAGTACTTATAATATTTTTTAATTTGTAAGATGGCTTGTGTTGCTTTCCCATTGATAAGGTCCACATATCTTATCCTTTGAGAATTTGATCTTTGGAAGTCCTTCAGCAAGCTCATCCTTGCAAAGGCTATGAAGAAGCTCCATGCTTACATATCTAAGCCTTCTATGCTAAAGCCAAGATTCATTGCTAATAGATATGAAAAACTTGACATCTGGGTTAGCCAAATCATCTAAGTCAATCACGTAGGTATTGCCCTCTCTTTCACCCTTAAACATTACATTGTCATTAACTAAAGTGGTGACAATACATGCTTTAGAGTCAAAGGTGACTTTATTACCCTTATTACATAATTGACTTACACTAAGCAAGTTAAATTTTAAACCATCAACTAAAAGAACATTTTCAATGCGAGAAAGATTGTTCTTACCAATGGTGCCAATGCCAACTATCTTACCTTTGGCATTGTTACCAAATGTGATGTTTCCACCTCTCTTTTCTTTCAAATTTGTGAAGAGGCTTGCATATCCGGTCATGTGTCTTGAACATCTACTATCTACATGCCATTTGTTCTTTTTGGTAGTGGATTTGAGACACACCTACAAGAAAAGATTAATCATCTTCTTTTAGGTACCCAAATATACTTGAGTCCTTGGGGGTTAGCCTTGGAAGGGTCCTCAAGCTTCAGTTGAGCCTTCCTTATATAACAAAATACATTTATATGACCATATTTCATACAATAATGGCATTTGAGTTTTGACTTAAAGGTTTTCTTAGCCATTTTGTCAACAAATTTTGGTCTTTTCACAACATTATGACATGAATGCATACAAGGACAAGTGTTATGTTGTGATTATGGATGTTTTTGAGCATGCCTCTTTTGATACATGAATGCATGGTTAACTCTTTGAGGCTTAGCTCTTGAGTCTAATGTAACTTTTTGAGTCTTTTTAGGACTTAAAGGTTTAGTGTGTGTTTTCACTTCCTTGTGAATTACCTCAATGCTAGAGGTTTGAGGAGTTATAGCCTTTATGAACATAGTGGGTAAGGATATGGATGGAGATGAGCTATCAAAGCCAAGACCATGTCTCACAAGGGGTAGCCTTTGTGATATAATAAGAGTATCCAGGGCTTCTTTTCCTTTGTGAAAATTTGAGATTGAGTTTCTTAATTCTTCAACCTCAATTTTCAAAGCATTGCTTTCTTTATATAAAGAATTAAAAGAGGGGTTTTTTTGAAGTGATTTCCTCCAATGAGCTTTTTAAGTTAACATTGGAGGTTTTCAAGCTTAAAACAAGTTTTTCTAATTCTTTAAAATTCTCCTCTAACTTAGAATGTTTTTCCTTAAAAAATTTCATTTTTGATTTATACTTTTTGCATTTCAAATTCATAGCTTTAATTAGCTCATCCTCATCATGCATATCATCATCAATATCATCATAAGATTGAGAGTTAGATCTTACCTCATTTGATGAGTTCTTTAAGGCCATGAAACATAAGTTTGCAACATCCTCTTCCTCTTCATCACTTAAGGAGTCATCATTCCATGTTGCTTTGAAGCCCTTTTTCTTTTTCTTCTCCTTATCCCATTTCTTTTTCTTCTTAATGTTGGGACATTCTATTTTTATATGACCTTGCTTGCCACATTCATTGCAAGTAATGTCATTCTTCTTTTCTTTGCTTGAGTTTGAGTTGTAATTTGATGATAATCTCCTAAAGGGCCTATTTTCTTTCTTTCTTCTCTTGATGATGTCTTTGACCCTTTTTAAGAGCATAGCAACTTCTTCATCATCATCATCTTCACTTTCCTCCGATTCACTTGAGCTCCCACATTCCTTTTTGCTTTTGAGGGAGGATTTGAGAGCTAAGGATTTCTTTCTCCCCTTTTCTTGATTCTTTTCCTTCTCTATCAATAGAGACATTTCTTCGGTAAGGAGTTTTCCAATGAGGACATCGGTAGGAACCTTTCCAAGATCCTTATTAGCTTCTTCTATGCCAGTGATTCTAGCTCTATAATCTTTCTTTGGGAGAGTTTTGAGAATCTTTTAGTTTATATCATTCAAGGTGTATACTTTGCCCAATTTCTTCATTTTGGTGACAAGGGCTAGAAGCTTATTTGTCATGTCAGTGACGCTTTCATTGGGTTTCATCTTGAAGAGCTCATGTTTAGTTGTGTACAACTGAATCTTTTTCTCCTTAACTTGATTTGTTCCTTCATGGTAGTTTTCTAAAGATTTCTAAATGCTAAACACACTTGAACAATGTTGAAATCTACCACATTCTTCTCTTGAGGGTGAACTAAGAAGAATTACCATAGCTCTCTTATTTTTCCCATTAGCTTTTCTTTGTGCATCTACCCATTCTTCTCTAGGAACCAATTCTTCAACATCATCAACTTTTCTTGATGGAGTTTTCCATTTTTTGATTATGCAATCCCATACATCAATGACATCACTATCAAAATATACCTCTATTCTATATTTCGAATGCGCATAATCGGTACCATTAAAGTGTGGCTTGAGGTGATGCATCCCTTCATTGGCTATTTTGATCTTTTCTCACACAATTAAGCTTAAGAATGAGACCAAAGCTCTGATACCACTTGTTTGCCCTTATGCACCAAGAAGGAGGGTTGAATTGGTGGGAAATAAAAAAAAAATAGATAGAAGGAAATAGGAAAGGATAATGATCACAATCAATTTTATAGTGGTTTGGGTATTAATGAACCCTACATCCACTCCCCAATCTCAATTGGATATTCTACTACTAGATGATACTTACAAGGAGTTTCAAGCTCACTCCAAACTTACAATGTGTTTTCAATGGCTCACATACAACCCTTACAAGTGTTTCCGTTAGGCTCACACTTAAACCTATACAAGTATTTTCTAATGACTCACTATGAACCCAACAATATGTGTTTTCAAGGCTAACAATCAACCCTTTGAGGTATTAATACTCTTACAATAACCAAATAATAACAATTAAGAGCTAAGGCTTTGAGAATTAAAATTGTAAGAGTTTGGCTTAAATGAAAGTTGTTGGATTCTTAATGAGGGTCTTTAGAGGGGGGTATTTACAGCTTCTTCCCTCCAAATTCCCGTTACAAAGAGATACCAAGAAGAATCCTTACAACAGCCACAATATCTTACATTAAATGCACTGTTAGAGCTGGGTCACAGTCGTTAAGCCTTTTTTATGATCGCGACTCATTTTTCGCGGGTGTGACTATTATTTCACAGTCGCGATGTTCATAATCCACAATGGATAGATCACACGTGGCATCTTCTCACTGGATTTTCAACTATCCGTTACAAGCTCTAAATGCTGTATGAATTTCACGATTGCGAATCAAGTATCATGCCCTTGGTTGCGGTCGCGGCTGAGGTCTCGATTCTCTTTGAGTCTCAAAGCTGAAAAATGAACAACTTGCCTTTGAATTGTCTTAGTCGTGCAATCATGGTTGCGGTCACGAATTTGCTGTCTTGGGTGCGCCTCAGAAGTCAACTTATATACTTAGGAAGATTTTGATTTTCTTTCAATTTCAATCAATAAATATGATATATTCTGCAAAACAAACACTTGAACAAATATTAGATAACCTTCAATTTGATTGACAAGATCAAAATAGAGATTGACTAAATTTTGAAATAACTTAGGTCAACATTATCATTGTATTTTAAAAAAGTATTGAACTATTATTATTTTAATGATTATTGTCTGAATGAAATGAAAGTAATGTTCTATATTGATTAATTACTTTTGTTTGAAATTCGAGGACAGATTTTTTAAGGAGGAAGATTATAACTCTTTGAATTTTAACTATAATATTTATTAAACTTTTGGGGTAATTCAATGATTGAAATTAATAAATATTTTAATTAGTAGAAATTTTTAAGAAAATTTTTTATTAAATATTGCTATTTTGAAAGTTATGATTGTTGTTAGTGGGTGTTATTAATTTATTTATTACTATTTATATTAATTGTTTTATTGTAAATACAAAAATACCTTTTTTTTGGTTAATTAAAGTTCATTATTAATAATTAAATTTTATTACTTATTATTATTATCAAATTTAATTAATAGAAATTTTCCAAGTGCAAAAGAAATTTTAAAGCCATGGGTTATTATTATTATTATTATTATTATTAAAAGAAAAAGAAAAAGAAAAAGAAAAAGAAATTGTGTACAAATAGGATAGCATTTGATTGAGCCAATCAGCTGCTGCCTTTGTGGGGCACAGGGGGATAGACACACACACTTATAGAGAGAGAGAGAGAAAGAAAGATCAAAGGAGAGAGAAATAGCAAAAAAGGGAAGGAGGAGAGAGACGAAGGCTTCTGCCTAGTCGTTTTTCACTATCTGGAGACTAGAAAATGCACTTGCTAGACTATTGGAAAAGGGAGAGGCTGATCTTTTTGTTAGTACCAAGCCCATTGTCATCTGCCTCCTATAACAGTAGCATACGCTGCCCGAATGTACCGCCAGTTAGTATCTTCTGAACCATTATTTAGCTACTTTTTGACCTTCCTTTTTTGCTGATCTTAGTACAACTGGACTCCTTGTGATTACAGTTTTCTTTTGGCATGTTATTTGCAATTTTCTGACACTTTTCATTTTAGCTGGAATATGGCGATGCTTGGTTGTCAAAGCAGATTTCTGGTGACCCTCTGGCGAGTAATAGAAATAGCCAACAAATCCAAATCCATCATCATCTCAACAAAAATCGATACTAATAACTATTTTCTAGCAACTTTTTTGGTGAACCTCTGGTAAGAGGTGATCAACTTTCTAAATTTGTTTCTAATGATTATTATGATTTTAGAATGTGATAGTTTTATTTGATTAAGTAACAAGTTAGATTAATAATGATTTTAATTAAAATTTATTAAATTAATTAGTATGGATCTATAGAAATCTTAAGGATCTGAAAATATAGTTAATAATTAAATTGAGAATTTTTTTTTTACTATAGGGCAATGAATCAAAAACTATTAATCAAACTAAGGTAATTAAAAATTGATTGGAGAAATTAGCATAGAGAGGTGAATTATGGAATATATAAATGCATGGTAACCTACCATAAATTATTTATTGAAATTCCTATTGCTTTAATTAGTTTTAATAACTTCTATTACTTATTGATTATGTTGCTATATGATATATTCTTCATGAAGCCCCCTAAGTGTTGGTATATTTCATAATTCATTGAGTTGAAAACTCATCCCTTTTCATTGTGGTTTTTCATGCAATAGAGTAGAGGAGGCTAAAACTAAAGAAGATTGAACTTCTTGTTTTCCTTCCCTCTATAAGAAGCTATCTAAATGTAAATATTTTAATAGTTTTATTGTGTTTCATTATGTACTACTCTAGACATTTCGTAGTATTTAAATGGATTTAGACAGCAGTTACTTCTGTTTAATTAAGATAAAATAAAAATTGTATTTTAAATGAAATATTTTGGACTAATATATGATAAAATATATGCATGATATTGAGATGTCATTTATATTGATTTGGGAAATTTTATTGATATAATTGGGTTCTACGAGTATATGGTGGTGTTAAGCTTACTCTTGTCCTAAGATTGTCACACAATTGGAATTGGGGTGACAATATATGCAACATATTTTATGATTTATATATTTCAAAATAAAAATTATAAATATAAAGTAAATATAAATAATAAAGTTGAAAAAAAATATAAGTTAATTAAATATTACATAATCAATCTAATTAATAAAAATTGTGATTTAAGTCAAAATTTTCGATAAGGGAATTATAAATATTTATATGTTATTAATAAATAATTAATTGAAATAAAATAATCTATTAAATACAATATAGGTAATCCTGCGGTGAACAGTTAGAATTTGAAGGGCAACATTGTCCTACAATGAAAAACTATGAGGCTAAATCGGTATTTTTGCATTGTGCGCCTATCTCAGGACCCTGTAGCTGCAGTTCCCAGCAAGCAAAACGGCATCATATCTTCATTTGACTATCCCATCCTTATTAAATGATTAAACGACGCCACTTATACAGATTATTTTGGTCATTTTAGTTATATTGTGTTCTTATCTTCCCAAGCCCTAGACTATTATGGTTTGGTCTCTTGTCTATTCATTGTCTGTCATTTTTCCCTTTGGGTTCTCCATGAAACCCAGCAGATCTCATTTGTTTGCTCTACTCTTGCTTTCCTTTCTCTCAGGTTTTTGTGTGGAGCTCATCCCCTCTTTCAGGTTGGTGAGCTCTAGCAAATCTTTGTGATTTTGATTCCCTGCCTCTCTTTTCTTTTTCACACATGGTTATACTTGATCTTCTTTTTCTTTGCTATTTTCCTTTTTTTTTTTTTTGGTGTTTTACTTGTAGGTGATGTGTGGTATACTACAACATAACCAATGTTTATCTCATATAGCAACTTCAATTTCATCAGAGTTAACTACCACTCCATTTGGGGCATCTTCTGATCAGAGCTGAGCAGAAACATCATCAATGGCAGAGTTCAGTTGTGCAGTCTTCTCAGTTAACACCTTTTGGGTTTTCTGTAAATCAAATAAAATCCAAGCATTGGTTGTCAAAAACAGAGGTGTTGACAATATAACACCACCCAGTAGATAATAGGAAATACAAGATTAGAAACCTGGCAGTTTGAGTGCTTTTTGTGTCTTTTGGTCATATTGGTAAGATTGCATGTGCGTTTTTTTTCTCTTTGCTCTTGGTCATAGGCTCTATATTTTTTTTCTTCAGATTTTATTAGTTTTTCTTATTTTTAATTGTTTCTCGTAGGTGCACATGCTTTTGTTCCTTGGAAATGAGAGATATGTCAATCTCAATGCCATGCCAATTGTTTGTGTCCTTTCTAATTCTTAAAATATTTCTTTATTTGTGTTTGAATGGATTTGCTACTGCTGCTAATTATTGTCAGTGTTTTGTTCATGGGTTTTTATATTTTCTTCCTTTTGGTTGTTGTTTTATATTTTATAGATTACTATTGCCATTTGTTGCTTAGGTAATTTTCAAATTCCTGAGTTTTCCCTCACATATTTTTAATAGATTTGCCAAAAAATACCTCTTATCGTTTATAATTTCATCCATTATTTAATCATTTAATTAATCTTGCTCACTAATTTATATTTAATATATATATATATATATATATATATATATATATATATATATATATATATATATATATATATATATATATATATATATATATATATATATATATATATATATATATATATATATATATCTATATCTATATCTATATCTATATCTATATATATATATATATATATATATATATATATATATATATATATATATATATATATATATATATATATATATATATATATATATATAATAGATTTTTTTTAATTTTTAAGCTTCTCATAACTTTTCTAATATCTCGTTTGATATGCATTAAATGTTTGGCTGCTACTTTTCTTAACCCTAAGACCTTTATATATATATATATATATATATATATATATATATATATATATATATAATAGATTTTTTTTAATTTTTAAGCTTCTCATAACTTTTCTAATATCTCTTTTGATATGCATTAAATGTTTGGCTGCTACTTTTCTTAACCCTAAGACCTTTTTTTAAAAAAAAAATTCTAAAATTTAATCATGTTAGCTCTGCATTTGTTATCCAGCTGTCATATTGATAATTAATTGTGATTTTATTTTGTATTGGTGATTAATCTCTTTTTTTTTTGGTCAAAGGCTTAATCTCATTTAATAGATGGTTATTTCATTGATTTTTAATGTTTCTTCTCTTTTTTTTTTTTTTTTTTGTAAAGAAATAATGTTGCTTAATAGATTTAAATTTGCATTATATTTAGCTAGGTTTTAATATCTTTTAAATCAACTTCTAAAGATATTCTTAGATGTTCTTCCTCTGACAATAATCAAGTGCTTCACTCCTCCCTATGTTAGTTGTTATGTGCACTTATAATACACTTTCCTAGAAGGCAAGTGACACCTATAGTTATACCCTGTGTTTTCTTGCTATAAGTACTCAGTCTCCTCTTCATTAAATGATACATTGCAATCTATTTTGTTTTAGGTGAGTCTCTGGTTAGCATTTATTCTTTGTTCTTCTCAGAGTTTATTTATTATTATTTTCTTCTTTTACTTGCAGCCTGCTATAAAACCAATATTCTTTTATGGCTTTGAATGTTCTTTAGTTTCGTATTTAGTTTGTTGTGTTGACAGATCTTTTCCATTTTTTATTGAATTGAAAACAAATGTTTAGATGAGAGACTTTAGTTTGACGCCTGCTTATCATTACTATGCAGTGTCTTCAGCTATAATTTCTCTCAAAGAAAAGTTTTGTATTTAGTTTGTTGTGTTGGCAGAGCTTCTCTATTTTCTTGGCTTTTCTTTTTCTTAGATGTTTTCTTTGTTGAATTGAAAACAAATGTTTGGGTGAGGGACTTTAATCTGAGACCTGCTTATCATTATTATATAGTGTCTCCAGCTATAATTTCTCTCAAAGACACTTCTGTTTGTGGTTTTAACTATTCATTTCTTTCTCCAAGCTTTCATTTTGCTTGCTACGAGATTGGTGCTAAATTAAAAACATATGTTTTAGTGAGAGACTTTAGTTTAAGGCTTGCTTATCATTCTTGTGTGGTGTCTGTGGCTTTTATTTCTCTTAAATGGACTTCTGTTTGTGGTTTTTGACTGTCCATTTCCTTTTACAAGCTTTCATTTTGCCTGGTGTAGGGCTAGTGCTAAACTGAAAATAAATATTTCAGTGAGAGACTTAAGTCTGAGGCCTGCTTATCATCATTATACAGTGTCTCTGGCTTTTATTTCTCTCAAAGACACTTTTGTTTGTCATTTTCACTGTTTGTTTCTTTTCCAAGCATTCATTTTGCTTGGTGCATGGTTAGTGCTAAATTGAAAACAAATGTTTTAGTGGGAGCCTTAAGTCTGAGGCATGTTTATCATTGTTTTGAAGTCTCTGCTTTTATTTCTCTCAAAAAATTATTTTGGTTGTGGTTTTAACTATTAATCTCTTTTATTTCTTTTTCCAAGCTTTCATTTTGCTTGGTGGGGCTGGTGTTAAACTGAAAATAAATATTTCAGTGAGAGACTTTAGTTTGAGACGTGCTTACCATTATTATACAGTATCTTTAACTTTCATTTCTCTCAAAAGCAGTTTTTGTTGGTGGTTTTCACTATTTATTTCTTTTTCCATGTTTTCTATCATCTCTTAAAAATCAAAATGCTTGCTTTTAAAAATTTGAAAGTGTTCTTGCTTTTTGTTTTTCTTCTGCTACCATTTTTCCCTACTACTAAAAATGAAAAGAAAACTATTGCTTTAGAAATTTGAACTTGGCTAGATCTTAATGCCTGCTTATCATTGATATGCAGTGTCTTTGGCATTTACTAATTTAAAAAAAAAATTTTGCTCTTAATTTTGCATTTTTTTGCAAAATATTTGTTATTTTGGTGGACTATGGTACTTGCTAATAGAATCTATGCAATGTTATGACCCTTTATTTGTGGTTTTGAGTATTGATCTTCTAGCTAAACATTCCTGCTTCTTAGTGAGGTTTGATGCTTGGTGATGATATTTGCACCATGCTGTCAACCCCTTTTTAAAAAAATTTTTTTTTCCTCTTTTTTCTATCTCTTTTAAAGTTTTGCTTGCTGCTAGCACCATTATATTGCCTTTGATGGTTCAGTTTTCTTTATCATATATTCCAGTTTTTTTTTTTTACCATCTTTGTCCCATGAATTTCCCTTTTCCTGCTTTTAATTTTTATAATTATTTATGTTTTTAAATTAATGCTGAGTGAAAAGGGTCCTATTTTTCTATCAAGGGTAATATTCTTTAAATCTAATGCATTCCACATTTTAATAGTCGCTTTTATTTCTCAACCATTGTTCCTTCAAGGCTATAAAAATTTTTATTTTTGCAAAGTAGATATTCTACAAATTCCATGCTTTTTGATAACTCTTTTAACAACGCTTTTAGTTCCATCTTATTCTTGATCCTGATTTTATTTTTTCCTTATTTTTTCCTATTACTTCTAGCATGTTTGCTATTTCACAGCAGAGAAAATTAGAAGGCATTGCCGCAGTGTTTTCCATTGCTTCACTGTAAGTTTGCATCTTATTTCTAAATTTAATTTGTTTGTGACTTTGGCTTATTGTGTTTTGTCCCTAATTTTCATTTTTAGCTTTTCTAGTATATGAAGTGTTTCAACATTCTTTGTTCCTGTTTGTTTAGTGCTTGATTTTATTTCGAGAAATTTTGTTAGTTTTTTATTAGTATCATGTCATTATGTATATGTCTTTTGTGAGTTTACCCACTTCATTTTAATTTTTTTCCTTTTTTCTTTTTCTGAGCCTATATAGATGGCTACTATTAAAGCTCCCATGCACCACACACTGGATAAAGTACTTGAACTTTGGCTCCTACCACCTATGAAATAAAAAATAATGATGATGGTGTGTTTACCTGCACCATATACTAATAATTTTATCTTTTACATGATTGGAATCACCATGAGTTTGCTGAGAAAGCTAAAAATAGTGCTTCTATCCCAGCTTTGGACCATCTTACTTCTCTATTTAGTTTGGACATTGTGGATTATAATCATAAAAATATGCTTTTATTTAAAAACAAGTTTGAATCTCATGAGAAGGAGGATATAGATGCTTTGAGGGCTAGGTATGAGGATATAGATACTTTGATGGCTAGCCATAAAAAATAGGCAACCAAGTTTAGGATTCTGACAAAGAAATATCAGAAAGTCTGCAAAGCTATTAAGAAGATTAGGTCTGTCACTGGTGGGGTTTCCTACCTTCTGTAGTGTATGTCTTGCTTTATATCTGCTAGCCTTAGATAGTTGAGCAATGTGCTTATTTGTATGCCTTTTTGAAATTTGTCTATATATGTATGCTCTCCTATGGCTATCTCTAAACAACTTTCTAGACCACCAGTTTTTTGTGATTTGAATGTAATTCGGTATGCAGTCCAGTTTTTTTTCTAAGTTTTTTTTTTTTTTTTTTTTTTTTTTTTGTACTCAAAGGTGGATTTATCTGCCTTTTTAATGTAGAAAATATTATAGAATATTGAATATGTAGTTGTTGTTGATGTTTTGTTCTACTTTTTAAATTGATTAGAAATATTATTTAATTCAAATAAGTTTAGACCACTAATGAAATCTATTAAATATTGATCAACATTGCTTTGTATTTTTTTTTCCTTTTCATGACTCAATTTAGACCAGCATATTTACTTATTTGTCCTAGAATTTTCTTCATCCCTTTGGAAAACGGCGCCGTTTCATGTGATAGGAAAATAAGCAGCATGCATATAGGCAAGATTGTCATTTTCACATGTATATATAGTGTTGTCTTCAAACTCTAAATTCATCTCTTCCTATCTTTGTTCTTCTCCGCCGCTTTCTTGTCTTGCTCAAGGTTGCTGTCAAGTTAATTTGCTTGAGTCATCAATAAAAAAATCAATTTTTTTCTTGCTCAAAAAAGAAAATCCAAAGACCAGTCTATGTTGGAAAATATTGTAATTTTTTTTTTCAATTTGTTACTCTTTTCTCATTTGGCTCTCTGCTTTATTGTCCTCTTGATTGTTATCATCTCTTCAGGTGACCTATTAGTCTCTTTAATCTTTCTATTATTTCCTATGATTGTATATTGTTTTGTGAATGTGAAAATCAGATATATTATTCAAGTGAATTATGCATGGAATATTAGAAGATTTTTATTTCATTTTGTGATTTTATTTTCTTTTTTTTTTTTGTAGATTTGTATGGAAAATGATTAATTGCTTATTTTATTTAATTTTTTCCTTAATACATTAGAAATTATATGAATGAATCAATCTGCTCCATTTTTTTTTTAATTTATTCGTATCTAGTTTGCCATGATTTGATAAATTGAATATGATCTTCAAACTTTAAACAGAAAATTTTATGAGATCTAAAATATTAATTAGTTATTTTTTAATTTTTTAATATTAATTATTTATTTTTTGTGCACAACTACATACTACATAATCTCTTAATAAAACCAAGACATCGTCATAAATAGAAAAATGAGAGAGCAGTATCTTTAAATATGATTTTGTGTTATGAAATGATAATTAGACAAAGCAGGATGAAATGTGTGAGGTTGTTAAACTATTTCACTGGATTATTTCAATCATTAATGTGGACCTTTGAAACCTTAAAATTTAATTTCTAATGTATTTTTTTATAAATATCAAGTTCTTTATTATAAATATTAAGCTCCTTCTTATAAAAAGTTATTTTAAAAAATAAAATTTTAGTAATTTTTTTATTTTTAAAAAAATAAAGAAAATAGTTAGTTTAATTCTTCATATTTAAAAAGTTTGACTCTTTATATTTAGAGAGAAAAATTACTTTTTATTTTAATTTTAATTAATGTAACATAAATTTTTATGCATTTTATTATATATAAATTTTAGTATTATTTTTTCTATTAGATAAATTTAAAAAATTAAAAAATTAAAATAATTAATACTTATGGGATAAAGTAAAATAAAGAGCAAAATATAAAAAATTTATTAGAGTTAATAATTATCATATTCAATTCTTATATATTAATATATCAAATATGAATTCATTTTAAAATTAAAATATTATGAATTTACAATTTATTTTAAATTCTATTAACTTTAATAGAAATTAACTCAAATACAACTAAATTTATAGAATTAACGTTATGAAATTTGAAATAAATTATTGTTCATAAAAAATAAATCTAAATTTGTAACTTATAAAATTTATTGATACTGAAAAAAATTAATATAATAGTGATCCACTAGATAGATTTTTCTAGTTCCGCCATTGATTGTGTATAGCCATCAACTTACTAAGAATTGTATTATTGATTAATATGTAGTATATATGTTTAAAAGAATTTTTTTTGGGTAAAATTCAATTTTTTTTTTGCCAAATAGGTAAAATTCAGTTGGAAATTAAAACAAAATAAAATTGTTGTTATACTTTATTTTATTTTATTATGCTATCTATTATCAATAATAATTATTGTGATAGAAATAATAAAAAGAAAATTCCCTAACTAAAATTATTTTAAGAATCCTTTAAAAATAAGTCTATTTCAAAAAATTTTATTCCTTGAACCAAAAGAGAAAAATATAATTTCTTTAAATAAAAAATATCATATTGCATATGAAAGAAATTAATATGAAAACTATTTGATTTATAAATAAATTTCTTTAATAATTATCATATTCAATTCTAATATATCTAATATAAATTCATTTTAAAGTTAAAATATTATTAATTTACAATTTCTTGGAAATTCTATCAATTTTAATAGAAATTAACTCATATACAACTAAATTTATAGAATTAATGATATGAAATTATGAATAAATTATTATTCATAAAAAATAAATGTAAATTTGTAACTTATAAAATTTATTCAAACTCAAATGGTTTAAATTTAAATTAATAATAAATTTTAGAAAAGTATCACTTCTCTATGGGACAAATTTTTCTTGTCCCCTCTCCCCTCCGCCGCAGCAACAGCCGGGAAAGTAAATTTAAAGACTTAAAAAAAAAACTGCAATTGTATAATGAATTCTATCATATTCCTTATTTGTATGTAATCAAACTAAAATTAAATAATCATTCATATCATCAATTTGCTGTACGATTATCGTATTATCAGTATACTTTTTTTTTTTTTTTTAAATTATGTTTAGCTTTGGCCAAAGAAAAAAAATTTTATTCAGATTTTCCTTTTCCTTATAATTTTTTTTAGCTCAGATGCCATGGCTTAACAATATTAAATTATGATTTAATCATGTCCTAAATAAATATGATTTATAATTTAAATTCATGCTATTCAAATTAAATCTAACAGCTTCTTTGATTACATCAAAAAAATTTTCACAATAATAAGTAATAAGATCAATTATTAGATTAAAATTCTAATGGCCATGTTATCATTTAATTGTAAGAGATGCAATTTAGAATTTTAATTCTTACAGTTCAAGTTAAATTTTAGCATTTCTTTATAATTTAACCATGGGGAACCAGCTTTAAATTTTAAATTGTTTTAATTTGATCCTAATTTAATCATCTGTTTAATTATAGAATAGTGCATTTTGTTAATAATAATGGATGATAAAACATAATTTTTTAAATTAAAATTGTGAGGCAAAGCCTATACTTTAGCTATTTTGAGTTAGTCTTATAAATGATGTCATAACATTTAAGTATTTTATTCTCATGATTGTCTCCTGCAGTTACCCAGAAAAAAAAAAAATTAGATGTTAAATTTAGTTTTTTTTGTTTAATTAACCTCCGTTGCTGTCAATTGTCTTTCATTTTTGGTAAGTTAGAGTCTTTTAATTGAAATTAAATTTAACCATTTATATGATTACATAATATGTTATGATATATTATAGGATTTGATTGATGTTTTTTCATATACATGAATATTTTAGTTTTCATATTAGTATTGATTGTATTTTTTTTATTGGAAAAGTTTCCTATTTCTTTTTCTTCTGTACTCTATATAAAGGGTCTAATATTATTGAATAGAAGAATTAGAAAAATTATTCTCTTTTCTATATTTTTTATTCTTATTTTTTTCCATTATATTTATAACACAATAAAATATGTTAACAATAATTTATAACAAAACATTAATTATTTAATTAGGATTATAACGTAAACCTCATAATTTGGCCATTTTCAATAATTTTACTAAATAAGATTATAATATTATATTTTTTTCCGATCTTTTCCTTTGATTAGCTGAACAATAAATATAAATATTATGGGTGTGTCATTTTGCTTAGCCATTTTATTATATATATATTGTTTTTGGTTATCCTTATTATAAAATCTTAGCTATAATCTAATCCTCTTTGTTTTAACATTTTGCAGATTTACAAGTAAGCTTTTTGTCCATGCTTTTGGTTAAGCTTATTTTCCCCTTGTGTTTTTTTAAAAAAAATATTTTGGCGAATTAGCCCTATTTTCTTTGTTTCCCTGTGGCTTTGTTGCGCTGTTTATTTTTTTATTATACTCTTTTGATTGTGTAGATTTTTGATTTATTAATTTGTTATTCATATATATGGTAGATTTATTTAAGATCGACTTCTAACAATTCCTTTGCGAATATCGATAACTTATTTGAGATCCCTATTTTATTCAGTGCCCAAAATTCAGGTATAAGACTATTCATGAATTTTTCCCCTATGATAAACTAATAATTGTAGTGCGAAAGAACCATCCATGACCAAGCTGTTTTTTTTTTTTTATAATAGAGAATGTTCATCCCCTATTTAACCAGGCTGACAAACTTAATGAAAATAACATTGAACTTGGTATCAATTTAGATGCCGATCAATGTTTAGTAAATGTTCCTGTTAAAGAATTTTATTATTCTTTAGTTATTACATGTAGTTCATATTTCATTAATAATTCTAAGTGACTGTTTCTATTATCCTTAATTTAGTTTTTTTTTTTTGTTCCAACATAGGTCCATCGCACTCTGATGTTACTATGTCCACCCAGCAAAGACCTAAAAAGTGAAGAGGGATTGAATCCTCTTCATCTCATATCAATTATCCACATAACACTAAGTCAGACTTCGGAATGCCAGATAACGAATACCAATTCTGTGGTGCATTATATTGGTTAGCAGAGTGTCCAATTAAACCATATATAGGTGAAAAAAGAATTTACACTGTCTGTTGCAAAAAAGGGAGGGTTAAATTGCCAATTTTACAGCAAACACCTGCTTTTCTTGATAATTTATTAAGTCATGATGGAGGTCCAACATCTGTGACTTTTAGAGAATATATAAGGTTGTATAATACCATGTTTGCCTTTTCATCAATTGGTGGGAAAATAGATTATGAAATAAACAAGAGGCCTGGGCCTCAAATTTTTAGGTTATGCGGGCAGAATTATCATATGATGGGCTCTTTATTACCTCCCAATGAAGATAAACCTAAATTTGCACAGTTATATATATATGACACAGAGAATGAGATTCATAATCAGATTTCTTTTATTAGTGAAGGGTCACAAAAAAACATTAACAAATTGATTGTTTTAGGTCTCATTCAAATGTTTGATGAATATAACCAAATTGTTAGATACTTTAGAATGGCCCATGATAGATTTAGAGAAAATGATTTAATTCCTATGAAATTAAAATTAGTTGGTAGAAGATCTAATGATAGTTTACAATATAATCTCCCATCCTCTTCAAAAATAGCTGGGTTAATAGTTGGAGATTTTGGCTATTTTGGCTTTTTTGATAAGGAAAGAGATATAATTGTTGAACATAAAACTGAAAAATTAAAACGAATTAGTGTTTTGCACCCAAGCCTAATGTCTATGCAATATCCTATATTATTTCCTTATGGCGAAGATGGCTATAGGGTCGATATTCAATATGCAGTGATAAATCCTAATTCTCTTTTTTCTAAAAAATTTATATCAATGCGAGAATATTATGCTTATATATTACAACAACGCCATGGCGAAGGAACAATATTATTAAGAGGTGGTTGTTTATTTCAATAGTTTATAGTTGATGCTTTTACATGTGTTGAAGAAGAAATGTTAGATTTCATAAGACACAATCAAAAAGAGTTTCGGTCTGAGATATATCTTGGAATAAAAAATGTTGTTCGCAATGGTATCACTGACTCCGATAATATAGGAAAATCAGTTGTGATATTGCCTTCTAGCTATACTGGTAATCCGAGATATATGCTTGAGCACTACCATGATGCCTTGGCTATATGTAGATTTTATGGACACCTAGACTTATTTATAACATTTACATGTAACCTATTAAGGTCTTAAATAAAAAGGATGTTAAATTATATTCCTGGCCAAAAAATTGAGAATAGGCCTTACATTATTAGTTGCATTTTTAAAGTGAAAGTAAATCAATTAATGGAGGATTTAAAAAAGAAGCCATTTCGGAAAACTTCTTGGTTTGTTCTACACTGTAGAGTTTCAAAAAAGAGGATTACCTCATATTCATTCTTTAGTATGGTTACATAAAGATGATAAACCATTAACACCTTCTGATATTGATTCAATTATTTCTGCTGAATTACCATCAAAAGAAATGGATATTGAAGCATATGAAATAGTCTCTAAATTTATGATCCACGGTCCATGTGGTCCTATCAACCCTTCATCACAATGTATGAAAAACAATAAATGCACTAAGTATTTCCCTTAAAGTTAACAAGATAAGACTATCATTGATGCAAATGGATTTGTCATTTATAGACGTAGAAATGATGGCAATTTTGTCATGAAAAATAAAGAAAAAATTGATAATCGATTTGTTGTGCCTTATAATAGAGATTTGGTTTGCAAATATGAAGCTCACTTTTGCGTTGAATTTTATTGTCAATCTACAATAGTAAAATATTTGTTTAAATATATTAACAAGGGAACTGATAGAATCTGTGATATTGTTCAAAACTATGAAAAAAATGTTAGTGCATGTCAAAACAATGAAGAACCTATTGTTGATGAAATTAAATCATACTTAGATTGTCATTATCTTACTGGTTGTGAAGCAGCTTGGAGGTTATTTGAATTTCCTATACACTATAGAGAGCCAGCCGTTGAAAAACTAATAATTCATTTGCAATACATGAATAAAATTTTGCTTCCACCATCGTATGACTTAAATTATATTGCAACAAATCCTCAATATGAGCGTACTATGTTTACAGAATGGATGAATGCTAATATTTTATATGAAGATGCTAGATCATTAAACTATGTTGAATTCCCAACAAAATTGGTATGGCAAAGCAAAGAAAAAATTTGGACAAGGCGCAAATCTAAAAATTGTATAGGTAAAATAGCATATATTCATCCAAATTCTAGTGAGCTTTATTATTTAAGAATGCTTTTAAATATTGTTAAAGGACCTAAAAGTTATGAAGATATTAGAACTGTCAATGGAGTTTTGCACCCTACTTTTCAATCTGCTTCTCATGCATATGGTTTGCTAGGAAATGATGCTGAATGGATTCAAGCAATTGAAGAAGCAATTTTATATGCTTCATCTTGTGAATTGAGTCATTTGTTTACTATTTTGATAGTATTTGGGGAAGTTGGAGATCCAAATAAGCTTTTTAATTTATTTTGGAAGCATTTTTCAGATGATATTATATATGAATTAAATAATACTTTAGAAGTCCCACTTTCATCAATTTCTGATAATTATTTGAAAAATAGAGTTCTTCTTGAATTAGAGAAAATTTTCAACAAAAATTCCTCTAGTTTAATTGATTTTAATTTACTATTGCCTGATAAATCTTTACTTGGTGATATTAATAATCGATTATTGATAGAAGAGCTAAATTATAATATTCATGAACTAAAACATAAACATGATAGCTTAATTTTAACTCTTAACTATGAACAACTTAAGATATACAATTATGTTCTTTTTGCTATTGAACATAATAAGAAAAAATTATTTTTTGTTTATGGCTACGGTGGAACAGGTAAAACATATTTGTATGAAGTTATTATATCTAAACTTAGATTAGAAGGAAAAATTGTTTTAATTGTTACTTCATCCAGAATTTCAGCGTTACTGTTATCAGGGGGTCGAACAGCTCATTCTAGATTTAAAATACCAATCAATTTGAGTGAACATTCAACATACGACATTAAGAAAGGGTCTCAATTAGCAAAATTAATTGAAGAAACTCGATTGATAATTTGGGATGAAGCTCCTATGAGTCATAGATTCTATTTTGAAGCATTACATAGATCATTTAGAGATGTTTTATGCAATTCTAAGAATGAAAAACTAGATAACCCTTTTGGAGGTAAAGTTCTTTTGCTTGGAGGTGACTTTAGACAAATATTACCAGTTATTGTTAATGGCAGCAAAGAAGATATTAAAAATGCATCAATAATTAAATCTTATTTGTGGCAACACTTTGAAATGTATAAATTAAATATTAATATATGACTTGCATCTATATCAAATAATAATGATGAAAATAATGAACTAATAGAATTTTCTAATTGGCTATTATCAGTTGGAAATGGAAACACACCAACATATAAATTTGGCAAGTTTGACAAAGAAAAAAACTGGATTAAAATTTCAAATCATTTATTAGTCAATAATTATGGTGATCCACTGACAAAAATAATCAAAGAAACATATCCTGATTTTATTCATAACTACACTGATCACTTATATATCAAAAATAGAGCTATCATAATCCCTACTAATGAGATTGTTGATGTCATAAATAAAAAAAGATCGATTTAATAGATGAAGAAGAAAAAAAATATTATAGCTCATATTCAATATGTCAAACATCAAATGGTGCAGATGAATTACAAGTTCTTTGTCCAATCGAATTTTTGAATTCTTTGAATTTTAATGGTTTCCCTTAACATGAATTAAAATTGAGAAAAAATATCCCTATGATAATATTACGAAATATTAATCCAAGCATTGGTCTGTGCAATGGCACCAGATTGATCATAACTAATCTAGGAATAAAGGTCATAGAGGCTGTAATAATAACTGGATCACATACTGGAGAAAAAGTTTATATACCGCGTATTATTCTTTCTTATAATGAAAATAAATTTTCGTTTATATTAAAAAGGAGGCAATTTCCAATTAAAATTTGCTATTGCATGACAATAAATAAAATTCAAGGACAAACATTAAAACAAGTTGGCCTTTACTTACATGACAATGTTTTTTGTCATAGCCAATTGTATGTTGCATTATCTCGAGTTACTTCACGTAAAAATTTGCGGGTGTTGATAAACCAAAAAATACAAGGTGACGGTGATAAATGCGAAGGATACATAAAAAATATTGTATATACTGATATTTTTAATGATATATGTTTGAATGTATCACATCAAAATAATATTTCCTTGCATAGAAATAACAAAATGTTCATTTTTTTGACAATTCATTACTATTTATTTTTTTTTAATCTTCATTTATATATAAACACAAAATCCTAAAACTTAATTATTTCTCATGTCATGCTTAATTATTTTTGGCATCATTTTTTATATTTGCTTACTAGGTTGATTACAAAAGGATGGCGTACACTTTACCCTCTGAAATTTGCATTGACATTAAAAATGCTCCCATTAAAGTTCGTGTTATAAGGATTTGGGAGTTTTTAAATGTCTACAATGCAAATGAATTATTTAGTCTTGAGTTTCTCATGATTGACGAAAGGGTAATATGTTCTTCTTTGTTTCTTATTATTAGCTTTTACCCAAATTTTATTCTTACATAACATGCACTAAATAATGTGTCTCTAACTTTTCTTGCTTTCTTGCTAGGGTGACACAATGCAAGGCACAATACTAAAGCAATTTATTGACCATTTCTGTTCTCATTTGGTTGAAGGAAATGTCTATCATATATCCGGTTTCATAATTGTGCCTGCTCACTCCAATTATAAAATAAGTACGCACCCATTTCGTATTAAGCTCCCAAGGAATGCATTTCTTAAACTTCTTGAAAAAGATGACACACCCATTCCATTTGACAAATTCAAATTTCATAAATTCGAAGAAGTTCATTTTTTGGCAGGCGACAAAACTTTTTTGATAGGTCCTTTTTATGATTCTTGAAATGAATTTTCTTTTTCTTTTTTACAAAAAAAAATCTCTAAAAAATTTTCCTTTTGCAGATCTATTCGGCCAATTAATTTCATTCGGAGATATCAAACAAACTAATTCTTCAAGCAGGGTTATAAAGAAACGTAGGGTTCAAATTAAAGACAATTGGTAAATCTCTACACAATAAAAGTATTAATGCTTTTCGTTAACTCTTTTTTATCTAAATTTTAACAACCATTATATTTTTATAGCGGCAAAAAACTCGATGTCACTCTTTGGGATAAGGCTGCCTTTGAATTTCTAGAAAATGATATTTTTTGAGAAGAAAAGAATGGCATTGTTATTATTGCTTTTTTATCAATGATTATAAAAAAAATACAACAGTAAATTATTTTATATAATTAATTCATGAAATTATTTTACAGTTGGATTCAAATAAAAATGACAATAACCAATTTTTAAACATGTCTCATAGATGCTTCTTCAGTTAATAGCTCTTTTGCCATAAGGATTCTTCTTAACCTATATATCCCTGAAGTTCAATGTTTTAAGCAAGGGTAAGTTTGATTTTCTTAATTTATTGTCTTTGTAACAAAAAAAATGACATAAACATTTTGCACATTAGTTGACGCAACTAAAAAAATAATAAAGCTAGAAGCCCAAAACTTTGTATTCTGAGATATTGAAGCTGAAAAAAACATCAATGTTAAACCTGATGTGTGCATATAGAATGTATGTGTGTAGGTAATTTTTCCTTGGAAATTATAAGTGTTAGGGTGCATTTTGACTTAATTTTATTCATAGTTTATGTATTGCATTTGAGAAAGGTCTTCTAAGATTTTGAAGGGTGAAGAGCCTGAATGAAGTAAAATTAGATGGGGGATTGAATGGAGGCTAGTGCAGAATTGGAATGGTCGAGAAAGGCTTCTAAATTAGAAGCGGAGGCACATCGCGGGCGCACCGAAGGCAGAAGACCAGTGTCATAGGCACGACGGGAATGAATTCCTAGTCCGATTTTATTTCATCCAAAGGCCAATCTTTCAAACAAAATTGGATATGGAAGCTGATTGCACTATAAATAGAGTAAGAAGAGAAGAAAAATGGGAGAAGAGTAAGAAAACAAGGAGCAAAAATGCTAAAGAGAGATTAAATTCAAGAAAATCAAGATTGAAGCTTAAGGATTGAAGATTGAGAAATCGAATTTCCTTATCTCCTACGACCTTGGTTTATGAATTTCTTTTCTTCTTGGTATTTGGTTTTCATTGCAATCATGTTAAACTAGCTCTTTAGTTAGGGATTAATGTTTTGAAACACAATTTCTTTCAATTATCTATATATTTAATTCATTGTGGTATGTGGTATTTGCTATGATTAATGCTTGATTTTATTTGGCCAATAAAGTTGTGATTTGTGTTGTGTTATGCATTGAGAGATGGTAATACAATAGACTTGCAAATACTTGTTTGATTACTAATTGATAAGAGATTATAGTTAGTAATTAAATATCCTTAGGGTTGGCTTAAAAGCTAAAATCTATGAAATCAACAAATAGTTTAATGCAATAAGAATTGGTTAAACTATTTAGAGATAACTTGAATTTTGTTTAGTTGATTAAATATCAAGAGAATTTAATCAATGCTATAGGATAACCTAGATCATACACTATTTAGATATTAAGATAATTGATTGATTGAGTGTAGATAAATATTAATTCCTAACCATTAAATGTCATTGTTTCTCTTCAAACTATTTCATTAAATTTAGTTGATTTAAAAAGCAAAATTAATTCATTAAGCCTTAAACAAAGGAAGGAATAGTGGATAGGTGGATAAACATAGTCCTCGTGGGAACGATACTCTACTCACTTTATATTACTTGTGGACTCCGTATACTTGCAGAAAATACTCAACAAGTTTTTGGCGCCATTGCCGGGGACTATTAATTTAACATCATAATCTATTTGATTTTGTTTGATTTAAGGCAAATTTTACTTTTCTTTATTAACTTTTATTTTGTATTTCTTTTATTTTTAGGTACTGATTTTTGTGTATGCACAATACTCGAAGATCAAAATCTGCACTCATCCCTTACATACCGGAGCTAACTAAATACGAAAGAGAGATCAAGAAAGCAAGACAAAGAGAAATAGCAGAGATGGCAGATGAAATAGGACTTGGAGAGGTGAATCAAGAGCAGCAAGAGAACCCACGTGGAAATCAGAGAGGGAATCAAAGAACTTTGTTGGAATTCTTTATGCTGGGTTTGAATGGCGCACAACAAGGAGATGCTAGACCAAGGGTCAATGCAAACAATTTTGAGATCAAGCCTGCTCTCCTCCAAATGCTTCAATCAAGTGTTCAATTTTATGGATTGACTAATGAGGATCCCAATGCCCATATAGCCAATTTCCTAGAAATATGTGATACCTTCAAGTATAATGGAGTTTCGGATGACGCGGTGAGACTTAGATTATTTCTTTTCACTCTACAGGATAGGGCAAAATCATGGCTAAATTCACTATCACCCAGATCTATCACTACATGGGAGCAACTTGCCCAAGCATTCCTTGCGAAGTACTTCCCTCTAGCAAAGACCACAAGGATTATCAAGGAGATCACCAACTTCCAACAACTTGAAGGAGAATCTTTAGATGAAGCATGGGAGCGGTATAAAGAACTTCAAAGAAGCTGCCCACACCATCATTTTCTTGATGAACTTTTGATCCAAACTTTCTATAATGGGTGCAATTCTCACACAAAGGGCACCATTGACGCAGTAGTTGGAGGTTCATTGAGGAGGAAGACTACGGACGGGGCAATTGAGCTTTTAGAGGAGATGGCAACCAACAACTCTTCATGGCCTACTGAGCGTACCAAACAACCACAAGGAAGAGATAAAAGAGGAGTTTTGGCAGTGGATCAGCTGACATCTTTATAAGCACAAGTTGCTATCCTATCAAAGCAACTTGGCGCCTTAAATGTTCCTCTAAGCACTGTTGCAGCAGTTCAAAGTGGTTGTGATTATTATAGGGAAATGGGGCACACAAGCAATAACTATTATATGGCTAACCTTGCAGCTAGGAATCAAGTGGAACAAGTCAACTATGTGGGAAATCAGTTCAAAAAAGGTCAAGCAACAACCCCTACTCAAATACATACAATCTAGGATGGAGGAATCATCCCAATTTTTCTTGGGGTGGACATAATGTGGGGCAATCAAATTTCATCAAGCAACAAGGACCACCTAGATTTCAACAACCATCACAAGATAGGCTTGCAAGCTTTGAGTCAAAGATGGACAAGTTCATAGAAGCTCTCAATAACAAAATGGCTAGTCAAGATGAAAACAAGCGAAGGATGGAGGCAAAATTTGATCAAATTACAAAGAATCATTCTTCCTCAATCCACAATCTAGAGGTATAAGTGGGGCAGCTTGGTAATGCACTAGCAATTAGAAATCAAGGAAATCTTCCAAGCAACACAGAGCCTAATCCAAGGGAGCAGTTGAAAGCCATCACTTTGAGAAGTGGTAAGGAGTTAGCACCACCTTTGCCAAAGTAAAGAGACAGAGAAGATGAAAAAGAGGTGAATGAAAGCGTGGGGGATAAGGCACAAGAAGGATCAAATCAACAATCCATAAACCCTCCTCTACCTCTATATAAACCAAAGGTTCCATTTCCATAAAGGTTGAGGAAGCAATAAGTGGAGTAGCAGTTTTCCAAGTTCTTGAAAATTTTCAAAAAGTTGCAAATCAACATTCCTTTTGCTGAGGCTCTACCTCAAATGCTGAAATATGCAAAGTTTCTGAAAGACATCATAAATAATAAGAGGAAGTGGGATAAAGGGCAAACTATGCCTCTAACAGAAAATTACAGCTCAATCATTATAAGCAAAATGCTGGTTAAACTGAAAAATCCAGGAAGCTTTACAATACCATACTTTGTGGGGAACTTAGAATTCCCTGTTTATCTATGTGATCTTGGGGCTGGAATTAACTTGATGCCGATGTTTATCTTCAAGAAACTTGGTTTAAGGGAAGCAAAGCCTACATCTATGCTCTTGCAATTAGTAGACCACTCAATCAAAAGACCATATGGAATCATTAAAGATGTGCTTATCAAAGTAAATAAATTCATCATTCCAGTAAATTTCGTGGTGCTTAACTTTGAGAAAGATAAAGATGGCTCATTGATCCTTGGGCGACCATTCCTAAACATAAGTCAAGCCTTGGTAGATGTATATGAGGGGAAGCTCACCTTGAGGATTAGGGATGAAAAGGTGGAGTTCAACATGTTTAATGCCATAAAACATCCTATAAAAGAGGAGGCTTGCATGAGGATTGATGTGATTGATGAATGCATCTCAGAAATTAAGGAAAAGGAATGGGAAAAAGCTGCATTTTTGGAGCAGACCAGTGTCACAGGCATAACACTTGTCGTGAGTGCAATGAATGCAGAAATCACCAGTGTCGCGGGCACACCATCTATCGCGGGCGTGACACTAGCTAAAGTTGGATTCAAAGCTAGGATTGGAGGGACGTGGTGCGACCGTGACACTTGTAGCAGGTGCGACACCCATGTTCTCAGGAATTCTAAACTTTTGGTGAGAAATGACAACCCTACCCCACCATCTATTGAAAAACTCCCCAAGTAGAACTTAAACCACTTCCAAACCACCTAAGATACACCTTTTTGAGAGGGGGAGAGACACTACCAATCATAATTTCAAACAAACTCTCGAAAAAGCAAGAAAGAAAAGTAGTGAACCTGGTACAACAAAGAATAAAAGCTATTGGGTGGCAAATCTCTGACATCAAAGGTATTAGTCCTTCCATTGTCATGCATAAAATCCACATGGGGGATGGGTTTCGAGCTACAGCAGAAAGGCAAAGGAGACTAAATCCTAACATGAAGGAGGTGGTCAAAAAGGAGATCGTAAAGCTCTTAGATGCAGGGATCATCTATCCTATCTCTGATAGCTCTTAAGTGAGCCCGGTTCAATGTGTACCTAAAATAAGGGGTATGACAATGGTGGAAAGTGAAAATAGGGAGCTAATTTCAAAGAGGACAATCAACGGTTAGAGAGTTTGTATTGATTATAGGAAGCTCAATTCAGCAACAAGGAAGGATCACTTTCCTCTCCCATTCATTGATTAGATGTTAGAACGAATTGCAGGCCATACTCACTATTGCTTCCTTGATGGGTATTCGGGGTACAATCAAATTTTCATCTCTCCATAAGACCAAGACAAGACCACTTTCACATGTCCTTATGGTACCTTCGCTTATAGGTGTATGCCCTTTGGATTATGCAATGCACCTCCTACTTTCCAAAGATGCATAATGGCTATATTTTCAGACATGATTGAGGACATTATGGAGGTCTTTATGGATGATTTCTTTGTATTTGGAGATTCTTTTGATCAATGTCTTGCTAATTTAGATCGGGCACTCAAAAGATGTCTAAACACAAACCTAGTGTTGAATGGGGAGAAGTGTCATTTCATGTTAGATGAAGGGATAGTATATGGACACAAAATTTCAAGCAAGGGCCTGAAGGTTGATAAAGCAAAAACTAAAGTCATAGAGAGATTGCCTCTACCAACTTCAGTAAAAGGAGTTCGAGCTTTCTTGGGTCATGCGGTGTTTTATAGGCGATTTATCAAAGATTTTTCTTTGATTGCTAAACCTCTCACTAACTTATTGGTTAAAGACACTCCTTTTGATTTTGATACTCAATGTTTGGATGCTTTTAAGAGATTGAAATAAGCCTTAGTGTCAACCCTAATTATCTCTCCTCCTGATTGGGCTCTTCCCTTCGAAATTATATACGATGCAAGTGATCAAGCCTTGGGTTGTGTATTAGGACAGTGAAAAGACAAGAAGCTCCATGTGATTTATTTGGGGTTGGGTTGACGTTTAAGAGAAGAAATTGGGAGGAATTTGGGAAGATTTGTATAATTTTTTTCAAAATTTGTAAATTATGAAGTTTTAGCATTAATAAAATTATAAAAATATACTTACTTGAGTATTTATTAATTCACAATATTACATTGTGGAAATTACAGTCCATTTCTTACTAATTTAAATTAATTTGCTAATTATTTTTAGAAATTCACCATAATGGCAATTGATTCACTCTAATTTAGTATGATACAGTTATACAGATTCTAATATCAATATGATTCACTATACCATTATTTAAAACCTTAGCAATAAAGGATTCCAACTCCATCACATCAGCCGTAATATCAAGCTGCAATAATAAATAAAAATTATCACACACTAGAAAGCAGCCAAACACAACCAAAAAGGAAAGAAAAAGGAGAAAAGAAAAAGAAAAAATTGAACTTCAGCTTCAGTAAGCTTCTCGAGGAATGGTTTTTCCATGTTAGTGATTTTAGTTTCAACGAGCTTGCAAAGCTCCGAATCTTAGGTTTGATTTAGTAAACTTCTTAACACCCTCCTCTATCAGGCAATGTATGACAATTTTCAAGAAGGGTAGGAAATCTTCCTTTTCTTGGGAAGTGGCTTATCATTCGAGTTTCTAAATAAAAAAGACTGTTGCAGTTTGATTTTGTAAACTTCTTACACCATCGCTTCAATTAGGGAATTGAAATCACAAAAAAAGACCAATCATCATTAAGTTCACTACATTCTTAATATTTGACAATCAACTCTAAACATCCCCAAATCATCTTCAATAATTGCATTCACCAATTATCTTTGATCATTGAATCGAGAAGTTCAATGCTAAACTTCCCATAAATCAACTACAAATGTAAGTGTTTGTTCATTGGAAATAAAAATAAAAGTTTTGTGTCAAGTGTTGGTTAAAAAATAAAGGAACTTTACCTAAACCAACCCAGATCACCTGAAAAGAACATGTAGATACTGAAGATCAATGCCAACAAGTCATACAAGAAGAGCCATGTGTTTCTTAGAATCATCAAAAAATTATTTGTTGAGGGTGCACTGAAAAGATGAATGACTTCCCTCAAATTCAACCCCTAAAAATTTTGGTTTGACAATAGTCTCGTCACTCATCCATGGGAAATATGACTTTATCAAGTCATATTCCCAAGAATGATAGGGTATGTTTCTCTCTTAATTTTCCTAATGAGCATGCGCATACACACACGCTATATATATATATATATATATATATATATATATATATATGAAAAAAAAAATCCATACAGTCTCTTTTTCAACCTACTTCTACTTTTTGTCATTATAAACAATAGTAAATAAGGTCTTTATTGTCCATTTTTTATTGAATTTTTAGATGTTTGATCTGATACATTACATGAGCATTACATATGGGCTTGTTGTAAAGATGGAGAAACTCAATTTGCTGGAATGGGGAACACATCCTTGCCTTGAAACTGACAAGAAATCCCTGCTCTGTCTATGGTAATGAGGTGGGGATGGGATTAATTTTTTACATTTCTTTGAAGTTTTTGCATTTAGGCTATTGGCAACCTTTTTCGATGTCCTATTTGCTAATAAAATGAAAAAATTAGCAATATCTGATAATTTCAGCATACATTTGCCAAAAAATAATTGACACAAATTAAATGCTTCGTTACGTTCCTGTTTTGCCCATTCACAAATTTGCAATTTATAATTTTATTTTATGGATTATTGAATTTAACCATTTTTCAATTTTTCGAGTTTTCAATTTGTTTTTGTAATTTTTCAATTTTATTAAGAAATTGTAATTTCAAAGTAAAATCATTTTATCGTGATTTAGTAATAAATGATTTTTAAATTTTTCATGTTTTAATTATTCATTTAATTAATTATATATCCCAATTTGTATTTTCTAATTGAAAATGAAAAATTATCATCTCAATTTTAATTTATTTATAATAGTGAGAAGACCAAACAAATTTTATATACTGTTATTTTTCAAAAAAGGTAAAGATTTCGAATTTTAATATTATAGCCTTCTCTTTATCTAGAATCAAGAAAAATAAATTGTTGAATCTAATAATATTAACTATAACTGTAAAATAAATATATATTCATGTAATTAACTATGTACCTTAATGGTAACATAAAATTGAACAAATGCTACATAAATTAATAACAAAGGTGCTTTGGCCTCAAGTAGAGGCTACAATAAATTTTGATTCAACTCAAACTTGTGGATTTTAATTTCACTAGCAATTAAATTTTTGTGACTTTGCTATCATTAGAGCAAGCTAATTATATTGATATGAACGCTCAAAGAACTTATAATGCAATTGAGATCTTGTTAATTTAGTAAGATAATTACATTATTTAATATTTGAGATTGAAATTTCAAGTTCATGATATTTGAGAATCCATTCTATTATAATTGGGTTATTCATTATTTCAGCAATACTTGATTGTGTGTGAGTCATTTTAATTCATATCATATATGCTGACATTATCAGATAATTAATGTAATTATAGTATCTAAAAAGTAACATAAATTTATAATAAAATAATTAAGATATTTAAATTTCTTGTGTATTGAATATAAGAAAATAGAATCTTATTTTCAAATTCAACCCCTAAAAATTTTGGTTTGACAATAGTCTCGTCACTCATCCATGGGAAATATGACTTTATCAAGTCATATTCCCAAGGATGATAGGATATGTTTCTCTCTTAATTATCCTATTGAGCACATGCGCGCGCGCACACACACACACTATATATATATATATATATATACATATATATATATATATATATATATATATATATGAAAAAAAAATCCATACAGTCTCCTTTTCAATCTGCTTCTACTTATTATCATGACAAACAACAGTAAATAGGGTCTTTATTGGCCGTTTCATATTGAATTTTTAAATGTCCAATATGATACATTACACGAGCATTACACATGGGCTTGTAGTAAAGATGGAGAAACTCAATTTGCTAGAATGGAGAACACATCCTTGCCTTGAAACTGACATGGAATCCTTGCCCTGTCTATAGTAATGGGGTGGGGATGGGATTAAGTGTTCTCAGCCCTCCTCTATCCTCTCCTCAATACCACAAAATTAATTTTTTAAAATTAATGAAATTATAAAAAATACTTATTTAAGTATTTATTAATTTAGTGTATACTATTTTGGACGTTATAGTCCATTTCTTATTGATTTGGGATTAGTTTGCTAATCATTTTTGAAAAATTCACAGTAATAGCGACTAATTCAGTTTGATACTGTTACACTGATTCTGATATCAATATGATTTACTGTACTATTATTTAAAGCCTTGGCAGTAAAGGGTTTAAACTCCATCGCATCAGCTGCAATATCAAGCTATAATAATAAATAAAAAATATCGCACACGAGGCAACAACCAAACACAACCAAAAAGGAAAGAAAAACGTGAAAAGAAGAAGAAGAAAAAAATATGAATTTAGCTTTAGTAAGCTTCTCAAGAAATGGTTTGTCCATGTTAATGATTTCAATTTCAATGAGCTTACGAAGCTCTAAATCTTGGGTTTGATTTTGTAAACTTCTTAACACTCTCCTCTCTCGGGCAATGTATGATGGCTTGGAGGAAGGGTAGGAAATCTTCCTTTTCATAGGAAGTGGTTCATCATTCAAGCTTCTGCACAAAGAAACATTTCAGTTTGTAATGAAATATAAATATAAGGAAAAGAACACATTATGGGCTCAATTAATTATAGCTCATATCGATAATAAATGCATCTTCTATAGTTCTCATAGTGAGACTACAAAAGACTTAGGAACAAATCTAGAAGATTAGCTCTTGTTTCTTTAGTGTTTTATACTGGATAGATGATGAATGAAATGGCTTTCAAAGGAATCAATCCTAATTCTAATAGATTTTTTCAACAAGTGTCATAGACTATAGTAATAAGCCTAAGGACTATGTGAATGATGTTTTAGCAAATTGGTTTTGATTCTTCAGTTTATTGGTCTTACTATGTATTGTTTGTGTATTATTTTAGAGCAATAGTAGTTTCCTTGTATGCTATTTTAGTGTAATAATAATTTATTGTTTAACATTATTTTGGTGCAATAATAGTTTCCTTGATTCAATTCTATGAATGAACAAAATCTGATATTCATTAATTAACAATAATCAACAACTAACATGGAAGACTGTTACAAGTTAGCACACACAAACAAAAAGAATTTGTAAAACCATAAGATTTTGTATGCAAGCAGCATGGTTATGAAAATAAAATGATCTAATATCAATATTAGACAAATGAAGATGTATATATGGTGCTGTGAACTCTTAATTTTGCACCTTCTAGTATGTGTTTGAACCTTAGAAGCACTTAGGCTTGGTAAACAAACATTCAGAAGTCAAAAACTCTCAAAATGGAAAAATCAAAATATTACTTTTTGACATTTGAAATCTTTCAAATCATCCGGGACTGAGTAATGAGTATAACGCAATTGGAATCGTGTAAAACAGATGAGAAATGAGTATTAACAGCAAAAAATTGGCAAAATGGGTGAAAGCAGGGCCCACTCTGCGGCACTGCCGCAAAGCCCTCTGCGAAACAGCAAAGGGCTGTGGCACTACCATCCGCGGTGCTACAAAGCCCTCTGCAGCGACTCCGATGAAAATTCAATTTTTTACAATCTCACATTGGAAATTTATGTTTTCTATGCTTCAAACATCCTCATATAAATAGAGGGCCTCCCCACACTTCAAAAGACTAACTTCTAGAGCTTGAAAAGAAATAACTTCAAGCAAAATGCTTTGCATTTGCTCTTTGCTTCGTAAAGCGAGTTTGGGGGTTTCTCTTTGATTTCTACCGACTAGTTTAAGGCTTTCCGCCTGCCTGTTCGAGGTAAGTCTCTTGCCCAAGGCTCGTGTCTACCGCCCAAGGCTAACTGTCGCCCACCGTATGAGGCTATTCGCCTCCAGCCATCCAAGGCTAGTTGCCGCCCACTATCCAATGCTAGCCGCTACCTACCGAGGCTAGCTGTCGCTTGCCATCCAAAGCCAATTGCTGCCCGCCATCTGAGGTAAGTTCCCTTTTCCTTTAATTTTCTGTTTACTAAATTTCTTTGCCTCTTTTAGTTAGTTAATTAAATTGATTCATCTAGATTGCTAGCTAATCAACTCGTTAATCAATCAAATTAATTAATTAACTCAACCCTCTTTTAATCAATCAATCAAAACATGATAAAGTGGCTAAGCTAAACGAACCCCTTCGCAAAAAGAGAGAACTGCGTAGGTTCTAATTCCCATTCAAAGAGATATGTAGGCATGCTTGGTTCAAGCATCGAATCCAATTAAAATTAATCAACTATCCCCCTATCATCTTCTTCACTTACTTTTGTATTTGTTTCTTTGCTTTATTATTAGGATTAGTTTCGGGAATGTGTGACTTCCCTAGAACCCATAAGGGCTAAAGGAGGTATCCCCTATATTTGGGATTTTATTTGTAATGTTAAATTTCTTTTGGACTATTACTTGTATTTATTATTGGATATATGGAATCAATGATCATGCATATTATAAATTATTCATGCATTTTAGTTTGTTCATGAAATATATTTTAAGTCACTCTTATATTAATTGGCCAAATTTATTTTGTTAAAATAAACCGAAAACCTAGTCCCCGAATTCGCTTTGGTTTCGAGGCTAGTGATCCTTTTTCTTTTGGGTTATAATTGGAGTCAAATGGTTTTTTGTTGAGAAAATAATAGGATATATTTAGAATCCTAAATATAATAAATGGTTTTTGAATTAAGGTTAATTTAGTTTTTTACTAATTAAAATAATGGTTTTTATTTCATTTGCTATTAATGTCGTATGAAGAAAAGCTATAAATTTAGGATTTTGTTTTCATTTTATATATCCCAAAACAGAGAAGAAAAAATTAAAAAAGAGAGAAACTTTGAGAGAATTTTTAGAGAAAAATTCTTGGGTTGTGAGTTATTAAAGTGGTGTAAACACTTGTATATTTTATTTTTCAATAAAAATTTTGTAGCATATTTAGAGATACTTACACTTGTCGAATAATTAATTTATTTGTGTGCGTTATTTTAATTATTATTGTTATTCCTACTAATCTAATTCATAAAGAAAGTTGCATACTTTTGTAACAATTGGTATCAGAGCTTTTTTGGTGAAATCTATTTAAAGAGGAATAGTCAGAAACAATCCAAAGAAGTCAGATTTGAGTGGGAGCAATGGCTGCAGATGAAGGAAAAGTAAAACTTGATAAGTTTGACGGTACGAACTTTGGCTTTTGAAAGATGTAGATAGAAGACTATTTGTACCAAAAAAGCCTTTATCAACCTCTCTCAGGAATTAAGCCAGAAGACATGGAAGATGAAGAATGGGCTCTCCTTGACAGAAAAGCCCTTAGAGTTATTAGATTAACGTTATCACGCAATGTTGCTTTTAATATAGCAAAGGAAAAGACCACAGCAGGTCTTATGGCGGCACTCTCTAGTATGTATGAGAAGCCATCGGCCTCTAACAAAGTTCATTTAATGAGGCGGTTATTCAATTTGCAGATGACGAAAGGCGGATTGGTAGCTCAACATCTCAATGAACTCAATTCTGTCACAACCCAACTGAGTTCAGTTGAAATTGAATTTGAAGATGAAGTACAAGCATTAATACTTTTGTCTTCTCTACCATATAGTTGGAATGCTACTGTCACAGCTGTGAGTAGCTCATCAAGAAGTAATAAGTTAAAATTTGATGATGTTCATGATCTGGTACTCAGTGAAGAGATCCGACGGAAAGAGTCGGGTGAGTCATCAACCTCTTCAGTTTTACATACAGAGTCAAGAGGAAGAAATTCAACCAAAAGGAATGAATGTGGAAGATCAAATTATCGAGGTAAATCCAGAGATAGGAGATCAAAATCAAGGAATCCCAATAATTTCCAGAACTCGAAGACCATCGAGTGTTGGAATTGTGGAAAGACCGGGCATTACAAAAATTAGTGCAAGAGTGCACCAAAAAGCCAAGAAGTGAAGGCAAAGGCAAATGTTACTTCTACCTTAGAAAGAGATGATGCGTTGATATGCTCTTTGGAGAGCAAGGAAGAGTCTTGGGTGTTAGACTCTGGAGCATCATTCCACGCTACTTCGAAGAAAGAATTCTTCGAGAGGTATGTTCCTGGAAACCTTGGAAAGGTATATCTTGGTGATGATCAACCTTGTGATATTGTTGGTAAAGGTGTAGTTAAGATTAAGTTAAATGGGTTAGTTTGGGAGCTGAAGGATGTCAGACATATTCCCGACCTAAGAAAGAACTTGATCTCAGTTGGACAGTTGGCTAATGAAGGCTACACTACAAACTTCCAAGGTGATAATTGAAAGATTTCAAAGGGAGCAATGTTAGTTGCTCATGGTAAAAAGAGTGGTACACTTTACATGACAGCAGGGGCGTGTTGTTCAATTACAATTGCAGCAGGAAATGAAGATTCCAAATTGTGGCACCAAAGACTTGGTAATATGAGTGAGAAAGGAATGAAGCTTATGCATTCAAAGGGAAAACTACCTAGTTTACAGTTTGTTGAAATAGACATGTGTCGGGAATGCATACTTGGAAAGCAGAAAAAGGTAAGCTTTCAAACTAGTAGTAGAACACCCAAGAAAGAAAAGTTAGAGCTTGTTCACTCTGATGTTTGGGGACCAACAACTACCTCGTCCATTGGTGGAAAACACTACTTTGTGACTTTTATTGATGATCACTCTCGAAAGGTGTGGGTTTACTTTCTAAAACATAAGTCTGAAGTGTTTGAAGCTTTCAAGCGATGGAAAGCTATGGTTGAAAATGAGATAGGTTTGAAGATTAAAAAGTTCAGAATTGATAATGGTGGTGAATATGAAGACACCACATTCAAGAAGTTCTGCTATGAGCACAGAATCAAGATGGAGAGAATTGTGCCGGGTACGCCTCAACACAATGGCATAGCTGAGCATATGAACCGAACGTTGACAGAAAGAGCCAGAAGCATTCGTATTCAGTCAGGTTTACCAAAGCAGTTTTGGGCAGAGGCAGTCAATACAGCAGCTTACTTGATCAATCGAGGACCATCAATTCCATTAGAGTATAAAATACCAGAGGAGGTATGGAGTGGAAAGGAGATAAATTGTCACACTTAAAAGTTTTTGGTTGTGTAGCATATGTGCATATTAGTGATCAAGGCAGAAATAAGCTTGATCCTAAATCCAAGAAATGTACTTTCATTGGCTATGGCGGGGATGAGTTTGGATACCGTATTTGGGATGATGAAAATAAAAAGGTAATACGTACCAGAGATGTTATTTTCAATGAAAGAGTCATGTATAAAGATAGACATAAAATTGACGCTAGTGACTTAGTAAAGAGTGGGCCAATATTTGTAGATGAAGATCATACCCCAGATAATACGACAACAGAGTCTATTATAAGAAGTCCTCATCAACAAGAAGAAATTGTTGTGGAAAGTAGTACGCCATAATCCAACATACCACAACCTCCTAGTCCAACCCCTGTACTGAGGAGGAGTTCTCGGCCTCATGTGCCAAATAGGAAGTACATGAATTATTTGTTATTGACTGATGAAGGGGAGCCTGAATGCTATACCGAAGCATGTCAAACTAGTGATGCTAGCAAGTGGGAGCTTGCAATGAAAGACGAGATGAAATCTTTGATTTTAAACCAGACATGGGAATTAACTGAATTACCCATAAGTAAGAAGGCCTTTCACAACAAATGGGTGTATCGGGTGAAAAAAGAACATGATGGTTCTAAGAGATACAAAGCTCGATTAGTAGTCAAAGGATTTCAACAGAAAGAAGGAGTTGACTACAATGAGATTTTTGCTCCTGTTGTGAAACTTAATACCATAAGGACTGTGTTGAGTATTGTTGCCATTGAAGATATTTATCTTGAGCAGTTAGATGTGAAAACTGCATTTCTTCATGGAGATTTAGATGAAGAAATATACATGCATCAACCAGAAGGTTTCTTAGAAACTGGGAAAGAAAATATGGTGTGCAAACTTAAGAAGAGTTTGTATGGTCTAAAACAAGCCCCAAGATAGTGGTACAAAAAGTTTGATAACTTTATGCACAAGGAAGATTTTCAAAAGTGCAACGCTGACCACTGTTGCTACTTCAAAAGATACCAATCTAGTTATATCATTTTACTACTTTATGTTGATGATATGTTAGTGTCAGGTTCAAATATGGATGATATTATAAGGTTGAAGCAGCAATTGTCAAAAGAGTTTGATATGAAAGACTTAGGTCCAGCAAAGAAGATTCTTGGAATGCAAATTACAAGAGATAAGCATATAGGGATATTGCAATTATCTCAATCGGAGTACATCAAATGCGTTTTGTAGAGATTTAATATGGTAGATGCTAAGCCAGTTAGTGCACCCTTGGCAAGTCACTTTCGATTATCCAAGGATCAATCCCCTCAGACAGAGGAAGATAGAGATTATATGGCTAAGGTTCCTTATGCCTCAGCTATTGGAAGTTTGATGTACGCAATGGTTTGTACAAGACTAGATATTGGACATGCGGTGGGTGTCGTTAGCAGGTATATGTCAAATCCAGGTAAAGCTCATTGGGAAGCAGTGAAATGGATTTTGAGGTATCTACGAGGTACCATAAATAAGTGTTTGTACTTTGGTAAAGGTGAAATAAAAGTACAAGGTTATGTTGATGCAGACTTTGGAGGAGAAGTCGATCATAGAAAAAGCACCACCGGTTATATTTTCACGGTTGGAAATACAACAGTTAGTTGGATGTCACAATTACAAAAGATTATTGCTCTATCCACAACAGAGGCAGAATATGTAGCAGTAACTAAAGCTAGTAAAGAGATGATATGGCTTCAAGGTTTGTTAACAGAGTTAGGATTCAAGCAAGAGAATAATGTTTTGTACAGTAATAGTCAGAGTGCGATACACTTGGCAAAGAATTCAGCATTTCATTCTAGAACAAAGCATATTGGACTTTGGTATCATTTCATCCGATCTTTATTGGAAAATGAAGTGTTAATACTAGAGAAGATTTAAGGAAGTAAAAATCCTGTGGATATGTTGACAAAAATAGTGACTATCGACAAACTGAAGTTGTGTTCAACTTTAGTTGGTCTGCAAGAGTAATAAGACCAGAAAGTTCTGCTACATAAAGTGAGGTGTGAAGACAGATTGAAATCAGTCTTCAAGTGGGAGATTGTTGAGAAAATAATAGGATATATTTAGAATCCTAAATATAATAAATGGTTTTTGAATTAAGGTTAATTTAGTTTTTTACTAATTAAAATAATGGTTTTTATTTCATTTGCTATTAATGTCGTATGAAGAAAAACTATAAATTTAGGATTTTGTTTTCATTTTATATATCCCAAAACAGAGAAGAAAAAATTAGAAAAGAGAGAAACTTTGAGAGAATTTTTAGAGAAAAATTCTTGGGTTGTGAGTTATTAAAGTGGTGTAAACATTTGTATATTTTATTTTTCAATAAAAATTTTGTAGCATATTTAGAGATACTTACACTTGTCGAATAATTAATTTATTTGTGTGCATTATTTTAATTATTATTGTTATTCCTACTAATCTAATTCATAAAGAAAGTTGCATACTTTCATAACATTTTTTTTCCTTATATTTTCCCAAATAAAAATAAATTAAGGTGGCAACTCCTAAAAACAATTTTCAAATCTATCAAAAATAAGCCCAAGGGTTTCCTTGTGAGTTCTTTCCTAAATGAGCATTTCGATTCCCTTTAGATTATCGGACTGGTGCTCAGCCGAGACCTCACAGGTGCACTTTCCTAATAAGCCATAGCATTATAGTACAACCTTGTATAAAGAAAGAATTCTAATTATATTGTAATTATACCTCATTATGTATATTGGAACTCCAACAAATGTATTATTTTTAAACTTTATTGTAAGATAGAATTGAAATTCGATACCTTCTAATTTAAACCTATGCACATAATCTAATTTATCTAAATATAATTCAAAAATTTATTGCCCTATCAATATCATTATAAAAAACCATAATCTCTAATCTTTGATAATAACTAATCTAAGACTAAAGGTTCTAGAAGCATTGATAATAACTGGCTTACATTCTCGAGAAATTTGTGCACCAAGAATTATTTTTTATAATAGTGAAAATAATTTCCCATTTATATATAAAAAAAAAAGACAATTTCCAATAAGAATTTGCTACTATATGATTATAAATGAAATTCAAAGATAGATGTTAAAACAAGTTAGTCTATACTTTCAATATAATATTTTTTACCATGCCTAATTGTACGTCACATTATCTAAAGTGATTTCTCATAAAAACATATGAATAATGATAAATAAAAATAAAGTAGATGGCAATGATAAATGTCAAGGCTATACAAAAAATATTATATATACTGAGATTTTTAATGATTTATATTCAAATGTATAGCGCAAGAAATATTGAATTTAATCATTTTTTTATCATTGTTTATTAATTATGCTTTTTGATAGTTTTTCTTCAAATTTATATAATAAAAATTCTTATATTTAATTATTTTTAATATTGATTGTTAATGTTTGTTTAATAGGTCAATTTCGAAAGTATGGCATATACTTTACCCTTTGAAATTAACGGCAACGGTAAAAATATTCGAATCAAAGTCAGTACTATAAGGATGCGGGAGTTCTTGAATATCTCCAATCTAGGGGAACTGTTCAATCTCAAGTTTTTGATGCTTGACAAGAGGGTAATGTGATTAGATATGCTTTCTACCATTTGCCTTTTTTTTTTTTTTTTTCTTATTTCTTTCTACCTTTCGACATATTTGAATTCTGGAAATTCAAAAAAATTCAATTTTAATAGGTTTTATTTATCTTTTTTATATTTTTACAAACAAATAATAAAGTTTTTTTAAATCACACATCTTTAGTCACTTTGTGTTGTGTAGATATTGTAGGACAAGTTATTTCGATTGAAAATGTCAAAGAAATTAATATTATGGGCATAATTACAAAGAGATATAGGGTTCAAATAAAAAACTATAGGTAGACGTGTATATGAAGAAATTTGTTTGTACTTTTGATAAATTCTTTCCTCATCTCAATTTTACAAATAATTATAATTTTCTAGCAATGGGAAACTCGACATTACTCTTTGGGATAAACTGCTCTTCAATTTCTTAAGGATGATATTGTTGCTGAGGATGGCGATGAACTTGTTATTGTTGCTTTTTTTTTTTTTTTTTTTTTTATCACTGATTATCAAGAAATTCAGTATTAAAGTGTTTTTTTTTTTTTTTCTCAACTAATGAAGTTAGATCACAATTTTATGCGAATACAATTAGATCACAATTTTATGCAAATACAAATGGTTTTTACCATTTTCTTCTATGTGCCATAGACACAGCTTTGGTTAATAGCTCCTCCGCAATAAGAGTTCTTCTCAACCTCGATATCCCTAAAGTGAAAAATTTTAAGCAATGGTTGGTTAAATATTTGTTACTTTCGCATCTTTATAACTAAGACATAATATAAACATATTGCTGTGAGGTCTGACTCGAGCACCGGTCCGATCCATTAGAGAGAACCGGGATGCTCATTAGAGTTTAAATTCACGATAGAACTCTCGAGTTTAGATTGGTTGATTTTGAAAATAATTTTGAAAGTCCCTACCTTAATTTATTTAATTGGGAAAACATTAAGGAAAAAACCCAAGTTGACTCCAATTTATTAATTTTTACTTTAATTTGTCCATGGATAAAATTACTAATCTCAAACCAGATTGAGTTCGAGAACTAGGTTTTTTATTTTAAATAATCTAAATTTGGCTCTTAAATTTAATTTGACTTAAAAATTAATTTCATAAATGACAAATATTATAAGATGATAATTATAAATAAGATGCATGAATATGACACGAGTGCAAGGTGAAAAATAAAATATCCACAAATTAAAAAGAGAAAAAGAGATTGATAGAGATTTGGATTTAAATTTCAAACGTGTCTATGTACCCCATTAAATGATATCAAAACATATGTAGTTCGTTTTACGATTAAGTTGAGGAGTTTAGGGGTTGATTAGATTGATTGATTTAATTTGGGTTTGTAGGTAAGAGAAAAAGGCTGATACATTTATTTTTAGAGGGTGAAGAGTTTTATCAAACCGAAATTTCATTTTATCGGAACTGGGTGATTAGATTGATTAGGAGATTAATTAGTTAATTAAAATGATTAATTAACTAATTAGTATAATGAAAAGGATAGATGGATTAATTAATTAAAAAGATTAATTTATTAATTTGGATGAAAGGTAGATTAAGAAAAATGATTAATTTGATTTTGGAAAAAAAGTATTAATTAATTAATTAAAAATATTAATCAATTAATTATTTTTAATTTAAAAAAATAATTTTAGTTAATTAAAAGGATTAATTAACTTGGTTAGGATGAGATAATTAATTAATTAAAAAGATTAATTAATTAATTAAAGAGTGATTGGAGGGAGAAGAATAGAGAAATTAGTAGATAACCATCGATACTAATTCAAGAGGTGTCTTAAAATGAAAGATGGAGGAGAGTATTTATAGGAGAAGTGGGTGAGGATAGTTTCGGTAGTGAAAAGGTAAAAAGACAATGAGGAATAGGGCTAAAAATGGCTGAAAATTAGACTAGGAGGTGGTAAAAAAGTCATTTTTTGCGCAGGTGGATGACGATGGTGTAAAGTTGAGAGTTCACAATTGCATATTAGTTGATCAATTGGAAAACTTGCTAAGCTCGAAGTTTCCCTGCTTTGTGATATTAAGGCTGAAAGAAATATTAACATTAGAATAATTAAGAAATTATTGTCTTTGGATATTCATATTCATATATAAGGTATATTTGTTTAATTATTTTTTGCATGTGATTTCTTAAAAAATATTTAACTATTTTGCTAAAAATTTTCTAAATCATCTTATCCCTTTCCCATAGCAGGTTAGATTTATGTGCAAGGCAATTATAAAGAATATTGGTGTTTCAACTAGTTGTTAGTATATAGCATGTCTGCAACGTAAAAATAG
>CANTUT010000600.1:2500-172619 GCA_947687605.1 Reutealis trisperma
CAGCGAATAGACACATGTAAGTTTTTGTCTACATATTTCACTAAGAATTTGCACGTTATTTATGTGGCTAAGATTACAAGTGTCAGCCATTATGATTAATATTTTATTCTCTTTATATATAGGTCATCCACAATATTCTAAACATGCATTTTTTTCTTGGAATCAGACTTCTTTCATTTCTTCAAAGAAATCACAAGATCCCATGAATAAACCTAGGACTCAAGTGACTTCATTCTTTCTCTTCATTTCTTTAAAAGAGTTGTAGTTAGAATAAGAGTAGATTAGTGGATTAGTTGAGCCGCATGCAAAGTGAAAAGTGATTTGAGTTTCGTTAAAAGGATTACCTTAGCCAAGTGAGTTATGAAATAAATGCATAGTAACCCATCATGAATTATTTTCTATTTAAATCCTTTCATTTTGTTTAATTATTCTAAATGACTGAATTATATTATGATTATAGTTAATATTATTGTTTTTACCATTATTTTTATTACTTAAATGTTGAAAAGCCTCTTCGTAAATGTTGAAAAACCCACATCATTTCTATTACTAGTAAACTCTTCAATTGAATCTAATGTCAGTAAATATTCTTTTAATTGTTAATGATGAGGCCATTAGGCCAACTTATTGCAATTATCTTTATTGAGTCATTGATTATAGGTGTGATAAAACACCTCACTGAACCAATAGACCATGTGCATTGGTGACTCGATTGATAAAATCTAAATTGTTAGTGTCTTACCCAGAGAAGGCAATGAATCCTAAGAATATTCTTGGCCAAGTGTATGTTTATTGTTTAAAGGGAGACGTTACTGCCATTATTGATATCAAATCGGTATATTGTTATTGATTGTAATTGTTATTCTATCATTGCATTTTGAACCCTTGATGCCTTTTTGTCGAGATCCTTATTGTATTGATATATTTCATGATTTACTAAATTGAAATCTTATAACCCCTCTTCACTTATGTTTTTGAAGTATTAGAGTCAAAGATGATAGAAACAGGGAGGACAAAGCTTCTTTACTATTTTTCTTTGATAATAAGCTAGTATAAATGTATATGTTAAAATACTATTGGATTGTAAATGATATAGTTATTGTTGCTCCACAGTATGGAAAGATATATTTAGATGTGCGATTGCATAATATAATTATAATAAAATGGAAAATTATGATTTTTTTTACGAATGGTATTAGAGATTGTTACATTGTTGATCAATGATTTCTATTGATAAATGGGTTCTATGGGTGTTTGATGGTCCTAAATGTACCCATATCCTAGGATCATCACGCTATTGGAGTCAGGGTGTGACAATCATACACGTTTTAATTATTTCACTATAAGTAATAATATGGTTAGCAACAACTATTTTCACTATTAAAAATACACTATCAGAAAATCATAGTTTACAGATAAAATTTATTAATGGAAATAATTTTGTTGGTATATTTACTAAATTACTAATAGAATATCGACGACACATTCAATTTTTTTTTGGTTAATTACTGACAGATTTTCGAAAATTTACTAATAAAAAATTACCTACTATCAAATTTCTTCGCTGAATGAGGTGCAAAAAAATGGCACAAAAAATTATAGATAATATACTAACAAATTTTTCAGCCGATAAATTTACCGACAAAAATTTCAATCAGTAAATTAGAGAAAGAAATATTTTTTAATTTACCAACAAAAATTTTAAATTTACTAACCAAAATTGTCGTTGATAAATTTATTGATAAAAATTTTAATCGGTAAATTAAAAAGTAAAGTTTTCTTTAATTTAAATGCAAAAACTTTTTCCGACGAAATTTTTTGTTAGTAAATTTAACGACAAAAATTTTAGTCAATAAATTAAAAAGAAAATTTTCTTTAATTTAATTGCAATAACTTTTTATTTTACCAACAAAAATTTTCTATCGGTAAATTATAGAGAAATTTTTTTTAATTTACTTACAAAAATTTTTTAATTTACTGACTAAATTTTTCATTAGTAAATTTATCGATAAAAATTTTAGTCTATAGATTAAAAGGCAAAATTTTTTATTTAATTATAAAAACTTTTCAATTTACTGACCAATATTTCAGATAAATTATAGAGCAAAATTTTCTTTAATTTAATTATAAAACCTTTCTAATTTATCGATCAAATTTTTTAGTAGTAAATTTACCACCCAAAAATTTTAGTCTGTCAATTAAAAAGCTAAATTTTCTTTGATTTAATTATAAAAAAATTTCAATTTACCGACAAAAATTTTCATCAATAAATTTATTGATTAATATTTTAGTCGGTAAATTATAGATAAATTTTTTTTTTACTCTACCAACAAAATATTCTATCAGTAAATGAAAATTTTGAGACGAAATTTCCCTCCAAATTTTTCACTAAATTTTTTTTAAAAATACCGATAGAAATTTAATTAATAATCAGTCGGTAAATAAAAATTTTGAAGGAAAATTTCTCTCTAAATTTTCATTTACTTTTTTAAAAAAAATAAATTACCGATAAAAATTTAATTGGTAATCCATCAGTAAATGAAAATTTTAGAAGGGAACTTTCCCCCAAAATTTTCATTTGATTTTTTTAAAGAATAAAAAAATTATTAACAAAAATTTAGTTGGTAATAAATGAAGTTTTGGGAGAAAATATCTCTCTAAATTTTTATTTGAAAAATTTATTGATAAAAATTTAATCGGTAAATAGCGTAAAAAAAAAATCATAAAAGTGTTTCTCCTCTATTCCTCGTCATTTTTTTTTTCTCGTACTTCTTCTCTTTCTCATTTCTTATCTTTTTCTCAATTTCTTTTTTCTATTTCTCACAAATAAAATTTATTTTTCTTTTTTCTCATTTAATTATTTCTTCATTTTCTTTTTCATCACTTAATACTTCCATACTCTTTAATACTTATATATTCTTTCTTTCTTATTCTTTTTTTTTTCTATTTTACTTCTTAAATTCCAAAAGCTTCAATAGAAAAAATTATTAAATTTATTTCAATTTCTTTATTTTTTAGTTTTTATAATTTGTAATTTATATTTCTTAAATTGTTTTATAGTATAAAAAAAAGGTATTAATGTGATTTTAAAAAAATTAACTATTTGTTATCTTAAATTTAATTTTTTGATTTATTTTTTTTGTAAAAATTTGGTAAACTAAAAAATAAATTTAATAAATTATTTATCTTTAAATTTAATAAATTATTTATCTTATCCTTTCTTTTTTACTTTTATCACTTTCTCTTTTAATTTTATGTTTATTTCATTTTTTTTGTAGTTTGAAATATAATTTTAATTTAGTCTATATATATATATATATACACACACACACACACACACACACACACACACACACACACATATATATAGTTGGAACTGTAGATACTTTAAGTCATTTCTTAACAAAAGTGAAGTTCCAGTTTAAATAAGTGGAATAACTGTTGTTTTCCACTGTTGACAGAAAAAGTAAAATACTCTTTTTTTTTTTTTTTTTTTTATAGCTGGCTTTATGAGGTGGCAAAATACTTTTTATAAGTTTAAAAATTTAAATTTGAATTCTACCTTTTGATTGGCAGTAGAATATCAAAATAGTCATCTTCATTGTCATCTCCTAAATCAATAAAAGGTTCAGATGAGCTTGAACTGGAGCTCGAGATTAAACTTACTTTTGATCTTAAGGGCGGTGCTTTTGAAGATCCTGGTTTACAAGAAGCAGAGGTTGACCTATTTTTCATGATTTGTTGAACCATTTGGAAGAATTCATTTTTTGATTTAGCTGCGGCTAATTTTGGAATAACAAATGATTTTTGTGCCAAAAAGGTTGTAGTTTCTTGAGAGCACTACATAAAGTTATTTTTTATTAGCCAATTTTGGACCTTGGTTGTGGTCACTTTGTTTTGAAAGGAATCCCATCATTTGATTTTAAATCTTCTAATGAGATTGTATTGACAATCCTAAGTTTGATGATAAGCAAAATACCAAATACATACCCAGGGCAGAAAAAATTTTGAACAAAATAGAAGAAAATGATTGAATCTTTTTTTTTTTTTTTTGTTTCTGATGATTTGAAATGCTATTTGAAAAGGTCATAATAGGGCTTAACCTCAGGGATTAAAGTTTCAGGTAAATTCTCAAAGTGGTTCCACTATTGTATGAACCAGTAGGGTATTTTTTGTGTTTAAAAATTCTTATCAAAATAAAATAGCCAAAAATGACTATGTTTATGGTTTTGAAGGAAGAAGGTGTTATACCATGCTTGTTTGTAGTCCCAGTAACTGAAACTATGACAATGGTTTACTCGGGTGTAGAGGTTAGTGGGGAAGGATTTTAAGGTTGAAAGATCTTTTTCCCAGTTTGAAGGGTGGATGATTTTCTTGATGATGCATGTGGAATATGCAAGATCAGGGTGTTTGTCATCTTTTTGAAATGGTTAAATTTTGCTAAGCCAATGATTTCCAAAATAGCTTGGTAATATGTTCGGGGCTTGGTTTTATCCCAAGGTGTATAATACCATCTAGTTGGAAAAATTTGTGTGGTTGTTTTAAATGGATTGGGATTGTAAAATCCTTCATCCATTGTAAAAATTGTTTGAAAATGGATTTTTTCCAAATACTCAAATGTTTCAAGAACTTTTTTATTTTTTGATAAAATAATTTCCTGAATATTAAGTTTTGAAATATTTTGAGATGAACTTTGAGAGGGAAAATTGATCATCTTTGTTTTTGTTTTTGAAGCAGAGTTTGAAGAGGATTTACCTTTGGCCTCAGAGGAGGAGGCATTTGAAGAGGAGGCTCCATAAGCCTTCTGAATTGCCAGAAGAGTTTATGGTGATTGGGTCAACTGTTCAACCCATTTTTTAATTTCTGTCTGAGATGTTTGGGTCTCAGGTTTTTCCTCAACAATACTGATTCAGGATTTAACTTGTTGGGCTGATGAGGGTATATTTGAAATAACTATATTTGAAAGGTTTGGGCTTGAGGATTGTGCCTTGGCTTTCTCCTCAGGGTTTGAATTTTGTGGGACTTTGCCCTTATCCTTTGGCTTTTAAGGCATGGCTACCTGTTTTGGAGAAATTCACGGGTTAGGAAATCCAGAATTGAGTTTGTATCACCTTTTATATATTTAATATCAAAATCAAATACAGAAATGATAGCTTACCATCTTGCAAAAATCTGTTTTGATGCCAAGTTTTGAACATCTTTTTGTAAAACTTCTTTTGCTGATTTGAAATCAATTCTTAAAAGAAATATTTGGTTTAAAATATCACTTAGAAATTTTGAAATGCACCAAATAATTGAAAGAATTTTTTTTTTATTATAGAGTAATTCTTTTGACAATCATTCCAATGTGCAAAGGTGAACTGGACTATACATTCCCACCCATTTTGAATTTGTTTCAAAATACCACCATAACCTATATCTGATGCATCTGTCTCCATTATTTTTGGAGCTAAAAGATTAGCTATATGCAGACACGGGATTTTTGAAACTTATTTTTTTATTGTTTGAGCAACCCTAGTATGCTGGTCTGACTAAGGAACTAGATTCTTTTTTAACCTATCATGCAATGGTTTTGCTAGACGGTTAATGTTTGGACAGAAATCTAAAACATAATTCAGACTTCTAAGAAACCTTTGCAATTGAGTTTTATCTAGGATTTTATTAGGAAACTTAGATGCAAATGCAAGGGATTTTTCAATTGGTGTAATGATGCTTTGAGTAATGTAATGACCCGAAAACCTTACACGAGTTTGAAAAAGAGATATTTTTGATTTTGAAACTACTAAACCATTTTTCTTTGCAATGTGGAAAAATGTTTGTAGATGTTTGAAATGTTGGTCTGCAAAGTTTGAAAAAATTAGAACATCATCAATATAGACAATGCAAAAGTTTGAATAAGGATTGAAAATGTCATTCATTAGCCTCTGGAATTCTGAAGTAGCATTTTTTAAACCAAAAAACATGACATTCCACTCATACTAACCAAATGGGACAGTGAATGCAATTCGATATCTATGATTAGAATGAATTTGAATTTGCCAAAATCCTGATTTCATATCAAATTTTGAAAATATGAATGTAGAATGCAGTTTTTGAAGCAAATCTTTTTTGTTTGGAATAGGGTACCTAATCCATCTTAATGCTTCGTTCAAAGGTTTGTAATTGATTACTAACCTAGGTGTTTCTCTTTCTATTTCACTATTCTTATTGACATAGAAAGTTGCACGAGACCAAGGTGACCTAGATTTTGTAATCAAACCCTTAGACTCTAAATCATGAATTTCTTCTCTATAATGTTGTTCTAGAGATTTATTCATTTGGATTAGTCTGGCTTTAGTAGGAATTTGTCTTTCATCAAAATCTTTTTCATAGGGCAGATCAACTATGTGTTGTTTTCTATCCCAAAAAGCATTTGGAAGATCAGAACAAATTTCTTTTTCAATTTTATTTTGAAAAGAAGTGATTTTATTTTTAATAAAATCAGTTTGAATTTGTTTTTGAATTTTTTGAAAATGGACATCTTGCTTAAGATGCATAAGATGTCTTGTTTTTCCTTTTATCAAGGCATTAATCTCAAAATTATAAATTGAATTTGCTTTTATATGATTGAGATTTCTTTTCTTTGGTTTTTCAAGGAATGGGAAAATTATTTTTGAATCCCTTGTTTTGAAAATGATTCCATCATCAGTGACTTTATAAGGAGTGATCAAATTAATGAAAAGACTTCCTAATAGAACCATCTGATGAAGGTTCTTTGGTAAAAGAAAAACATTTTTTAAAGTAATATTTCCGTTAACTATTGAAGCTTTAGTTTTCCCGCCAATAGTTAATTTTGAATTATTTACTGTAACAAGTTTTTCTTTTGTTTCAGAATGATATCGTTTTGGAACCAAGTTGTAGTTGATACAGTAGAGATATGCTCCTGTATCAAATAAAACAATTGTTTCTAATTGAAAATCATTTGAAAAAACAATCTTGATTTGAATTAAATATTTTCGAGAAGTAATTTCTCTCAAAACATTTATAAAATTGTCTGGAATATCTGGAACCTTTTCCAAATTATCCAGGTTTTGAAGTTTAAAATTTTCTATGTGATCATCTGAACCAGTATCAAGATTTCAATAAGACATTTTTGAAATAAGATTTTGGATTAAATCTGAATCCTTTTGCTCTTTTAGCTTAAGGTCTTTCAATTCTGACTTAACTTCCCTAATCTCTTTTTAAAGGTCCTAAATTGTAGGGACAGGTTTCTAGACTTCTTACCTTTATCTAGAATGGCTGTAAGATCATAGGAATTCTTACTAGTAGAGGGTAAGATGGAAGGTTCTTCTACAGGCTTCTCTTCTAATGTCTTTAAAAGCTGATCTAAACATTCCTTTTGAAGGATAGTGTCATTAACATACTTAACAGTTTCAAGAATTGCTTCTTGGCTTTTTGTCAGCATATTAATGTGTTCGGAATATATATATATATATATATATATATATATATATATATATGTGTGTGTGTGTGTGTGTGTGTGTGTGTGTGTGTGTGTGTATACACACACACACACACAAAACACACACACACACACACACACACAAACACACACATATATATACCATTCTTGCAGCAAGTTGAGCCCCTCCTTCAGGCAGTCTCTTTTGGAACTCAGTTTCCTCTTCTACTTACGTTAGTTTAGTAGCAAAACCTTTAATGGTTAGTGATCAACCTTTTACAATAGGAAGAGGGATTCACTTTATGTCTTTTAAGTATACACACATATATACACACCCGCACACCCACACACATATATATGTGTGTGTGTATATATATGAGTGCGTTATATATATATATATATATATATATATATATATATATACACACACACACAAATTTATACATATATATATATGTGTGTACACACATATACATATATAAATATATATATGTGTGTGTGTGTGTCTGTGTGTGTATGTACACGCACACATATATATATGTGTGTCTGTGTGTGTGTATATATATACACACATGATATATACATGTGTGTGTGTGTATATATATATATATATATATATATGATTTCTTTATATCCCAAATAGTACAGAGTAGAAAAATTAAATCCTAAGTGAATTTTTTATTATTAATTGAATTTTGATTGAAATTGAAATTTATAATTTTACAATTTAAGAATAATTTCTGTATTACTCATCAGGATTATTGATTTCTTGGGTGACTACTTTGTTGGGATTAGTTACGTGAATATGCTAAGATGAGCGATTTACTTACCTAATTAATTGAGTTAAGCGCGTTGTATATGTAATTATATTATTGTGAATTTTTTTCTGGTTAGGTTCTTCATTATGATGACGGTGTACTCCAAGCATATTCATTACCTGAGAAGCATCTTTGCTTTTTGCATTATGACGGACCATGTGATTTTCGCACAATTTCTAAATATAGCAGGGAGAATGCATGTGCATTGTTTTATGAATCATAAAACTCAAACTTTTCCATCAAATGGAAAGATTTGGTTTTACCTTTTATAAACTCAATGTCTTTTTATTAATGAAACTTAGCATTTTTTTTTTCTATGTATTCTTAATTTTGATCATTCTTTAATTATCTCCTATATTTTTAACTTTGTTTTATTTTAAGTGTTCATAATGGATTTTATATGCATTATCTTTTATAAAATTTATAATTGCCTAACATTATATATATATATATATATATATATATATTGTCAATTCTATCTCAATCTTCAAAATTAATTGCAATTGTGGGCCAACTCTCAAAATTGGATTCTCTTATGTAATTCTTCAATATCTCTTTTTGGAGATATTTGTTTTCTTCACCATTTGAACCTAATGAAATTATATTTTTTTGTATCTTACTTGCGAGATACACTCAAATTCAAATTCATCTCAATGAATTATAGTAAATTTTTAATTTGAATTAGTACTATCTTGATCTATCAACTTGAACATGGAGAAATCAATTCATATTTCAATATTGCAAGCTCCAAAAACTAAAATAAAAATTGTTCTAGAAATTAAACTTGTATGATTTTTCAACTTTATGTATAAAAATATGTTATAATTCTTTGAAGATGAATTTGAATTTAAATTTGAATTTATGTGGGAAGCCAGATACAGAAATCTACTTTTACTTTGATCAAATGGTGAAGAAAAAAGATTTATCTATGAAGAGATATTAGAATTACATAAGAGTGTTCAATTTAATTTTGAAAGTTAGCCACAATTACAAATAATTTTAAAAATTGGGAAAAATTAATAAAATTTAAATTTTTGAACAAAACTAGAAAAAAAAAATAACTCAAAATTTTTTATTTTTTAGGGAATTAGGCCAAAAATATATATATATATATATACAAATTATTTGCAATTTTTCAAAATTGGCTCCATTTTTCAGAACAGGCACCTCAAAAAATTAGTGCACATGATTTTTATATAATTTAGCTTTTTCTTATAACTCATAATTATTTGATTAGTTTTTTATTTGTCAAATTTTGATTTAGCTCTTTTCTTTAATATTTTTAAGATTTCATGTAATTTTTTTTTTAAATTTTATAACTATAACCTTTATAATTTTTTATACACATAATTTAGTTAAAAAATATGTTTAATATAAAATTTAATTAAATTTTGGTATCTTGAGAGTTCAATTCTAAATGTGAATAAAAATCTAACCACTAAGATTAAAATTGGGATTCTGAAAGATCGCAGGTTGTTAAAGAAGATTCCAGAATCGAGTGATGAATCATGAAGCAAAATATGGTAGTAGTTGAAAGAATATACAAAGTGCATTTTTCCAGGAAAGTGAAGACTTGTGAAACCTTTACCACGTGAATGTGATCAATGATCCTCTTACACAATATCCTTTAACAGAGTGGACCCTGTCAAAATGAAAATGATATATTACGAAAGGACCACAACTATTTCCTTTTCATTACCAATAAAATTAATTAATTACAAACAAAGCAAAAGCCTACTCAAATTCTTCAGTCTCCCTTTGCCTCTGGAAAATCCAGTTTGATTAGCCCTGCATGATAACAGTGTGGGTCTACCTGACATGGTGGGCCCTTATAAAGTTTCTTGTAAAATAAAGCAATACCTTTCACTATTGTAAAATAAATTCATTTTATAAAACTATATTTTCGAATTATTTTAGGTATTTTTTTTTCTAACTCATTAAGACAAGAGAAGTTATTAATTTCAATTTTAATTGGTAATTTTTTTTTGAATTATTATATCATAGATCTTAGCCTGTATTTTTAAAAAACGCGTGATTTTCTCTTTTTTTCCACTTTATATTTTTATATTTTTTGTCTTCTTTCTTTTTCTTTTTTCTTTTTTAGTCTTCTTTCCATTTTTCTTATATTTCCAAACACTTTTTTTCTTTTTTTGTCTTCTTTCCTTTGTTTTTACATTTTGATTTGGTCAAATATTTTGATCCTTTGATTTACTTTTATTATTAAATGCAATAAAAAAACTAAAATACTATTTGTTTTCTCTTAAATTTTTTCTTTTCATGATAAAGATAGAAAACTATCAAATTTCAACAAAGAGCTAATTTTATTATGAATTAAATTCAAATATCAATTATATTTCTGCTTAATTAGTTAATTTGTTCTATTTGCAAATTACAAATCAATATAGCAAACCAAATAAAATAAGAAATTATTAAAAAATAATTTAATTATATAATTTAGAATTTTCCTTTGAAACTAATCAATGAATCTTAAAACTTTCCCTTTTCTGCCATTAGAAGTCAAAATAATCTTATAAGCAATATATGAAAAATATTTAAAATGGTTTTTGATTTTAATTTTTCCTTTGCTTTTTGGTTTTCTTCATTTTCTTTAACAATTAAAAATTAATTAACAGTGTTTGATGGTAGGGCCATTCCTTCGTCGGAGTTGTCTACCCACCACTGAATGAAAGAGACCAGCAACGATCACCCGAGAAACCGGAGCTTGCAGCGCTTTCTGCCATCGCGAGCTCCACTAGTTAAAAATTAAAGTTATGATTATGTAAAAATAGAAAAATGTTTTTTTATTTTTCTTGAAAATTTTAAATTTGTTAGTTTAATTTTCTTGCAAAAAAAAAAAAAAAAAAAAAACATTAGTAACAGAAATGTTTAAATTAGCAAACAATTAGCAATTAGCAAATGCAAAAGGATAAAAAACATTTGGAAGTTGGGTTTATTGGTATTGTATCCATTGGGGTATTTTAGGGATAATTTATTATTTTTTTTTTATTTATTGTTTTAACTTTTTTAACAGAAAAGTAAAAAAAATTTGGATAGAAGACCAAAATATCTAACGGAATGCAGATACAAGATACAATCGTTAGTTTCTCAAAATACATAGACCTCAATGTTAATTTTGCTAAAATTTAGATACTAAATATTAATATACTCTTATTTAATTTGTTATTTATTATTTAAAATAAATATAATTCAATAAAAATATTTATTTGTTTTTATGAAATTCTTAGTTTAATTATATATATATATATATATATATATATATATATATATATATATATATATATATATATATATATATATATATATATATATATATATATATATATATAATTCTTAGTCTGTTGCTACTTTTTATAATGAATATGTCATTTTATTATAATGAATATTTAAACATACTAAAATGAATATAACGTATTATATGTAATGAACATGAGATTTCATTATAATGTATATCTAATATACTGAAATGAATGTGTGTTATACATAATAAACATGCAATGAAATGAGATAAAGATTTTTATTTATTAATATTAAAATCTCATAATTTATATATTTTAACAAAATATTTTATATATTGATGTTAAATTTTATATATTATTAATTAATATTTAAAAAATAATAATGCAATTAACTACTTGTATTATTATTGTAGTGTTAAATTTTTATCAGAGTGGACAGTGGATTGTATTTGGCCGTCTCTACTGTTGGGAAAGATGACAAATATAAATGGCCAATAAAAAAATATGGCAGTCTCAGGATCAAACTTTTCCCAGCCTTGTGTAAATAAAATGGGCAAAAATAATTCTGTATATTTCACTAAGAAATAATTAATCAGAATACAATAATAATCTCACCAAATAATGGTGGCTAAACTCTCTCTTGGTTTTATCTCTCAAGAGGTTTTTCTCTTTCTCTCAATTTCTCAAACTTATTAAGTTTGGATTTTAATTGAGGTTTTTTTTCTGAGATGATTTTTACAAATGAAAAACTGTATAGTATTTATACTAAAATTCATGCTAAAAATAGTTTAGCTAAAATCAACTTTTTTCTTTTCCTCCGTTAATTCTTTTCTTTTCTTTTCTATTTTTATTTTTTACTTTTTCTTTTCCTCCAATTAAGGAGGATTTCTCATCAAATCTCCCCCATCCGACTTAGTTGGAGGGCTCTAGTAGTCCCGCTGCTTCTCTGCAAAATTCGTACTTGTCTTTAGGTAAGGACTTGGTCATCATATCTGAACTATTGTCATCAGTATGGATTTTCTCAAGATGTAATTGTTTGGATTCTAACACATCACGTATCCAGTGATATCGCAAATCAATGTGCTTTGACCTCAAGTGAAAACTCGGATTCTTGCTCAAATGGATTGCGCTTTGACTATCACAATGCAAAGCATATTTGTGCTGCACTTGCCCTAGTTCTTGTAAGAACCGCTTCATCCAGAGCATTTCTTTGCATGCTTCTGTAGCTGCAATAAACTCTGCCTCTGTTGTTGATAGAGCAACACATTTCTGTAACTTTGATTGCCATGAAACTGCTCCCCCTGAAAATGTAATCAGGTATCCTGAAGTAGATTTTCTGGAATCAAGATCTCCTGCCATATCCGCATCTGTGTAGCCAGTCAATTCAGGTTTTCCACCTCCAAAGCATAAACTCATTTTAGAAGTACCACGAAGATATCTGAGAATCCATTTCACTGCATTCCAATGCTCTCTACCTGGTTTAGATAGGAATCTGCTTACAACGCCAACTGCGTGTGTTATGTCTGGCCTCGTGCAAATCATTGCATACATCAGACTACCAACAACTGAGGAATATGGCACATTAGCCATGTCTTCTTTTTCTTTCTCACATGTAGAACTTTGCTTTGAACTAAGCTTAAAATGATTAGGAAATGGAGTAGAAACTGGTTTTGCTTTATCCATGTTGAACCGCTTTAGTACCTTCTCGATATAACTTTCTTGTGATAACCTTAACTTCCGATTTTTTCTATCACGGGATATATCCATACCGAGGATTCGTTTTGCGGGTCCTAAGTCTTTCATAGAAAAACTTTTAGCTAACTCTTTCTTCAGCTTGCTAATTTTGTCACTATTTTGTCCTACGATCAACATGTCATCAACATAGAGAAGAAGTATGATGTATTCACCATCATCAAATCTTTTAACAAATACACAATGGTCTGAAGTAGTCCTCCGATATCCATGCTTAATCATGAAGGAATCAAACTTCTTGTACCATTGTCGAGGTGCCTGCTTGAGTCCGTACAAGCTTTTCTTCAATTGACATACCAAATCTTCTTTTCCTTGGACTTTGAATCCTTCTGGCTGTTCCATGTAAATTTCTTCTTCAAGATCTCCATGAAGGAAAGCTGTCTTTACGTCTAGCTGTTCAATCTCGAGATCTAGGCTTGCAGCCAAACCAAGTACTACCCGTATGGATGACATCTTCACTACAGGTGAAAAAATTTCTTCAAAGTCAATTCCTTTCTTCTGATTGAAACCTTTCACAACTAGCCTTGCCTTAAATCTAGGCTTAGAGTTGTTTTCTTCCGTTTTTAATCGGTACACCCATTTGTTCTTGAGTGCTTTTATACCTTTTGGTAGATTCACAAGATTATATGTGTGGTTCTCATGCAGAGATTCCATTTCTTCATGCATAGCTTTCAACCACTCATCTCGTTGATCATGGGTCAATGCTTCATCATAACATTCTGGTTCTCCCCTGTCTGTTAGGAGAATGTAATCATTTGGAGAATACCTACTAGAAGGTCTCCATTCCCTAGTTGATCTTCTTGGTTGGAATTCAACCACTGGTTCTTCATGGGCTTGTGCTTCTTGCCCCTCATCTGCTACATCATCTATTATACCATCAGTTATATGATCATTAGCCGTGTCATCATTAACTGGTTCATTTATAATAGGATCACTAGCTTGATCATTGGATTCATCTTGCTCGTCATTAGTTTCTAATGGAGAAGGAATTGGATCTAAATTAGCAGGATATTCTTTAGAATTTCTAGGTTTGTCACCTCTTTGAATGTCTTCAATGTTCTGATCTTCAAAGAAGACAACATCTCTACTCCTAATAATCTTTCTAGCTACAGGATCCCATAACCTGTAACCGAATTCTTCATTCCCATATCCCACAAAGATACATTCTTTCGATTTCACATCGAGCTTGGATCTTTCATCTTTAGGAATATGAACAAAAGCTCTACAGCCAAAAATTTTCAAGTGATTGTAGGAAACATCTTTTCCTGACCAAAACTTGTTCGGAACATCACCATTTAAAGGTGCTGAAGGAGAAAGGTTGATTAGATCAACTGCAGTCATGAGGGCTTCACCCCAAAAACTTTTGGGCAGCTTGGCATGAGATAACATTGTTCTTATTCTTTCAACGATTGTTCTGTTCATTCTCTCAGCTACACCATTATGTTGCGGAGTCTTCGGAACAGATCGTTCATGCCTAATTCCATTACTTCTACAATAGTTTTGAAACATTCCCATATATTCTCCTCCGTTGTCGGTGCGAATACACTTCAAGCCTCTGCCAGTCTCTCGTTCAACGCTAGCATGAAATTGCTTGAAGACTTCATACACTTGATCTTTTGACCTAAGTGCATAAGCCCATATCTTCCTGGAATGATCATCAATGAAGGTAATAAAATATCTTGCACCACCAAGAGTATTAACGGTCATAGGACCACAAACATCAGAGTACACAACATCCAATACATTGGGTTTTCTTTGTGCCTGACCATGTTGAAATGAAGCTCTATGCTGCTTTCCAGCTAAGCAATGCGCGCATGGTTTTAGAGTCATACCTTGCTTCATCCCTGTCAACGCCTCTCTTTTAGCTAAAATTTGGAGGCCTTTCTCACTTATATGACCGAGCCGTTTGTGCCATAGCTCGATTGAGTCTTTTGCAAGAGCATTTACATACCCATTACTGACATTAGCATGTGTCATGTATAGGGTGTTCTCCTTCTTCCCTCGTGCTGTGATAAGAGAGTTCTTGCTGAGTTTCCATTTCCCTTCAGCAAAGACATTGGTGTATCCTTCATCGTCAAGTAATCCAGTAGAGATTAAATTGAGACGCATATCTGGAACATGTCTCACATCCTTCAGAACCAAGTGACAACCTGTGTTGGTTTCAAGGGAAATATCTCCTCTTCCCACGATCTTAGACAATTTGTCATTTCTCATCCTCACATTACCAAAATCTCCATTAGTGTAAGATGTAAAGAAGTCCCTTCGTGAGGTGACATGAAATGATGCACCAGAATCTATTATCCAGCATGTATCTTGAGAGAAAAAATTAATAAAGCTATCACCACATAAAATAATTATATCATTTCCACCAGAGGTAGTTGCAGTTGTATGTCTGGCATCACTATTTTCGTTACCTCTATCTTGCTCTCGTTTAAATAATCTGCATTCTCTCTTCATGTGGCCTGTTTTGCCACAGTGGTAACATTCTATGTCCTTTCTTGTTTTGAACCTCCCTCTCGAGCCATCTCTTGACTTGCCTGTTGACTTGTCTCGCTTATGGAATTTTCTATTGCTAGTCCTTCCACGATATTCTGAGACGAGGGCTTCTGACTCGGCTACTCCACCTTGTTCTTTCCTTCTTGCTTCTTCATTGAACATGCTATCTTTGACTATGTCCAATGTAAGAACGCCTTGAGGAGCTGAATTGCTTAAAGATACTACTAGTGTATCCCAGCTATCTGGCAATGAGCTGAGTAACACTAGTGCTTGTAACTCATCATCTAGCACCATATTCATATTCGTCAACAGGTTGATCAACCCTTGGAAGTCACTAAGATGCTCGGTAATACTTCGACCATCTTTGTACTTAAGGTTTACCAACTGTCGGATAACCGATGCTTTATTTTGAGCGGTCTTCCGCTCGTACATGGATGACAATTTTGTCCATAATTTATATGCATCTGTCTCTTGTGCCACATGATGGAACACACTTTGATCCACCCATTGTCGGATTTGTCCGACAGCTTTTCTATTCAAAATGCTCCACGCATCGTCTGACTTCTCTTCTGGTTTTTGTCCCACCAATTGAAGGGGCTCATACAAATCCTTGCAATAAAGGATATCCTCCATTCTTGGCTTCCATATGGAGTAATTGGATGCAGTCAATTTGAGCATTGTTGCTGATGATGACGACGACTCCTCCATCTTAAATTACACAAGAATATAATTTTTTTTTTAAACCGAAGCTCTGATACCACTTGTTGGGAAAGATGACAAATATAAATGGCCAATAAAAAAATATGGTAGTCTCAGGATCAAACTTTTCCCAGCCTTGTGTAAATAAAATGGGCAAAAATAATTCTGTATATTTCACTAAGAAATAATTAATCAGAATACAATAATAATCTCACCAAATAATGGTGGCTAAACTCTCTCTTGGTTTTATCTCTCAAGAGGTTTTTCTCTTTCTCTCAATTTCTCAAACTTATTAAGTTTGGATTTTAATTGAGGTTTTTTTTCTGAGATGATTTTTACAAATGAAAAACTGTATAGTATTTATACTAAAATTCATGCTAAAAATAGTTTAGCTAAAATCAACTTTTTTCTTTTCCTCCGTTAATTCTTTTCTTTTCTTTTCTATTTTTATTTTTTAACTTTTCTTTTCCTCCAATTAAGGAGGATTTCTCATCATCTACAAGAGTCTCCAACGTTCTCGCAGAAACACACTTTCGAGTTAAGAGACGATGAAATGCAATATTAAACTTGAACTTGTCAGATGAACTACTATTGGAATGACTAGTTCGTCCCCATCCTCTCTCTACGTATATTTTTTAATTTTTATTCCCAACCAATATGGGATTTTCTAACAATTTTTAAAATAGTAAATATTAAAGTGGTCCGACTAGTAAGTTCTAAACTTTTATGTTATTATTTTGTGAAAAAAAAAAAAAGAAAAACTTTTATGTTATTGAATAAGATTTTTTTTATAATTATTTTTTTTACTGTATTATGTGGTGTTTGGCAATTTTTTTACATAGCTGTTTTCTTGCAATTTGGACTAAAAATTGTCATGCTTCTTATTTTGTTCAAACTAGTTGGACACGTGTGAGAATATATATATATATATATATATATATATATATATATATATATATATATATATATATATATATATATATATATATATATATATTAATTTTACTTACATCATATATTTATTTATCTACTGTTAAAATTGTTGCTTGTAATTATAAAATAAAAACACTTACGAGTAAATTAATTTTTTAAAACATAACAACCAATATAACTACTTTTGTAGAAAATTTTATTTTTTTCTTCATACCATGACTTTTTTATAATTTTATTTTTTATTTATATCATTATGAAAACAAAATTTAATAATAAATTTCATTAGCTATTTTCTACTATAAATTCTTTCTCCTAATATTAAAAATAAAAAATCAAAATAATTTCATAAAATACCAACTAAAACTGTTTATATATATCTCTATTTAAAATTTTCTTATGTTTAACTATATAAAATTTAATAATAAATATCACCATAAAACATCCAACTAATAATTTTTACAGTTTTCATTCATTCATTCGGAAAGATTTAAGCATAATTTTTTACCATTAAAATATGTTTAATCCATTCATAAAATATGATATGTACAAATTGATTATTTAGAGTAATACAATTGTAATATAGTTAAACTCAATTTTGACATAAATTATTAGCATGATTTTTTTCTACAATTCTTATAATATTATTAATTTTTTCCTAAATAATTTCATATCCAATTTGAGCAACTTCTTTAATCTAAATCATAAATGTTTTTATAAGTTATAAAATTAAATTACTATGAAATCAAAATTAAAATTAGTTGAAAATATTTTTTTTTATGAACTTCATATTTAAATAAATACAATAAATTATTATTATTATAAAAATTAAATACTAAAAGTTTTATATTTGGATATTACATTAATTAAGTTTATGATTGGAACTAATTTTGAAAGAAATTTAATTTAAATAATCCATATAAATATAATTGAAAAGTAATAAAATCTAAAGAAAGCTTATATATCAAGTTTAGGACAAATGTTAGTAGTGTTTTTTGCGGATATATTGTTGATAAACGATAATTAGAATTGAAGTTGAGTTTTTCTTAACATAGAAATAATAAATATAACCTAATTTATAAAAGACTTAATTTTCTTTTAGAATTATATAGATTATCTCTCAAATATATGGTTAGAAATAATTTTAAAAGAAAATTATTTTATTATGTAAAATTATACAATTGCAAACTAATTTGTTGGAATTAAATAATAATAATTTATTGCATTTATTTTTCGCCTATAGTACTTTTAAATTTTTAGTTTTAATTAATGGGTTTAGTTAATAATGAATAATGTGATAAATACTTAATTTTATATTATTTATTTTAATTTAAATTGTCATATCTGACTCTAGTGGCACATAGTCCTAAGATATGAGAAAGTATAGGATAATTGAAAATTTGTAAAACCCAATACTATTATCAAATACACCGCAGATTAATAAGTATAATTTTAAACAATCATCCATACATAGGTGAAGATAATAAAAAAATTTTTCATTTAATTTCATTAAAGATAAATCATATATTCTCAATTATGAACATTTCTTTTCATATTACAAATTATCTAAGATAAGATACAAGAACTTTAACAATTACAAAAATATAATTTTTAAATAACTTATACCTTTTTTAACTTTTTGACGGAGAAAGATGATCAAAAAATTTGTTGACTCAATTTTTATATCACTTTTTAATCTACACCTAAAATGCATAGATGATATAGTGAGCCATCAACTCAGTAAATTATGAAATGCATTTTAATGCTTAGGGTTATTAATGAATAAAGGTTTTGTATACATATATCAATTTAGTGGGTGCCATAAAATAATATATACGTCTCTAGGAAAAATTGGCACCAAAGGAACATTCGTCATGATAGAACCATACAGTACAGTGGGAGAACTTAGAGTAAAACATAATTATGATCCTATGAGTCTTAATAATAGTAGGAGAACTTATGTCTGGGATGGCACTACAAACTCCAATAAGCCTCAATAACAAAATACCATAATAGTATATGAAAATAAAAAGGTACTTATGAGTGAACCCATAAGCCTTTAGAAAAATAGAAAGTGTAGTACTCACCCTTAGAATACTGATATCATTATAGATTCTATCAATTGAGTCACTAGTACATATGATCTAATAGTTTTTTCCCCATTAGTCAAAGTGTTATGTACATGATCAAGACATTAGCTCGATGGGATCATCATTATAAACTGTAGATTAGACCAATGGCCTTGTCATCATCAACATTTAGTTTAACATTTCAAATGGCATTCAAAATTTAGGCAATTAAATAACATTGGTTCTTAACCCAATAGATAGGAATAACAATAATAATATTCACTATACAAGTTAGGTCAACAAAAAGATTAACAAAGTCATTTAGGATAGGTCTATGTGAGGCCTCGCCCAAGCACCGGTCCGATCCACTAAAAGGAATCGAAATGCTCATTTAGGAAAGAACTCATGAGGAAGCCATCGGGCTTATCTTTGATAGATTTGAAAATTATTTTTAGGAGTCGCCACCTTAATTTATTTTTATTTGGGAAAATATAAGGAAAAAAACCATTTGACTCCAATTATAACCCAAAAGAAAAAAGGATCACTAGCCTCAAAACTAAAAAGGATTCGGGGACTAGATTTTCGGTTTATTTTAACAAAATGAGTTTGGCCAATTAATACAAGAGTGATTTAAAATATATTTCATGAACAATTAAAATGTATGAACAATTTATAATATGCATGATCATTGAGTCCACATGTCTAATAATAAATACAAGTAATAGTCCAAAAGAAAGTTAAGATTACAAATGAAATTCCAAACATAGGGGATACCTCCTCTAGCCCTTATGGGTTCTAGGGAAGTCACATATTCTCTAAACTAATTCTAATAATAAAGCAAAGAAACAAACACAAAAGTAAGTGAAGAAGGTGATAGGGGGGAGAGTTGGTTAGTTTTAAAGTGGATTCGATGCCTGAACCAAGCATGCTTACGTATCCCTTTGAATAGGAATCAGAACCCACGCAGTTTTCCCTTCTTGCGAAGAGGTTAGTTTAGCCTAGCCACTTTATCATATTTTGATTGATTGATTAAAAGAGAGTTGAGTCAATTAATTAATTTAATTGATTATTGAATTGATTAGCTAATAGCCTAGATGAGTCAATTTAATTAATTAACTAAAAGAGACAATGAAATTAAGGGAAAGGAAACTTACCTCAGATGGCGAGCGGCAGCTGGCTTCGGATGGCAGATGGCAGCCAGCTTTGGATGGCGGGCGGCAGCTGGCCTTTGATGGTAGGTGGCGGCTAGCTTTGGATGACAAGCGGCAGCTAGCTTTAGTGGGCGGCGGCTAGCTTAGAATGGTGGATGGCAGGCGGCGGCTAGTGTTAGATGGCAAGCGATAGCTAGCCTCAGACGGTGGACGGCAGCTAGCTTTGGGCGGCAGACACAAGCCTTGGGCAAGAGACTTGCCTCAAACAGGCGGGCGGTGGAAAGCCTTAAACTAGTTGGGTAGGAACCAAGGAGAAACCACCCAACTCGCTTTGCAAAGTAAGGAGCAAATGCAAAGTGTTTGGCTTGAAGTAATGCTTTTCAAGCTCTAGAAGCTGATGTTTTGAAGTGTGGGAAGGCCCTCTATATATAGGAGGAGGTTTGGAGCATAGAAAACACAAAATTCCAATGTGGGATTGCAAAAAATTGAATTTTTGCCGGAGTTGCCGCAGAGGCCTTTGCGGTGCCATAGAGCTCTCTATGGCAGTGTTGAGAGCACTTTGCGGTTCCACAGAGGGCTTTGCAGCAGTGCCGCAGAGCCTCGTGGCAACGGGCCTTGGTTTTGCCCGTTTCGCCCGTTCTCGCTCGTTTCTCGTCCGTTTTTCATGATTCCTATTGCATTGTACTCATTACTCAATCCTGAATGATTTAAAAGGGTTTAAATGCCAAAAAGAAATATTCTGATTTTTTCTATTTTGAGAGTTTTCAGCTTCTGAAGATTTGTTTACCGAGCCCAAGTGCTTTTAAGGTTCAAATGCATACTGAAAAGTGCAAAATTAAGGGTTCACAGCTGCCCCCTCATCAGAATTATCTTTGTCTGAAAGGTGATTCTAATGACAGTGAATTTGAGGATGAAGAGGATGCCCCCGGTATATTTGAGAGTGGTTGGAATGAAGAGGATCCCCCGGTATATTTGGGAGTGGTTGGAATGAATAGGATGCCCTCAGTATATTTGAGAGTAGTTGGAGTGATGCCCTCGGTATATTCGAGAGTGGTTGAAAGGAAGAGGATGCCTCCGGTATATTTGAGAGTGGTTGGAATGAATAGGATGCTCTCGGTATATTTGGGAGTGGTTGGAATGAAAAGGATGCCCCTAGTATATTTAGGAGTGGTTGGAATGAACAGTATACCCCCGGTATATTTAGGAGTGGTGGAATGAAGAGAATGCCTCCGGTATATTTGGGAGTGGTTGGAATGAAGAGGATGCCCATGGTATATTTGGGAGTAGTTGAAATGAATAGGTTGCCTTGATATATTTGGGAGTGGTTGGAATGAAGAGGATGCCCCCGGTATATTTAGGAGTGGTGGGAATTGAAGAGGATGCCCCCGGTATATTTGGGAGTGGTTGGAATGAATAGGATACCCCCGGTATATTTGAGAGTGGTTGGAATGAAGAGGATGCCCCCAGTATATTTGAGAGTGGTTGGAATGAATAGGCCTCGGTATATTTGAGAGTGGTTGGAATGAAGATGATGCCCCCAGTATATTTGAAAGCGAAGTGGATGCCCCCGATATATTTTGAAGCAAAGTGGATGCCCCCGATATATTTGGAAGCGAAGTGGATGCCCCCGATATATTTGAAAGTGAAGTGGATTATGATAAGTATGAAATGAAGAAGATGCTCCCGGTATATTTGAAAGCAATAGAAAATTTTGATAGTGTGAAATGAAGAGGATGCCTCCAGTATATTTGGAAGCGGCAAGAAATTCTGATAAGTGTGAAATGAAAAGGATGCCTCTGGTATATTTGGAAACGGCAGGAAATTTTGATAAGTGTAAAATAAAAAGGATGCCTTCGGTATATTTGGAAGCGGCAGAAAATTCTAATAAGTGTGAAATGAAGAGGATGCCCCCGGTATATTTGGAAGCGGCAGGAAGTTCTGATAAGTGTGAAATGAAGAAGATGCTCCTAGTATATTTGGAAGCAGCAGGAAATTCTAATGAGTATGAAATGAAAAGGATACTCTCGGTATATTTGGGAGTGTTAGGAAGAAAATGGTAGTTCCTGTCTGGTAGGAATGAAAAGTGATGATCCTGTCTGGTAGGATCAAGAAGAGATGACCATCCTGTCTGGTAGGAATGGTAAAGATAATTGTCCTGTCTAGTAGGAACAACAGTGGTCCTTTCTGATAGGAATGAAAGTGATGATCCTGTTTGGTAAGATCAAGAAGAGATGACCATATCCTGTTTAGCAGGAATGGTAAAGATAATTGTCCTGTCTGGTAGGAATAGTAGTGGTCCTTTCTAGAAGGAATGAAAAGTGATGATCCTATCTGGTAGGATCAAGAAGAGATGACCATCCTGTCTGGTAGGAATGGTACAGATAACTGTCCTATATGGTAGGAACAATAGTGGTCCTTTCTAGTAGGAATGAAAAGTGATGATCCTGTCTGGTAGGATCAAAAAGAGATGACCATCCTGTCTGGTAGGAATGGTAAAGATAACTGTCTTGTCTGGTAGAAATAGTAGTGGTTCTTTCTAGTAGGAATGAAAGTGATGATCCTATTCAATGGAAAAATCCTAGATGATTATGCAATGATCTAATAACTTGAACCTGTGGAGGGCAGCCTGATATAAAGTGCTAATCTTTGGGAGAAAGATGCCCCCATTTCATAAAGGTAAATATTTGGAAGGGATGTGCCCCCACTTTAGAATGATAGAAGAAAGTGATTTGGTCATTTGGTTTTTTGGTTAATACGCTAGCTTAGAGGTGAAATGGGCATGCTAGGTATGAGATTGGCTGGTTAATGGCTATTAGTTTGGCCTAAGAAGAAGTATGGTGTGGTCTTGGAAAAGATCGGGCTATTTAGTTAGATAGGCTTGATTTTGGTTTGAGGTTGAATTGGAAAGTTGGATCAAGAAGGTCAGGTTTTTGGAGATGATTAGATTAAAAGGTTTGGGGAAGGTTAACTTATGGGGCTTATCCTTGTGGAAGGCTTATTTAGGTCTAGGACTTTGGCTTGGTCAAGCTGCAACCTTTGGGGAGTTTATTTGGAAGACTTAGTCAAGTTTTGCTTTTGGCTCGGTTAGGTTTGACTTAGAGGACAGGTCAAGCTAGGAAGTTAGTTGGGAAAGGTTTGGTCAGATTTGGCTTTGGAGGAGATTATGATCTTTTGTGAATGGTGAAAGCTAGGCTTAGGCTTCTTAGTGAAGACTTCTTGGTCTGGACTTCATGGTAAAGGCTCTTTGGTTTGGGCTTCGTGGTGAAGGCTTCTTGGTTTAGACTTCATGGTAAAGGCTTCTTGGTTTGGGCTTTGTGGTGAAGACTTTTGGTTAAAAGGCTTTGTCAGCTTGGGCTTTATTCCATAAGGGTGCTTTGGATGGTCGGCTTTAGCTTAGGTATGGTGGTAAGGTTTTTGATCGCAGGCTCATGGATGAGAGTTTGCCCTTTTTTCATGGTTGTATAAGATTTTCAATCCCCATCGAATGGTTGGTAGGCTTTGACTCAATTGGACTTTATGGGTGATGTAATTTGCCAAGGAGGCTTAGTCCTTTAAAGGATGATGAGGTTTTGCCAATGAGTCATAGAATGACTTGAGTGGTTCGAGCCTTTCTTAAGCTTTGTAAGACATGACTTGATTTTGGTTGTGTTAGAGAAAGTTGCCTTAAGGATGATGAGTGTTAAAAGACTTAGGATCTTTAGTCTTGCCTATGGGCTTGGCGCTTAAGAGATGATGAGATTTTGTCAAGGAAAAGGTGGTATGAGGCTTGAGCTAGCAAAGATGGAATGGTATATTTTGAAGTTGGGGAATGGTTCAAAGGCAGGTTAGAAACTTTGAAAAGGATCAAGGAGGTTGTATGATTTTGCTATCTATAGCATCATTTATGGAAAAGAATAAGCCAAGCTAACCTTGTTGTTTTGAGATTGAAGAGACATTTAGAGTGACACTTTATTTGCTTGAATGTAGACGACAGACTGGATGAAAGAAATGCCCTAAGGAGTGGCTGAAGGACTGATGAAAATAGAGTACTTAGGGATTATGCTCCCAATGAGAGTGTGAACCCTCAAAATTTCACCTCCAGTGGACTGTGTTTCAGTTACGAACCCACAGGACCAAACCGAGCTCGAATCGAAACTGAAACAGGCCCGAAATGGACGAAAATAGGTTGAACCGCACAAGTGGCACAGTGTTGTCTGGGAGGCACGCTTGCCGTGCCGCCCAGAAGGAGGCACACACTTAGTGCTGTTGGCAGTGCGCCACAGGCGACACCGTATTGATGACAGCAGAAAGGCGGCACGCCTGCCGTGCTGTCCAGATAGCCGGCGCGTCTGCCGTGCCACCCATGCCACCGGTGCCGTGCCGACGCCGCTGTCCGTACTATCGGACCCCCCTCTGGCAGCTCTGTGAATAGAAGTCTCCTCCAACCTCATTTGGCATGACTTCCAATGACTTCCAATGCATCCTAATACATTTCAAGCTCATTTGACACTTTCCAACACACTTCGACACTTTCCAACACACTTGTTGCTTCTAGATCCAGATTCCAAGTTTCCTTTAAATTCAAGGTGGAGTTGAGATCCGGAGCAAAACTTGTTCCATTCGTTTGAAAGCCAAGAAAAGCAAAGGTATAATCCTTCTTTATTTTCAAAGTTCTAAATTTAGATCTAGAATTCTCCTTAGGTCTAAAACTGAAAAGATCTAAAAACTTATTAATTTAAGAATCAGAATTAAGTTAATAAGCAAACCAACACATTTTTAAAACCCCTCCTTCGTAAGAAGGGAGAACTGCATAGGGTTTGATTCCTATTCAATAGGATACGCAGGCTGTCATTCTGAAGGGCTTCAACTCCAAAATCTTTTTATCAATATTGTTTTCCTTTTTCCTTTGATTTATTTGTATTAATCTTTTGTTTATGAATTTATTTTTAGTTTATTTTGGGGAATGTGTGCTTTTCCTTGTACCCATAAGGGCTAGAGGAAAGATCCCTTTTATTTCAATTATTTTTGATATTGTAATAATTAAGTAGGATTTATCTTGCCTATTTATTTATTATTGTCATTCCATCACATCATATATATATATACCTGTTTCATTCATCATTATATTCCCGTTCATGCATGCACAAAAATTCATTTTTAAGTGTTATTTTGCAACTTTAGCCAAACTAAAGAAAATACATTTTCTTAATTGTGTAATTACTAAAACTTGATCCCCAAGCCCTCCTTGGTCACTCGCGGATTGGTGCACTTTTCTATTGGGATAAATCAAATTTTGGAGTCCATCATGTTGGGTTTTCTTTAATTTTCCTAATTAAAATAAATAAATTAAAGTGGCGACTCACTTTTCAACTGTCAAATTATAAAAATCAATTTCCTGAACTCACAGCAAGTTCCAATCATGGAGTTTCTCTCGAAGAGCATTTTGATCCCTTGACGGATCGGACCGATACTTGGGTGAGGCCTCACAGAGAGATAAGAACATGACAGACTAGCAATGTGAGAGATTATGCCTAAGCTCTTTAAGCTAAGCAACGAGATAGATTAATAAAAGATGTTGATGACCTAGAAAGACATGCCCCCACTGTGAGATAAGGGCGTAGAAGACAATATCACTTCAAAGGATGAGCCTTTAGTAAGGAAGCATGACTTTAAAGATATGAGATGAGATGGAAAGATGATTTGATATGAAGGAAAATGACTAGGATGAGCTTTATTTTTCTCTCTCTTTATTTTTTTTTTGTTTGCCTAAGCTACCCTTTTCAAGTTTTCAACTTAACAAGCTTGGATTAATGAAGTTTGGGAGAAAGTATTCCACCATGATTTGCTGCTTTCCTTCACTTTAAAGGGCTTTAACCTTTGAATTTTGGATTTGATGAATCTTGTTGCCCCCTTGTTGAGATGTATAGTTTGATTTTGTGTTTCAATTATTTGATGAGAGGTCTATTTTTGGACCTTTTTTTTTGGTTAAGAGCTGGCAAAGCAATTGTTTGATGGCACCTCAATTGTGGTGGACTTGTTCATTTCTCTCTTTCTCCCTTTTCTCTTTTTTTTCTCTCTCTCTCTCTCTCTCTCTCTCTTTTTTTTTTTTTTTTTTTTTTTTAAGCTCATCCATGTTTAGACAAGTGCATAAATAATTAAAAAGATGTGAATGGTTTATTATAATGGAAAATTTTATTACAAGATAACAAAAAAGAAATCGACATGATTAACGAAAAATAAAAGAAAATAAGATGATAGACTCAAACTTGAATTTATACTCAGACTTTGGGATTTAGACTCAGACTCAAACTCAAACTTGGAGATTTAGACTCAGACTTGGAATTCAATCTCAGATAGGTTAGATCAACTAAACTTGAACTCTTCTATGTCATGCCACTTGGGGTTGAAGTAAGGTGGGATTGAATTAGGTTTGGGTTCTTCATCACTATTTAGGTCGGTGGTGAGAAATTCAAGTTGAAATGATGCACTTTGGATGCAATCTTTAACCTTTGATGCAGTTGCAATCAAAGCCTTGAAAGTGGGTAGGTATTGGGTTAACAGGTGGGCTTGGTAGGTTGGAAGTAGATTCTTGACAAGGATGTCCACTTGTTCTTGCTCTGTTGGTCTATTTACCATTTGGGCAGCTTTAGCCCTCCACCTTGTAAGGAACATGGAGAAAGACTCATCTGGAAGTTGCTTGATGGTTTCCAAGTCATGCCTAGTGACATCCATTTCACTATTATAATGATATTATTTGACAAAGGCACATCAGATGTCATCCCATGTCCTTTTCTTGCTCTTGTCTAGTGAAAGGAACCATCTCCTAGTAGCACCGGTTAGTGATTGTTGGAACAGTTGAGCAAGGAGCTCATCGTTAACTCCTAAAGGCTTCATTGTCCCCACATATATCTTCAGATGGGTCTTAGGGCAAGTGGTTCCATCAAATCTCTCCAGTTCAGGCATTTTGAATTTAAAAGGAAGCTTGGCATTAGGGAATAAGGTTAAACTGTCCAAATCAATTAGATTATCACAGTGCTTTAGGGATTTGATGGTTCTTTCCATGGCTTCAAGTTTCTCCATGAGCAATCTAGTGTCTGGATAAGAGAAAACTTCCCCACCTTAGTTTAGATATGGATTGGTTTGGCTAGGATTGGTCCAATTTAAGATAAGGCTTGGTTTAGAATGGCTAAGGGTGGCCTGGTTAATCATAGCTCGAACTTCCTCAATGATGAATTGCCTTTGTTCCTCGAATTGGGCTTGCTGAGTAGCTAGGATAGCCTGGAAATGTTCTTCTTGCTTCTTAAAGACTTTGGTCACAAGTGTGGTCAAAGAAGTCATATTAAGTGGGTGGGCCATTAGTACCTTCAAACCAAAGCAACAAGGTAAGTGACGGGTATGGAACGGAAGAGGTGATGAAGATATTGGCATGCAGATCTTAAGAGAAAAGGCTTCCTTGTTAAGAGATACTTTGCATAAGCATCCTTGTAATTCACGCATAGCATTTGCATTCCTTGTAAACTCATATACAACATTTGCATTTCCTTCAAGCAGATCTATGTGGACCTTATTCTTCATAAAGAGGAAAAAGAATAAAAAAGATGATATTGTTGTAAGGAGATACGTAGGTAGCCCATGTGGGTTCGGTTCAAATAATCAATGAAATTTCATTTTCACATTCATTTGGCTCTTAATTGCATCATGAAATGATAAAAATAATAATAAGCTCGCTAAGTTGAAAAACCAAAAGGGTGGCTTAGGCAAAAACTTAGAGCAGCAAAAGAAAAGATAATAAGAAAAATGATGTCTTATTTATCTTATTTAATTTTTTGGAACATCAAAAGAAAATAAAGACATGATCATATCAGTCTCCTAAAATAAACACAAAATAACCCAACAATTGCTCTTTCTCTATCTCCTCAAGTATAGCAGCCCTCATAGCCTTCTCTGATTTTCATGAGTTGGTTATCCACCAGTCAATGTACTGCAAGGACTTACCCTCAAAGTGAGTAGGATGAACAGCATGAAAACGTCTTACCCATCCAGTCTTAACAACTCGAGCAATAGTCTCAGTAATCAAAACAAATTCAAATAGAGCGCCATCTAAGGGCACACCCTGTTTATGTCCCATCTAGTGTATGACCCTAGTAGCCTGGTAAAAGGTCACCATCCTCAATCCCAAAAGATAGACCATCTTGTAGCCAAAGCTCATGATCATAAACCTGTTAATCTTGTACCATTCATACCTCCATAGCAGCTCATCAGAATCCAGCTCAATCAACCATTTGATCCACTCTTTCTTTGAATTCCTTTTGATCACAATAGTTCCGGTCCTATACTAGGAAGCAGAGTAATCCACCTTGGTGGGAGGGCCCAATACCCAGAGATGGTCTCTCGGCCAAATCTGAAAGTGCAAAAGATATGCAGAAGAAAATATGAAGATAGTTGAAAAGAAATTCAGAAGCGAGAATTAAACCTGAAGAATGATAGGACTGATAGTCTATGGGCCATTAGAAGCGTAAGACCTATCCAAGCTTATAAGGGTCTCAACTAGCACTGTAGCAGTAATGGATCTCCCATCCTCCATTTTAGGAATCAGCTCAATAATTCTAGCATCCCTCCAGCCAGTAGGGCTCAAAAAAAATACCCTGCAATAAGACAGAAGGATAAAGCTCGCATTCTCAAATGAAACCACTCATCATCCTCAAAATCCTTAGGATCATGGAATTCTGCAATCACAACAGTCAAATCTACCTAATCCCCTACTACTATGGGACTAGCAACTTCCACACTCAAGTCAAAAAGTCTCCAGAAAGAATTAAAATACCCTACTTTTAAAATAGGAGTAGCTAGCATAGCCTCAGGATCAGATCCAATCAATCTCAAAAATTTCTAAAAAATAGGACACATCCCTTCCATAGATGACCCAAATATGAAGACATGGGCAGCTGAATCCCAAAAGCGCATGCATGAGCGCAAAAAATCCCAATCAATCTTTATGCCTCTCAAAGTAGGCATAGCACTCACCCCTTATTTTTCTAAGTTGATTCTCTCCACTTTTGTAAGGTTCTTGCACCATAAGAACATTGCATAGCTGAAACAGGGTTCCATTGTAAAGAGTAAAAAATAATAAAAAATAAAAATATAGCAGAAAATATAACAACCCACATCTACCCTAGGAGTTTTTGTGACAAATTGCTTGAATTTAGAATTATTGTGACAAAATATTTGATTTTATGAAAATTCATGTGTGACGTGATTTATAAGTTTGGGGTATGTTAAATTAATTTTAATATGCCTAATATGAATTATTATTATAAAATAAATGATTTGAATAAAATGCATATAGCATGAAATAATTTATTTTTCATAAAATGAATTTTCATATAAAAAGGCGATTTTTAAGTATAAAATAATTTTATGAGTATTTTAAAAATATTTTAAAATAAATGTTTTTGGGAAAATTTTAATGAAAATAATAAGAAAAATATTGTATTTTTAATTACCCATAATCCACCCCTAAATTAAATAAAAAGCCCAAATACCCAAAAGCCTACTACACTAAAACACTCCTAACCTAGCTCATTAAGGGTAAACTTGGAAATTTCACCCAAAACCATTATATATAAGCAAAATTTTGGCTCCCATCAGTTTAGACAGTAGCCACACTCTGTTATTCCAGTATTTTCATAGAGAAATTCTCCCAAAATAATTTTCTCTACCGAAATTAAGAAAACTCCTTTCAGTTTCGTGATTTCTTGACCGTAATTGTAAGTTTTTCTTCTCTTTCAATTTCTAAATTGATTTTTATGAAATAAATTATGGGAAAATTATTTTGAACTGGTTGATTACTGATTTTTACATATTCAATTCTGTTTGGGTGAGTTTTTGGGAGAGAAAATCTATTTTCTACCAAAAACACAAATCTTTCTGCGAGATTTCTCCAAAGGTGAATTCTATAACTTAAAATCACAATTTTTATGCATAAACATCACTAGAGGAGGGCGATTTGTGCATTTTTGTTTTCTAAACTGATTTTTGATTTGTTTTGATGAAAAATTTTGGATTAAATAATATTTTTGCATATTTCTGTGATGATCGGAAAGTTTCAGAAAACAAAGGAGTTTAAGGTTTTTGTGTTAGAACTTAGAAGTTAGAAAATTCTATTACTAAATTAATATATGGCTGCTGATTTATGTGAGAAAGCATTCTAATATGATATTTGTTTTGTTTAGATGAAAAATAATGATTTGAATCATGTGTCTGTATATCGCTGTAATGTACGAAAAGCGCAAAAAGTGCGAAAACTCATGATTTTCACCTAAGCCTTAAAACTTGGAATTTTTTTGTATAAATACTATCTATGGCTGCCAAATCATGTATGGATGTGTTCTAAACTGATATTTGCTATGATTTAATACAAATAATAGTTTAAACAATCTGTTTACATATTTCTGAAAAGACCAAAAAATACCGAAAACAAGAAAACTCATGGTTTTATGCTTTATAATTCAAAAGTTGAATTTTTATGTATGAACAACACCAAAGTGTGGCCGATTCACATGAATTAATATTTTAAAAAGATTTTTGTTGTGTTTACATGAAAAATCTTGGTTCAAACCATGTTTTTACATATTTCTGAAATAGACGGAAAGTGCGAAAAGAAAAAGAATTTAGTTTTCACTTTGGTGATGCATTCGGCCTATATAAAAATTTTTGTCCCAATGTTTATAATTTTTATGTGATGTGTTTTGATGATTATTAACATGTATGTATGTATAATAAATAATAAAATTACATGTTAGTTGAAGGTATGATCCTAGATAAGCTTAAATGCATTTTGGTATACTTAAGGTATACTTAATGTATCTTAACCTTATATTGTGTTTAGAATGTAAATGTGATTGGGAAATTTGAAACTAGATGTTATGATGACTTGGTGACAAACACATGTTATGAGTTGATGAAGTGACAATTGAATAAAAAGGATCATAAGAGTTAAGCATGACACTTGAAAGGTTAATTGTTAAGTTGACATGTATGGAAGGGTAAAGTGTATTAAGATGATTGTTAAAGAAACTGATATTGAGGTAATAATATTGTGATGACCTTAGAAGGGTATTGATGTGATTGCAATGTGTTTTCATGTGAGCCTATAAGGCCTAAGTATGCAAGACTTTTTAAGTCAATGTATTATGTGCAAGTGACAAGTACACCTTTAGGTGGACTCTAAGTGTATGTGTATGCTATATGTGCATGGGTAGTTATGGGATAGGAGCATCATGAGTAAATAAATACTAAGTATTAAATTAAATATTATGTAAGAGTTTGAGGAGCTTTAGAAATGCAAAGGGACTACATATACTAGGAGCAAAGGAACCTCAAGTTGAGTAAACGCCATGTTCATGTTATAAGTGTGAACAACATTATGTTGTGTTATAAGAATGTGATATATTGTTATGGAAGCCTTTGTGATCTTTGATACCCAAGTTCTTTCTATTCTAAAATATTATTATATGATTTCTTTGACAAACTTAGGTTGCCAAAGGACATTTGGTCCAAAACTATTTGTTTATCTAATGAGAATTTCTTATGATTAACACCCTAACTTATATTCTTTCTGGAACTACACTATCATTGTATCTTTTGTTCAAAAGTTAAGCCACTATTGTTATTGAGATACATGTTATTGTTGCCTTATGTGATATTGTTAATTGTGATTACCATTAGATCTAGCTATGGTAACTTTTACCCTTTATGCAGAATCCTCGTACCGATGCGGGTAATCATCGAAACCTGTGCACATGGTCTTAACCCGATGGATAGGGGTAGTGTATCCACCTCAGCTAGAAGGGGCGGTTCTAGCCATGGAGCCTGATCAGCTTCATGCCTTATAAGTGATAGGAGTTGGAATTTGGTATAAGGCCACCTCTCTTTTATAAGTTCGAGTGATAGAGCAATAGCCTTCACTCTTTATAAGTTATAAGTGTGATTTCTGCAAACTTGCCAAATTGAACCCTTGCTAAATTGCAACTTGATTCATGAATTATAAATTATGAACTATATGTATAAGCTATGTGTTTCCAAAGCAATATGTGATATGTATGTGCCTTATCGTTTACTCATTGAGATCATCTATCTCACCCCTTTTTCCTTGTGTGGTTCCAAGTGAGCAAATGTGAGGAGGCAAGGTGATGGCTCAAGCATTCTTCTTCGCTTGGGAGATTCCTTATCCAAGTTATCAATAATACTATTTTATGAAGTCTCGTCATTAGATGCTCCGGGAATATTGATTGACATTCATTTGAGATATATTATTTTCCTTAAGGATTTTATGTGTAATGTTTAATTATAGACTTCCGCAATTAAAGATATTCATCTAAATGTTTTAAATGAGTTATTGTAAGAGATTTGGTAAGATCCTAGGCATGATTTGTTTATGTGTAAATGGGTTCTATAGGCATGGGTGACCTTATGTCTCCCGATGTTCTAGGACCGTCATATCTCTAAGGTTGGGATGTGATAGAAAATTAATGAAAAAGCAAGAATAGAATAGAAAAATGATTTTTGGAGGCTTGAAAATCGATTATACAGACTAAAGGAGTCCAAAATGGCTTAAATAGGCAAAAATCCAAAATCTGCCTAGATCTGAACTGCCCGGCGCATCGCCCTGCCTATACGCCCTGTGCCACCTTATACAAATTTGTGCCACCCTATCCTCCCACAAATTTTGACAACAGTTCTAAAAAATTTCACATAGTTAAAAGCATCAAAAAATTCATTTTCATGTCAAAACTAGTACAGAGTTGACCAAAAAAAAAAAAAAAAAAAAGAGGTCAAATGAGAGAAAAGCATAAGGAACAGTACGATGAAAGCTCTACTAAGTCAAAAGTTTCCATGCAGCACATCCATATCATACATCCAAAGCATCCACAAGTCATAAATATCATGCATACATCTAAAATACTATATAAACACAAGGAGTGCATCATCTTCATACATGCATACATGATATATATAACTAATGCAATAGGTCACTAACAACCACGCCTGGGTCTGCGGTGTCCCCGCCTAGGCTCTTCCTCATGTTCCTCCACCATCATCCATATCATCCATATCATGCAGAAGGGTGCTCAAGGCAAATGCATACCAGCCCAAGAGATCATAATGATAACGGGTAAACTCTGTAAGGATCTAAAAAGAGAAATCAAATGTAAGAGTCATTACCAAGCAGACAAAAGGTTAAAGTACAAGCTGTGTAAAATCTTACCTCTGTAATGTTCCCAAGAATGGTGGGGAAGAATGTTGGTCACTCATTAGGAAGATCATAGCGCCATGATCGATCGTCATAAGAAACATAGTTAAGATGAGCTGGTAAACAGACAAGACCAGCAATTAAGGAAATCAGATCAATCATACCTCCCATTAAAGCATCTGGAGCTGGAGGTGAGTCACCAGCCCTAGAAGGACCAATTGCAAATCTTGAAGGTCCAACCCTAGGACCCATGCTGCCAACAGGGGTAGTACTACTAGCCCATGGAGAAATGAAACTTCCAGCTCTTAAGGGGGCCCTTGGGAAGTGCTGGAGCTAAACCCCTAATGTGTCAACCTCCGTAATCCATCCAGTAGAGATGTGCCCCTCATCAAGGAAGTCTCGTAGAACTCATTATAGTCAGCATCAGGTAAGAGATAATCTAGGCAAGAGACCCCTACAACCTAAGTATCCTCTCTCAGGATAGCCAAACCATATCTCATGTCTATAGGAGGAAGCTGCGGCAAAACTCTCTCTCCTGCAATCTGTGCCCTCACCCTCTCTCCTAGGTAGAACATCTTCAAAGACTCACAATGGAGCAAGAGGCGACAAGAGGATAAATGCAAACTAGGCTTGATCCGATCAGGTATCCACATTGCCAAACTCTCAAATGGCATCCATCTCATCTGCAAACAGACCACAAAATAAGTAGTGGAAGGTAAAAGGAAAAATCCAAGTCAAGTCCAATAAAGGAATACCTCGTCTACAATCAAGGTAGCCAAAGTCCTTCTATAATTCTCAAAGGACAGCACCATGTACATGTCTCTGTTAGATGTTCTCTAAAGGCATTCGTAAGGTGGGTTAATAGCAGTGGACTCTTTCAGTAGAGAAGCTAGCATCGGACAGTGCTAATAGGCCCAATACTACAAGAAACAAATTTTGGCAGTCACCAGACAGAGATCAGAAAACTGGATGATAGGGTACAATACTCACCTCGATCAGAATAGAGGTACCGCCATGACCACTAAATGTCTCGCGAGAAATGCTCACAACTCCTAGTACATAGCTCAAAGGACAGCGCCTCCCCAATCAAACTCGCCAATCTCATTCAAGTTCTCTAATGAGTGCAAGACACCCAGGTTAATGTTATCCTTACTATTATGTAGAATAGTACAACTCAAGATAATCAAGGCACATAACCTGGCACCTTGATCAATATCATACTAATCTCGAGTCTAACTCATGGTTATCAAGGCCTGATGAAGCCAAAAACATGGGACATTAGGGTTCCCACAGGGTGGCTCAGCCCCAATCAAAGCAGTCATCTTTGTGGAAGAGCACTCGATCTATGATGAGTAAAACTCGAGAGGATGAGATTTGAAGTGTATATTAGTAAGTATGCTCTACTCAAGAGGAGTGACTATCATCTCACTGCACGAAAGGTGGAATGTATTTGTATTATCCCACTAATTCTCTGCTAACGAACTACCTATGATGGTATTGACAAGTTCTTTGATGTCTAGCTCTAACCACCTGAGCAATCTAGATGGCTCAAGGCACTAATAAACGGCCTCTAGATTCCCTAAATAAAGTCGGACCAACACCATGACACTCCTGCCTCCCCTAGGCCTTAATTGTACCCTCTAAAATTTTTAATGTATCATGTTTATGGCAAAAAAAAAAAAAAAAACAAAACAAAACAAAAAAACAAAAAAAAAGAGAAAAGAAAAAGTAATAATAATAATAATAATAATAATAATAATAATAATAATAATAATAATAATAATAATTTGAACTAACCAAAAATGCAAGAATAGAGCATACCTGAAGAGATCTAGTGTAATTGACATAGTGGTCTAACTCTTTTAGCAATATCTCTGGATCCTGATCACCTATTGCTAGTTGGTAGTGAGTTTCCATAGAGATAGTTGAAGAAAAAAGAAAATGAAAAAGAGTGAAAAATCAAGAGAGAGAGAGAGAATAAAAATGAAAGCTAGAGAGAGAGAGGAAGTGAAAAAATGAAGTTATGAAAATGAGAAAGGAAGAGGGGTATATATAGGTGAAAGGTGGGTCCCCTCGTAATGATACCTTTAGGTTTTCTTTTCGTAGGACCAGATCAAGTGGTTGTCATAATAGGCTAATTTTAACTCAAAATTCAGTTCCATTTGAAGTAGTGGATCTGTAGGATTTTTATCTATCTCCCAAAACATACAGGGTCTTAATCAGAATTCAGAATCTCCTAAAATTACAAAAAGATCAAAAATTCAAAAATAGCCCAAAAATTGGAAAATAGGCTAGATGGGGTCAAAAAAAGTCAGAAATCAGATATGATGCTTCTATACTGTTCCTAATATAGACAGGGATCTTCAAGATTCTCAAAATAATATCCTAAGCTTTTAGGTTCACACTTATCATATTCAGCCTCTATCTGGCCAAATCAGATAAGGGGCAGTTATGAACCCTCAAAATTGCACCTCCAGTCAACTAGTTTTTGATTACGAATCTATAGAATCAAACCAAGCTTAAATGGGATCAAAAATGGACTAAAATAAGCTAAAACAGTGTAAAATCAAGTCTATCCGGGCCAATCAGGGTCAGACCCTGACTCTAGCGGTGCGCTAGGCATGCCACCATGTCTGGCAGCACGCCCAGCGTGCCGATGGGCATGTTAGCCATCCACCGGTGCCCCCGATCGGCCGGTATGCTGCCGCTGGGCCCTTCCACCTACTTTATAAATAGAGCTTTCATTTCAACTCTCTGACATGAATTTTGAGGCAAAAATTCACCCATATTGCTCTTCTTTTTATGGTAAAATTTTATTTAAAAATTGATACTAAAATTTGTCACTTTAAGTTCATTTAATTTGCCATTATCACTCTGTTTTGCTAACCTTCTTTGTTTAAGGTTCAACTTCAGGGTTCCCAAATCTAAGGTAGAACTTAAATCTGGAGTTAAGCTCGCCCCATTCATCCGAAGGTCAAGAAAAATCAAAGTATAATCCCTTTTCTTCTTTCCATTTCTAAAATTCTAAATTCAAATATAGAATTCTCTCTATTTTATGTTTCTTTAGGTCTAAAATAGAAAAGATCTAAAATTTATTAATTTAAAAGTCAGAATTAAATTAATAAACCAAACCAACTTTTTTGTCTAGAATCCCTCATTCGCAAGTCGGAATAACTGCATGGGGTTTAATTCCTATTTCCTAGAATATGCATGCTGCCATTCTGTAAGGCATCAACTCCAGAATCTTTTTCAATAACATTTTCCCCTTTACTTTGTTATTTATTTGTACATGTTAGATTCTGTATGTTCATTTCTTTACTTATTTTGAGAAATGTGTGCTTTTCCTAGTACCCATAAGGGCTAGAGAAAATATCCTCTTTATTTCATTCATTCCGGTTTTATAATAATTTAGTAAGATTTATTTTTGCTTATTTATTTACAACTGTCATTTCATCTTACCATCTATAACTGTTTCATTCATTATTTTACTCATGTTCATGCATATACTAAAATTACCCACTTTAAGAGTTATTTTGCAACTTTGTAGTCAAACATTTGTTTAAATATCAAAACCTAATCCCCCATCTCTCTTTGGTCACTCGTAGATTAGTACTTTTCCATTAGGATAAATCAGAAATTTTGGAGTCAATCATTTTAGGTTTTCTTTTAATTTTCCCAATTAAAATAAGTAAATTAAAATGGGGACTCCCTTTTACAAATGACAAATTGCAAAACTCAATTTTTTAAATTCACAGTGACTTCCGATCGTGGAGTTTCTCCTGAAGAGCATTTCGATTCCTCTCAGTAGATCGGATCTATGCTCAGGTGAGGCCTCAGACCTACCCTATCATTATTTGTTAAGCCTTTGATTCATACTATGATAAAGCCCAACTAATGGGCAAAAAGATCCATTAGACCATGTGCATAGGTGATTAAATTAATCAGGTCTATAAACTAATTCAGATGTATCCTCGCATTATACGTTAGTATTTTTAGGGTATTGTAGAAGCCTTGATATTTATGAAAAGCTTATGAGTTCACCTTTAAGTATCTTTGATTGTTTTTTACCACGATAGTGTTATAGTGTTACCATTACAGAGACTTTTAAGATTGCTATTTATCCCTCTCACATATTAGATCTATGATAGTTATGATGTTGTAAAGATTTCTAAGAGTGTTTATGATTATCCAAATACTCTGATGATATGTTGTTTTTGTCAAGACAGAACCTTTACTGCTAGTTCTTTTTTAGCATACATGATTGTTCTTCGTTATCAAATGATGACAAGCACATGTTTAAACATTTCCTGGATTTAATATTTCTTCATGAAACCTCTATGTAATTGATATATCCTAGTCAAAGCCCAAAAGAAATTAAAGAATGAATTCTACTTGGGGTGAGAATTAAACCACATAAACTTTTATTAATTCAACTTGTCTCTCCCAAATAACAAAGATGGCATTTAAGTAGGACTTAATAACTACTTATCCTAAACAGAAGGGACTCCATGATTACATTATCCAAAAAGTATTCTAATAACCCAGTAACCAATTATTGACCTATTCTTACGCAAATTATAAAAGCATAAAACAGAAGCAAATAAAAATAGAAAAAATACGCACATCCCGCGTGCCTATGAACTACATGATTTAAGCAAGGTCAATCCCTATACTTTGGGTTCCTAATGGACACCTTGGTGGACCTACGTGGCTTATCATTACTCCTGCATAAAAAGAAACCTTTTTCTCAAGGGTCAAATTTAGAAATCTAGTCCACAACTTGCTGGTGGTTTCCCAAGTGGCATCTTTAAGAGGCAAAATTTTCCATTGGACCAAGCTTTCTTCAACAATATTTTTGCCTATTTTAACCCACCTTGTGTCCAGTATTTGTTGTGGCTACAGAATAATGTCACCTTCATCTATTATGGGTGGTAATTCCGTGCTAGTTGTTGTGGCCTTTCCAACAAATTCCTTGAGCAAACAGACATGGAAAACAGGATGAACTTAAGAACTAGTTGGTAGCTTGAGTTTATAAGCCACGTCTCCTAATTTTCTTTAATCAAATAAGGACCATAAAACTTGTTAGCCAACTTTTGATAAGCTCTTTTGAATACCGTCTATTGGCAGTAGGGATGTAATTTGAGAAACACTGATTCTCCCACTTGGAATTCCACATCCTATCTCTTTGAATTTGCCATCTGTTTCATTTTATTGACAGCCACATGAAGATTAGTTTTCAGTTGCTTAAGGACAACATCCCTTGAGAGCAAAGTTTTGTCCACTTCGTTCACAATTGATGAACTAATCTCATAGTATGGAATGCTTGGAGGTAATCTTCCATATAAGGCTTGAAAAGATGTCATGCCAATGGATGCATGGTAAGCTGTATTGTACCAGTATTCTGCCCAAGGAAGAAAAGAGTGCCATTTCCTTAGTTGTTGAGAAGCGAAGCATCTGAGGTATTGTTCGAGGCACCGATTGACGACTTCTAATTGACCATTAGTTTGCGGGTGATAAGCTGAGCTCATATTCACTATTCAGTTGGGTACCTGACATTTTGAAAAATTCTTTCCAAAAGTTGTTGATGAAAATTGGATCATGGTCACTTATAATAGACCTTGGTAACCTATGTAACTTGATTACCCCTTCAACAAATTTTTTACTTACCATCTTAGCGGTGAAAGGATGTGACAAAGACAAGAAGTGTGCATATTTACTCAAGCGATCAACAATAACCATAATGGTGTTTTGGCCGTTAGATGGTGGAACCCTTTAATGAAATCCATAGTAATATCTTCCCAAACTTGATAAGGAATGGGTAATGGTTAGAGAAGTCCAGCTGAAGATTAGGTGGCTGATTTATTTCTTTGACATGTATCACAAGAAGCCACATATTCGCTTATCACCTTGTGCATCGATGGCCAATAAAACTGTTGGGCAAGTCTTTTATATGTACATAGAACACCAGAATGTCCTTCAAGTGGTGAGTTATGAAACTCTTGCAATAATCATGTAACTAATTGTGTTTTTGGAGGAATGACAAATTGATTTTTGTAGCACACCAGTCCATTGCGCCATGTATATGGTTGACAGAGTTTCTCACTTGCCAATCTTCTGATTTTGAGCATGTAAGGATGTGCAGCAGCTTCGGTCTTGATGGCCTCCTATAGTGAGGTTTAAGGCACAAATAACGTGTTGAGACTCGGGCTAAACACTTTGGACTATGCATCAGCTACAGAATTCTCATGGCCTGGTTTGCAGGTGATTTCATAATTATACCTCAGTAATTTTGCCACCCATTTCTGCTGCTCTGGTGTAACTATTCGTTGCTCCAAAAGATACTTGAGGCTGCGCTAGTTTGTATGAATATAAAACTTGTGACCAAGGAGGTAAGGGTGCCAAGTTTTAATTGCTTGAATGATGGCAAGCATCTCTTTGGCATAAATGGACCATGACTGTTTGGAGACGCCCAGAGCTCTACTCATGAAGGCTATGGGTCTATTTTGTTAAGTTAATATTACGACAATTCCATCACCTGAAGCATTAGACTCAATAACAAAAGATTCATTAAAATTAAGGATAGTAAGAGTTGGAGTGGATGTCATTGCTTGCTTCAAGTTGTTGAAAGCTTCCTTTGCTTCTTAGTTCCATTCGAATTTTCCTTTTCGTAGGAGATTAGTTAATGGCCAGGCTATAACACCATAGTTGCAAACACATTTTCTGTAATAACCTATGAGGCCTAAAAATCCATGCAAATAAGAAACATTAGTAGGTGTAGGCCAATCAAACATTGCTTTAATTTTCCTTTAGTCCACCTTAACTCCATGAACAGTAACAACATGACCTAAATACTTGATTTCTTGTTGCCTGAATGCATTTTTGCTGAATTTGAGATAAAATTTATGATGCCTTAATGTTTCAAAAATTGTTTTAACATGTTTAAGATGCATGGTCCAACTAAGGCTATAAATTAAAATGTCATCAAAAAAGACTAGCACAAATTTTTGAAGGAATGAGCGAAAAATTGAGTTCATAATAGCTTGGAAGGTAGATGGTGCATTACACAGGCCAAAAGGCATGACTAAATATTCATAGCTTGGAAGGTAGATTGAGGCTTCGCCCGAGCACCGGTCTGATCCACTAAAGAGAATCAAAATGCTCATTTGGAAAAGAACTCACGAGGAAGCCCTCCGGCTTATCTTTGATAGGTATGAAAATTATTTCTTGGAGTTGCCATCTTAATTTATTTTTATTTGGGAAAATATAAGGAAAAAACCCATTTGACTCCAATTGTTACCCAAAGGAAAACGATCACTAGCCTCAAAACCAAAGAGGATTTGGAGACTAGGTTTTCAGTTTATTTTAACAAAATAAGTTTGGCCAAATAATATAAAAGTGACTTAAAATATATTTTATGAATAATTTAAAATGCATGGATAATTTACAATATGCATGATCATTGATCCCACATATCCAATAATAAATTCAAGTAATAGTCCAAAAGAAACTTAACATTACAAATAAAATCCCAAACATAGGGGATACCTCTCTCTAGCCCTTATGGGTTTTAGGAAAGTCATACATTCCCCAAACTAATCCTAATAATAAAGCAAAGAAACTAATACAAAAGTAAGTGAAGAAGGTGATAGGATGATAGTTGATTAATTTTAATTGGATTTGATGCCTGAACCAAGCATGCATACGTATCCCTTTGAATGGGAATCAAAATCCACGCAGTTCTCCATTCTTGCGAAGGGGTTAGTTTAGCCTAGCCACTTTATCATATTTTGATTAATTGATTAAAAGAGGGTTGAGTTAATTAATTAATTTAATTGACTATCTAGTTGATTAGCTAGCAACCTAGATGAATCAATTTAATTAACTAACTAAAAGAAGCAAGGAAATTCAGATAAAAGAAATTTAAAGGAAAAGAAGCTTACCTCGGACAGCGAACGACGAGTGGCCTCGGATGGCGGGCGACGGCTTGCATTAGATAGTCCGCAGCGGCTAGCCTTAGATGGCAGGCAACGGCTGGCCTCGGACGATAGGCGATAGCTGGTGTTGGATGGCGGGTAGCAGCTAGCCTTGGGCGGCGGGCGGTGGCTAGCCTTGGATGGCAAGCAACAGCTAGCATTTGACGGCAGGCGGAGGCTAGCTTTGGACGGCGGGGGGCGACTAGCCTTCGACGGTGGACACGAGCCTTGGGCAAGAGACTTACCTCGACCTGGCGAGCAGCGGAAAGCCTTAAACTGGTCGGGTAGGAATCAAAAAGAAACCCCCCCAACTCGCTTTGCAAAGCAAGGAGAAAATACAAAGTGGTTTGCTTGAAATTATTGCTTTTCAAGCTCTAGAAGTTGGTGTTTTGAAGCATGGGGAGGCCCTCTATATATAAGAGGAGGTTTGAAAAATAGAAAACACAAATTTTCAATGTGGAATTGCAAAAAATCATATTTTCATCGGAGTTGCCGTATAGCTCTTTACGCATTGCCACACAAGCTTTTGCGGTTCCGCAAAGACCTTTGCGGTAATGCTGCAACTTTTGCAGCAACAGGCCTATTTTGGCCCATTTTTCCATTTTCGTCTGTTCTTGCTCGTTTCTCGTCTGTTTTACACAATTTTAATTGCGTTGTACTCATTACTCAGACTCGAATGATTTGAAAGGGTTCAAATGTCAAAAAGAAATATTTTGGTTTTTCTATTTTGAGAGTTTTTAACTTCTGAAGGTTTGTTCACTAAGCTTATGTGCTTTTAAGATTCAAATGCATACTGGAAGGTGCTAAATTAAGGGTTCACAACCTTGCAAGAGGATTTGCACATTCTCAAATCTGCCATACCATGTTAGTGATTTCCCATTTGCTATTTCTACTTTGATTGGTTTGGTTGGTACCACTTACAATTACAACAGACTTGTTACCTTGCACTAATGAAGTTATGTGTTGATTCACTATCTATGAGAACAATCAATTTATAAGGCCCTACGTTGGCTTTAACTCTCATAGTCTAGGTTCTAGACCAACCAATGAGTGTGTGGAGAGAAATCTCTAGTTCTTCCTCTTGAAAATTTACGTCTTCTTACCCTTTTTCATCATCTGTATTACTGTAATTTCCTTCAAGTAATAACAATTTTTGCCCTTGGCACTTGTGACCTGGAGTGAATCTTTCATCACAATTAAAACAAAGTCCACGAGCTCAATTTCTTTGCATTTCATCCCAGGTGAGCTGCTTCAAGGGTGAGGCAACTTTGGATTTTGTTAGTGAAGAAGCATTGTTGTGTACCATATTGAAAAAATTTTCATTATTGTGCAAGCTGTTCATCCCTCAAACGTGCAAGATCAATGGCTTCTTTTAGAGATTTTGGTTTGAACATCCTAATACCATCATCTATTTCAACCTTTAGTCCTCCCATGAAAGTCCCCACTTAAGCTTTCTAAGTCCAGCTTGTACCCGATTGCCTAGTCTTTCAAATTCTTTTTGATAGTCACGCAAGGAACCTATTTGTTTCATTTTTGACAAGGCTTCATCAAAGTCTTCATAATCAGTAGGACCGAATATAGCCCATATCTCTTCCACAAAAATTTCCACGTAACCTCTTTTTTATCCTTTTCGTAAGAACGTTTTAGCCATCTCCACCACTGGTTAGCTTCTCCTTCAAGGTGTTAAGAGGCTAAATACACCTTTTGTGACTCCATGGTGCCTTGAAACTCAAAGAATTGGTTTACTCAGGTAAACCTTTCAGTGGGATCATTTCCTAAATACTTAGAAAACAAAAGTTTCGTTAATTTAAAGGCAAATAATGAATGGATACTATCATGTGATTCATCTCTGGTGACATGGGGTCGTCTAGAATAGGAATTTCCATGGCTTAAAGACGGTTCTTGTCTTGAAAGCAAGGCTTCAGTTGTCTTGCTCAAGGTGATCTCTAGTTGCTGCAGCTTTGTATTTATACTTTCTTCAAGTTTGCTCAAGTGGTCTTGGAACGCCCCAACTATAGCTTCTAAATTCTTAATACATTCTTTATTGGTAGTCATTTTTAATGGGTGGCTTTGATACCACTGATAGTCAAAGCCCAAAAGAAATTAAGAGAATGAATTCTACTTAGGGTGAGAATTAAACCACAAAAACTTTTATTAATTCAACTTGTCTCTCCCAAATAACAAAGATGGAATTTAAATAGAACTTAATAACTACTTATCCTAAACAGAAGGGATTCCATGATTACATTATCAGAAAAGTATTCAAATAACCCAGTAACCACTTATTGACCTATTCTTATGCAAATTATAAAAGCATAAAATAGAAGCAAATAAAAACAAAAAAAAAAATATGCACACCCTGCGTACCCATGAATTGCATGATTTAAGCAAGGTCAATCCCTATTCTTTGGGTTCGTAATGGACACCCTGATGGACTTATATGGCTCATCAGTAATATGCATTTTCATAATTTTACTGAGTTAACAGCTCAATATATTGTTTATAAATTTTAGCTATGAGTCGGTGAAGTTAAAAGCTAAAGAATAGGATATCTTTAGTTATCCTTCTCACCAAAAAGGCTCTAGCTATTTATAACTAGGTGTTTTAAATTTTATTTTTAAAACTTCTGAAAGTCATGGCTCTTGTTACTCTATCTTAGAAAGTTTTATAGATTGTAAAAAGTTCCATGTAATGAAGTGATTTAAATAAATAAAATGAAAAAGATTAATGATTTCTCTTAAAGTTATAAATTGTTAATTAAATTTCTATGGTTATAAGTTTGGCCCACTAATTGATTAGCATATGTGGTTACAAAATTTTTAAGATTAATCTTATATGGATTGAAAGTATAAAAGGATTTTACAGATGTTTAATAACCTTATTTTCTCAAATTTTTAGTCTACCGCACCTCAAAATGCAAGTATACGGTGAAATAAAAGTAGAACGGCGGCTTGGGTTAGATAAAAATATTATCAAACACGGGACATGACGTTATATCTCTAATTTTATAACTAAAAAAATTAACTTTTGCTTATAATCTCCTTAAATTTTGTTTGACAATTAATGAAAAGGAACTTAAAATCTAAATTTCTATGATTTTTAATGCATAATATAATACATTTTAAAAATATATAACTATATAAAATTTAACCTTTTTAATCAGTTGTCCTTGCGTCTCTCTAGCTAGAAAAGTAATTTAGGATTATAAAATTGATATTTGTTTAGTATACAATGTTATATTATGTATGGGCTAATTTTCATTAACAGTCTATGAATTATTGACTGAGTAACATTATGGTCCCTAAACTTTAATTTGTAACAATAAACTCCCTGAATTTCAATTTCAGTAACATAATAGTTCCTAAACTTCAATTTTAACAGTAAACCCTATGAACTTTAATTTTAGTAACACAAAACCCTTTCACGTTATTTCCCATTAAATCTCTTAATAGAATGTTGACATTGCATACCATATGTAAAATAAAAAAAAAAAAAAAGAAAACAAAACAAAAAAAGGTAAGTCATTAAACTTGAAGAATTAATAAATTTGGCTAGTTGCAGGATTTAAGAAACTTTTGAAAAATGATTTAGCCTGTCATAAAAGTTCAGCTCGATGAAAAAGATAGAGAGAGAAAGAAAAAGAAAAAGAGAAAAAGAGGAGTTAAAATTCCAACGAAAATTTATTTTACCATTGAAAATTAATTACCAAGATTTACTGACATGACATCCCACGCGTGTATTTAATGAACTAGTTTTTTTTTTTTTTTATACGTGGCATCGCACGTCAACATTCTATTTGAGTGTTTAATAGGAGATGACATAAGGGGATTTTTTGTTACTAAACTTGAAATTTAGGGACCATAGTGTTATTGAAATTAAAGTTCATGAGGTTTACTGTTACAAATTAAAGTTCAAAGATCACGATGTTACTGAAATTGAAGTTCAAGGGGTTTACTGTTACAAATTGAAATTCAAGGATCATAGTGTTACTCGGTCAATAATTCAGGGACTATAAATGAAAATTAGCCATTATATATGTGTCTATCGAGAAATTAATTCTTAAACCTTTTTTTTTTTTTTTTGTTTACGTATATAAAAAATATTTTATAATGTACAAAAGATAGAAAAAAAGACATTAATATTTTTACTTAATAAAATATTTAAACAAATATGATTTTCAACTAGCTATTATTTATAAAAGCGATTTCTATTTTTTCTTTAAAACAAAAACCTGGACCATTCTTCAGCAAAATTAGTTGATAGTAGATAACTGTTGATAAATTGCACTGATCTTTTTGTTACTTTAATTTTTCTTTCGTTATTCTTCTTCTGTTGAGAACTTTCCCCGATCTTTTTGGTACTCGATTTTTTTTTTTTCTGTTCTTCGTCATTTGATCTTATACTCACTTTGTTTTATCAATGGTTATGATGGAGAATTTTCATATTTATGTTATATTTTATATTTTTGATATTTAATATTTTTTAATAATTAGTATATTTTATTTAAAGTTTGTTTGATATTATTGTTTCAATCACTTTTAAGAAAAATATTTGGTGTGTTAAGAAATGAATTTCAAATTGAATAATAATAAAATGTATAAAGAATTTATAAATAAGTGGATATTGGACCTAATACAAGCCAATTAGTTTTGTACAAGCCAATTAGTTTTGTACAAGCGGATTCCAACACTTATTTACTTATAAACCTACGTATATATGGTCTCATAAATTTTAATAAAAACTAATGAGTTTTTAATTCAGTTTGCATACTAAACCACTAACCCATAGAAAACTAAGAACGAAAATTCTACACCATCTGCTGTTGGGTATTCAGTTGAAGCTAAAGAATAGGTCCAAATAAGCTAGTTTCTAGGAGTTGATGTATTCAAGTTTATTTTTCTTTGTTTTTGGTTACATCATATTTGTAAGTCTCTATAAAAGCCATGGTAGTCTTTTGAATTGAATAACAAGCATTCCAACTTTCACAAAATACATTGAAAGTAAAGTTTATGTTCTATTTCCTTTATTTGGTATCAGAGCACGAAAGGGCCTGATAAGAGTGACATACCTATTGAGTGTTTGAGAGGAAAAACACTGAGAGGAAGTAAGGAAAGTCTGCAATAGTGTTTGAGAGGAAAAACACAGGAGAAAGAAAATGGCAGCATAAAGTTTCACGACACCATGTGTTCTGAAATTCGATGGAGACTACGATCACTGGAGCTAAGTTATGGAAAATCTTCTCCGCTCCAAGGAGTATTGGAGTGTCATTGAACCTAGTCTTGAAGAGTTGATGGGGACCGAAACCACAAGCGCGACAGAGTAGAAGACACTCGATGAAGCAAAACTCAAAGATCTCAAAGCAAAGAACTATTTGTTTCAGTCCATAGACAAAAGCATCTTGAAAACCATCACCCAGAAGGAGACCGCCAAACAATTGTGGGATTCAATGAAAGTCAAGTATCAGGGGAGTGCTAGAGTGAAGCGCGCACAGCTGTAGCGGCTTCGCAGAACATTCGAAACTCTAGAAATGAAACTGGGAGAAGGTGTGTCTGAGTACTTTGCAAGAGTCATGTCTACTGCCAATGCCATGAGGAATTGTGGAGAAAACTTGAACGATGTCAAAATTGTTGAGAAAATACTTCGAAGTCTCACAGACAACTTCAACTTCGTGGTATGCTCCATCGAGGAGTCTAAGGACATTGATCATCTCACAGTAGATGAATTGCAAGTATCCTTGCTTGTACATGAACAAAAGGTGATTGAGAAACAGAGTGAAGAGCAAGTTTTACAGGTGGAGAACGAGCAAAGGAATGTGCAGGGAAGAGGTAAAGGCACATCTCAGAGAAGAGGCAGCAACTCTAAAGGACGGGGAAGAGGTAGATCTTTCGTCAACAGGTCAGCCATCAACTGCTTTTGATGTGAAAAACAAGGACATTATCAATTTGAATGTTCAAGTCTAGAAAAAGGAGTCAACTATGCTGAGTTCGACGAAGAAGAAGAACTCCTTCTAATGGCACACACAGAAGTCAGTAAAGCTGAAGGAAAAGATATTTGGTTTCTTGACTCCAGGTGGTCAAACCATATGACAAGAGACAAAATCTGGTTTGTTAAGCTCGATGAAAGTTTCAAGCACTATGTGAGATTGGGTAATAGCTCAAGGATGGCGGTTCAAGGAAAAGGCAGTGCCGTGTTTGAAGTAGAAGGAATCACACAAACGGTGTCTGATGTCTACTATGTCCCAAACCTCACCAACAATTTATTGAGCATAGGACAGCTACAGGAGAAACGTTTGGTGATTATAATTAAAGAGGGTACTTGCAGAATCTATCATCATCAAAGGGGTTTGATAGTAGACACTCCAATGACTATAAATTGTATGTTCTTGATCTATGCAAAGATGAAGCCTCTGCTTGGTAGTTGCTTAAAAATAGAAGAAGAAGACTTGGGGAATCTCTGGCATAGGAGATTTGGACACTTAAATAACAAGTCCATCCAAATTATGCAGCAAAGACAAATGGTAAAAGGGTTACCAAATCTGAAAGAAGCAGCCAAGGTTTGCAAGGTATGCAACATGGGAAAACAGCAACGGGGAAAATTTCCAAAGAAAAGTGACTGGAGGGCATCAGAGAAATTGGAATTAATTCATGCAGATCTGTGTGGACCGATCACTCCAACCTCTCACAGTGGCAAGAGGTATTTGTTAGTGTTCGTAGATGATTTCTCTAAAAAAACCTGGGTCTATTTTCTTACAAATAAATCAGAATCCTTTGAGATGTTCAAAACCTTCAGAAGTTCTGTTGAAAAGGAAGCAAAAACAGCCATATACAGTTTAAGAACTAACAGGGGAGGAGAATTTACATCAGATAAATTCAACCAGTTCTGCAAGGATCATGGCATAAGGCGACAGTTGACAGCGGCGTACACTCCATAGCAAAACAGAGTGGCAGAAAGAAGGAACCGGACCATCATGAACATGGTGTGCTGTTTGTTATCTGAGAAGGAGATGCTGAGATCACTATGGCCAGATGCAGCGAGATGGATGGCTCACGTCTTGAATCGAAGTTATACAAAGGCGATAAAAGACATGGTACCTGAAGAAAGGTGGACAAGAATCAAACCAAAGGTTGGCTACTTTAGAGTATTCAGCTCTATTGCACATGTACACGTCCTTGAACAGAAGAGAGTTAAGCTCGACGATCGAAGTCACAGATGCATCTTGCTTGGAGTCAGTGACGAATCCAAAGCTTATCAGTTGTATGACCCGGTAACAAAAAAAATAATTATAAGCAGGGATGTCATATTTGAAGAAGATGGTAAATGGGATTGGAACTTGAGCGCAATAGAGTTAAAGCATAATGTTCTTGCTTGGGGAGTTGATGAAGTTGTTATAGAAGAATCTGAAGTAGACGAGACTGATGGAGATATTGAAGAAGTTGAATATGGCAGATCAGAGGTGTTTCCAGAAACTGGGGAGTCAGCACCTGAAGAACAAACAAGGAGGGAGAGAAGGGAGCCTGGTTGGATGCGTGATTATGAAAGCGGTGAAGGCTTGTCCAAAGAAGAGGTACCAGAACAAAATTTAGCCTTGTATATCTCTCATGATGATCCAGTAAGCTTTGATGAAGTCGTGAAGGAAGAAAAGTGGCAAGAGGCCATGAAGCTTGAAATTGAAGCTATAGAGAGAAACCGGACTTGGGAGCTTGTGTCACTGCCAAATCAAGCAAAGAAAATTGGTGTTAAGTGGGTATATAAAACAAAATTGAATGAAGAAGGCAAGGTGGATAAATGCAAAGCTAAACTCGTCGCCAAAGGGTATTCGCAAACAGCGGGAGTAGACTATAATGAAGTGTATGCACCTGTGGCTCGTTGGGATACTATCAGAATTGTATTGGCAGTAGCAGCTCAGCGTGGTTGGTGCGTCTATCAACTTGACGTTAAAAGTGCTTTTTTGTACGGCGAATTGAAAGAGGAGGTATACATCGATCAACCGGAAGGGTTTATCAAAAGGGGAGAGGAAGATAAGGTGTATCGGCTGAAAAAGGCTCTCTACGGCTTAAAACAAGCCCCAAGAGCCTGGTTTAGCAGAATTGAGGGTTACTTTAAGAAGGAAGGGTTTCAAAAAAGCAACTATGATCACACCTTATTCTTGAAGAAAAATGGAGACAAACTATTGGTGGTAAGTCTTTACGTTGATGATTTAATATATACAGGAAATGATGAGCAGATGTGCATAGAGTTCAAGTTGTCAATGCAAAAGGAGTTTGAGTTGACAGACTTAGGCAAAATGAAATTTTTCCTTGGAGTTGAAGTCCACCAGAGTAAAGATGGAATTCATTTGTGCCAAAAGAAGTATGCTAAGGAAGTCTTGGAAAGGTTCAATATGTGGAATTGCAATGTTGTCAAGAATCCAATAGTTCCTAGCACTGTTTTGTCAAAGGAAGGTAGTAAAGGCACTGATGCAATGCTGTACAAATAGCTAATAGGGTGCTTAATGTATCTTACGGTAACTCGTCCTGACTTGATGTTTGTGGTATGTTTAATCTCTCGTTATATGGCTGAACCTAAAGAGGAACACATGATGATTGCTAAAAGGGTACTGAGGTACTTGAAAGGAACACTGGAATTGGGAGTTTTTTACAAAAAAAGCACGGATGTGAATCTGCTGGGATACACAGACAGTGACTATGTGCGAGATGTGGACGATAGGAAAAGTACTTCGGGCTATGTCTTTCTTCTAAATGGAGCAGCAATCTATTGGAGTTCAAGAAAGCAAGGGATTGTCACTCTCTCATCTACAGAGGCTGAATATGTAGCTGCCACTACTTGTGCATGTCATTGCGTCTGGCTCAAAGGAATTTTGAAGGAGTTAGGCGTTAAAGACTGCAATTGTATTGACATAATGTGTGATAACAGTTCTGCAATTAAGTTATCCAGGAATCCAGTTATGCATTGAAGGACAAAACACATTGATGTTAGATATCATTATCTACACAATTTATCAAGTGAAGGAGTTGTGAAGTTAGCATTTTGTGGAACCAATGATCAAGTAGCAGACATAATGACTAAACCTATTAAGTTGGATCAGTTTGTGAAGCTTAGAGGTTTGCTTGGTGTTCAACGATTTGAGGAGTAAACTGATGCTGGTTAAGCATATGTCAGTTTAAGGGGAGGAATTTGTTGGGTATTCAGTTGAAGCTAAAGAATAGGTCCAAATAAGCTAGTTTCTAGGAGTTGATGTATTCAAGTTTGTTAGGATTTGTTTCCTTATTTTTCTCTATTTTTGGTTACATCATATTTGTAAAGCTCTATAAAAGCCACGGTAGTCTTTTGAATTGAATAACAAGCATTCCAGCTTTCATAAAATACATTGAAAGTAAAGTTTCTGTTCTATTTCCTTTATTTGCGACTTAAATTTTAATTGCAAAGAGATTTTTATTGTTTTATCTCATTTCTGTGTTGTGTTTTATTTCTGAGTTACATATATTATATGTTCTTCCCATATCATGCACGCGCATTATTTTCTCTTTTTCTTCAACATATCGTGCATGCACATTAAAAAAAGGTTTATTAGTAAGTTAACTCTTTTTATAATTATTTTTTTAAATAACGACAATCTATTAAGAAATTTTAAAGTATAAAATATATGTAAAATTAAATTAATGAAGTAAAAATAATTTTTTTTTTACCTTACGTAATGCAATTTAATATTTATCCCAATCATGACTTAGCAAAATAGTAAGCGACCTCTTCGCAGTAAAATATAGTGCTGGAAACATACAAAATACAAAAATCAGCAACAAAACAAAATAAATGCGGACGTGGCACTCACAGATAGTTAAAACGGTCACCCATAAAAGTTTGATGGCAGTTGAGCGAAAACTCTATTCCCACGCTTCCTTATGCACGTGAAAGGCACGTTAATATCAAATCTAATCAGTGAACTACACGCTCCTTTAATAGGTCCCACCGAAATTGTTTTTCATTCAATCATTTCACTCACTCAAAAAATTTCACGAGTCACCGTCATCAACATTTCCAGTACCTTCTTCCATATTTATTGGACCCCACATATCTAAGAAAAATAAAAAATTTAAAAAAATTCAAAAAGCTCACAGGATCATGCCACGCTTAAAGTGCAGCCACTTGTCAATCTATAATCTCTCGCGTGTCAACTGGTACGTGCGGACTAATGGGCTACAAAATATTTGCATGGCCAATCTTTGCTATGGACCAAAAACCAAAAAACCAATAATACTAACAAGGAGAGGGGTCACAGCCATTCACCATTCGCCACGTGGCTAACACCACTTCTATTTATACGCCACTTGGGTGGCATTCGAGAGAGCACAAAGGAAAAAGGCTTTCTTGAGATTGGAAAGCAAAATTATAATTTTCTTTCTTGATTTCTTGTTTTTGTGTGGGTTTCAGTCTTGTTTGGTGGAAAAGAAAAGAAAATGTTTATTGAAAAGTTTAAGGTTGAGAGTCCTAATGTTAAGTATTCAGAGGATGAGATTCACTCTGTTTATAACTATGAAACCACTGAGCTTGTTCATGAGAACAGAAATGGTACCTATCAATGGATTGTCAAGCCTAAAACTGTCCAATATGAATTCAAGACTGATACCCATGTCCCTAAACTAGGGTTTGTGCGCTACCCCACCTTTTTTTTTTATGATTCTTTTTCCTTTTTATCTGATTCCGAATTTTTTTTTTTGTGCCCATTGATTGATTGATCTTGGTGGGTCAATTTTAATTTTAATTTTGTTTTTAATTTTTAATAGGGTTATGCTTGTTGGGTGGGGTGGAAACAATGGTTCAACTCTCACCGGTGGGGTTATAGCGAACAGAGAGTGAGTTCCTTATTATTATTATTATTATTATTATTATTCAGTTTTTTTAATTTAATTTTTTGGTATATTCTGTTCTTTGATTGAAACATATTTAAGAATTGGGAATTTTATTTCTTATGTATTTGTGGTTGGTAGGATTTAATTGCTAATAATTTAAAAGATGTGGGTCTCTAATGATTTTCTACTACAGAGGAATATCCTGGGCAACCAAAGACAAAGTGCAACAGGCAAATTATTTCGGGTCACTCACCCAAGCTTCTTCAATTCGTGTTGGGTCTTTCAATGGAGAGGAGATTTATGCTCCTTTCAAGAGCCTTCTCCCCATGGTATTTTCTATTATTCATTATTATTATTATTATTATTATTATTTTGGGTTTTATCTTTGATTTTAGGTGGTATTTAGAAGTTAAATTTTTTAGTTTACATGTTAATAGTGAATAGCCATTGTCAAAATTAATTGTTTTTTAGTGTTAACTTTCTTTATATATAGCCATTGTTGCAGAAAGTTTTACCTTTTCACATGCAGTAGCTTTCTTCTTTGGTTTTAGTTGTTATTTGCCAGTTGATTTGTTTAATTTTTTAATTAGATATTAATAGTGAAGTTTATTAAAAAATTAATACAGGTGAACCCAGATGACATTGTGTTTGGAGGGTGGGACATAAGTGACATGAACTTGGCAGATTCTATGGCCAGGGCCAAGGTTCTGGACATTGATCTTCAGAAACAATTGAGGCCCTACATGGAATCTATGGTCCCACTCCCTGGAATCTATGATCCTGATTTTATTGCTGCTAATCAAGGCTCACGTGCCAACAACGTGATCAAAGGAACTAAGAAAGAACAAGTACAGCAAGTTATTAAAGATATTAGGTATAATTACCTTTCTTTTCTGTTCAAAGTATGATATATATATATATATATATATATATATATATATATATATATATATATATATATATATTTTAATGTTTTGGAAAAGTGATTTGTACAATGTTTTGGTAATATTTGGTTTGATAATAATTAATCAGGGAGTTTAAGGAGAAAAACAAGCTGGACAAAGTGGTTGTGCTATGGACAGCTAATACAGAGAGGTACAGTAATGTTGTGGTGGGGCTAAATGACACCATGGAGAGCCTGCTGGGTTCTTTGGAGAGAAATGAAGCTGAAATATCTCCATCAACCTTGTATGCTTTGGCTTGTATTTTTGAAAATGTTCCCTTCATTAATGGAAGTCCGCAGAACACTTTTGTTCCAGGTATTAATTTTAAACCTCAAAGTTCCTTTCTTTATATTGTTTGAAGCTGCAATTACAAGTTAATTTTAATTGGTATAATATCTGCAGGACTAATTGACTTGGCTATTAGGAGAAACAGTTTAATTGGAGGAGATGACTTCAAGAGTGGTCAGACCAAGATGAAATCTGTGCTGGTTGATTTCCTTGTTGGGGCTGGTATTAAGGTATGCAAACATTTCTGTAATATTGTTTGTAGATACCTTGTTTGTAAAAATTGATATTCATATAATTAATTTTCTATTATAATTTAACTCGTGTTCACTAAATGAAGATGGAATTAATCTTATTTTCTAATGAATTTCATAACAGAATTTGTTTGTAATGAAGATGGCGTTTAGGTGTAATTTGTAAATTCTACGAGAATGGATGGAATTTGGTTTTAGAATCTGGATCCCAATTAATAAATGTGAACTAAATTCACTTGCCAATTTTGCTGATGTATTTTAATTTTTATTCAACTTTTAATGTTTTAGATTCTTTGCTAATTTGGTGAAATATACACCAAAAGGCAAAAACTATACAAAAACAGTCACTAGTTCCTATCCTTACTTTACAATAGCTTAGAAACTTTAGATTAATTGATCCTCTGACTTCGTAGAAACTTCAAGCCTAATATTCGTATGCTTAGAATGGAGCAACTAGCAGAAGAAAGGAAAAACGCAAGAGATGATTTTTCATAATGGACTGTTGCCAAACCAACCGTTTCTGCTAATTGTACTCTTTCTCCACTGAACTAATAAAGCTCTAAGTGAAGATAGCTAGTTTGTGCTATTAGAGACTATTTTCCTGTTTATCAATGATGATGGAAATATGCCTATATGTTACATACTTTGTTTGATATTCTTGGACCAAGTTCAACCAAGGAGAAGGTAAATGGAGTTTCAATAATTCCCTTTTCCGTGGAAAGCATTTAGATTTGTTCTTCTACCATAATCTGATTAAATGACCAAATAAGAGTTATGGGCAAGCGAACCAACATGTTAGATGGGGGAAGAAGACTTTTTTTTTTTTAATTTAATTGGATCCAGTAATTTCCTTTTTGTTTCTATTTGCCTCATCAAACTTTCCAGTCTCCGTCATGAATTCTTTGCTGGGACTTGTTTTCTAGAGGTATAAGGGAATGCTTGATGTTGGTGGACGCACTACTCAACATATTTTATTTCACATTTTATAATTTGCAAATGAATTTCTTAAATAGTCTCGTTTGCGGTTCTGAACAGTCTGTAGTTTAGTTCATATAATGTTGTGAATAATTGAAATGGTTATATGATGCAGCCAACATCAATAGTTAGTTACAACCATCTGGGAAACAATGATGGAATGAACCTCTCAGCACCTCAAACCTTCCGTTCAAAGGAAATCTCCAAAAGCAATGTTGTTGATGACATGGTCTCCAGCAATGGGATCCTCTATGAACCTGGTGAACATCCTGACCATGTTGTGGTCATCAAGGTAATTCTACCCTCGTGCCTTTCGCTCGTTTGTCTACATTTATTATCTTAATTAGTCTTGATAATTGTAGTGATTTTGTGATACATATTGTAGTATGTGCCATATGTGGGAGATAGCAAGAGAGCCATGGATGAGTACACTTCAGAGATTTTCATGGGTGGCAAAAGCACAATAGTCCTGCACAACACCTGTGAGGACTCTCTTTTGGCTGCACCGATCATCCTGGATTTGGTACTTCTTGCTGAGCTGAGCACCAGGATCCAGCTTAAAGCTGAAGGGGAGGTGTGTTTCCTTTTGGAATGCCTAGGACTTACAATGTTAAGTGTGATTATCTACACTTCATAGATTGTTGTGGATTTAACTTATATAAGTTGAATTTATTCATCTGCAGGGCAAGTTCCATTCCTTCCACCCTGTGGCTACAATTCTCAGTTACCTAACCAAGGCTCCTCTTGTAAGTTTAGTAAGCATCCCTTTTCGTTTCTATTTTTAACTATATTAATGTGTTTCTTAATTGTATTCTATCGTAGAGTTTATCGCTAATTGACATAAAATGCAAAAACAGGTTCCACCAGGCACGCCAGTGGTGAATGCACTGTCAAAGCAGCGTGCCATGCTTGAGAACATACTGAGGGCTTGTGTTGGGTTGGCTCCCGAGAACAACATGATTTTGGAATACAAGTGAAAAACCCATGTTAGAAGAAGATAAATAGTGGAAGAAGATTAGGTTTGCTCCAGGGCCAGAAGCTAAAAGAACCATTTTCTGTTGTCTTTTAACTGAATTCAAGTTGTCAATGTCCTTCATAAAATGTAATGTTCATGTGATATTGGCCATAGTATTTCTATGTATGGATTTTGTGCTTATTTTTAATTTTTCCTGAGGAACTGTTATCATCTTTAGTCCGTTTGCTTTGGCTCTATAAGACCATGCACCTCTTTGCTCTTGGCAGTAGATAATTTTGTACAACTAGTTCTTAAACTCCTTACTCCAACTCCCTTTCTCTTTGGTATTATAATTAATCTTGGACTCATTTTTTTTGCCAAAGAATCTTGGACTCAAAATTTATAACTTAGAAAATGATTAAAATAATTCAGTCTTGTTATTCTAAACTTCAAAAATGATTAAAGGAAATTTTAGTCTTGTAGTTTTCATCTTATAATTTCAAGAATGATTGAAATGATGGAGCCTTAAAATTTTGAATTAATTAATCAAAACTCTGATGCACAAAGGGTAATGCATTATTTTGTCCTCTTCAATTCTATTAGTTGATAATTCATATTGATGGTTAGCTGAGGCAAATAATAAATGTCAAAATCTATTGCAAGCATATAATAAAAAATATATATTTTTATGGAAAAAATTTATGAAATATATGCAAAATAAATAAAATTTTAAGAAATTTGGAGGGGTAAATTTATATATTTTAAAAAAATAGAGATTAAAATATAAATTTTAAAAATTTAGGGGGCCAATGTAATATATTTTTAAAAATATGCTAAAATATTTGAATATAAATTTTAATTTTAGAAAGTTTAGGGGGCCATCGCTCCACCTAACTCCGTCCCTGCATAAAGAATGGTCCCCAAGCTCAAGCTTCCTCCAGTACCATACATGTGGAGCGGTCATTAACGTTGGAACATGAACACGAACACGAACGTACGTAATTCCAAAAGTTCGCAAAATACATCAATCTGAGGGCATTTTAATTCTTCCTTGCTATAATTATGGTGGTCCTGTTACCTGTGAACCCGTGTCCCACGACACTTGCATTAATACTAGTAATAATAAATGTAAATCAAGTAAGAGAGTTAAAATTCCTTTCTATTTATTTTTCCTCCGTAATTTGTACGTTCAAACAATTATGGTTTTAAATTTTGAAAAATAAAAGGATATTGCAGTAGTTTAACGTAACTGTATTCCAATGGTCATTTGAAACTCGAACTACCCTTTTTTCTTTAAAAATTTCTGATATTGCAATTATTGATGACAATAACAGTTGTTTGTTTCTTGGATGCTCTCTATAATTTGGAGTAAGAAAGTGAAGTGGGATGGGCTCCAACCTCCAATAGTAATAGCTGCTAGTGATGATAATAGTCATTGGTGCATTAGTGGCCAATGTTTTGTGAATGTGTAGGAGATTGAATTCATGACAATGCAGTACTTTTATTGATAATGTATTGATAATGTTATTGGAGAACAAACTTCACATGTTTAAAGCAGGTAAGGTCGAATTTGATAGGCAGTATAGAAACATTGTGTGTCAATTCGGTAGTAATTCTTGACACGGAAACTGTTAAGAGTCCCACATATTGATTTCAAATCAAATAATGTAGATACTTATAAATAATGAGGGTCAATCACTAAATGGTTAGTTCTAATTATTTTGATTATAATTATACCTAATATTTCAATATGTATTGTGCATATTTATATTTTTATTACTCTCTTTTATTTATTTTTTTCAGCTTTGTAACTTATCTTAATATTAGTGATATATCTAAATATTATTCTCTTGTCTCGTAATAACATGTTCACTTTTTTTTTTACTTGTCTCAAATTATATTCTTTTCTTTTCAATAAAGTAATTAATTTATTAGTTTTCTAATACACCTCTATTTAATGTGCATCTTTATCAATATGAATCATTTAGTTTTTAACGTATGATTCAATATTAATGAAGAAGTATATTAGGAAAATGGATAATTCTAAATGCGCAATTGCATCTAACACCATAAAGGTAATTATGTAATTTTTTTACACAATTTGTAATGTATTCAAGGGTAATTATGTTTTTTTTTTTATTCCTTACCATATGATGTATTTAAATTTTATTGGTTTGCATCAATTTTTTTTTTGACACAACTTAAATCACCTAGCATTATTCTAGGAAAATACTAGTAAAATTTATTAGTTTAACTACATTAACTATATTTTTGTTAATCTATGTGAAAGTCAAAATATTTCTATTTTTATGAGATAGAGGAAGTATGATTTTATTCATAGAAGTAATCTAAATCTTTATTTTGATGTATGTGTAATCGTGTGAGAAAGAACTCTTTAGATGTGTGATGTGCCAAAGGTGTAATATTTCTTGCCAGGAGTGTGGGATAGCTTGCCAATCTTCAATTTTACACATTAAAAAATTAAAAATAAATTACTATTTAATTCATGAGATTTGATTTGATTAACTAACTCATAATTGTTTTTAAGAAATTAATTAGTTCATCCCTTGATTTTGATTCTATCTTTGGATTTAGTCTTTCTATTCATTTTTCTTTGATTTTGCTGTTAAAAGCTAGTAAAATGACCAAAAAGACTTTATATATATATATATATATATATATATCAAAACAAGAGGAAAAAATTCATCTATTTTTATTTATTTTAATTTTAATTAAATATGAAAAAAAGAAAATCAGAAAAAATCTTAAGGTTGAACAAAAAATTAATTTTAATTTTATTTTCAGAGAAAAAAAGAGGTTGGAGATGAAGGCGTTTTGAAAATATTTTTTTAAATTTTTTAACGGAAAGATTGAAAAAAAAAATGGATGGAAGTACCAAATCTAACAATGAAATCAAAACAGAGGACAAACTGATTAGTTTCTAAAAAAAAAATAAAGACAAATTAACTAATTAAGCCAAATATCATAAAGTAGTAATTTACCAAAAAAATAAAAGAAGTAAAGAAGTTATAAAAGTTAATCAATATGTTATAAATAGTGAGGGTCAATCACTAATGTGGGTAATGCTAATTATTTTAGTTATAATTGTACCTAAATTTTCAATATTTATTGTGCATATTTACATTCTTAACACTCTTTTTCATTTATCATTTTCAGTTTTGTAACTCATCTTAATATAAAATTAGTGATACATTTAAATATTATGATTTTGTTTGTGGAAGTACCCTAAATTTTGATTTGGTATAGGTGTGATTAAAGTTGAGCACTATTTGATTTAACTCGATTGTGAGAAAAGTCTCAAACTAAATCGAAATCTTCGCCTTCTAAAAATTGGACAATCGGAACCAAACTGAAGCTATGGAGGAATTGTATTGTTCCGAATTGAAAATTTGATATAACACATCGATACTTAAGTCTCTCGAGACAATCAATTCACTATGGTTCTTTTGTTCTTCCTGTTAAAGCCAACTAGTTTTTGTTTTCAATTTTAAAGCTAAAAAGTCAAATAACACAAATCAAAAGTAAATTGATAAATTATTAATAACATAACACGTCAGTTATAATATATATATATATATATAATTGATATTATATTAATATTTGATTTGGTTCAGTACTTATACTTTTGAGACGATTCAAAACTGTTTCATCCCATATAATTCTTAGTTTGGATATGAGTTAATAACTAATATTATGTTAAATTAAAATTTTTTAGTACAATTTGATATAATTCTCATCTTAAATCTTAAATTTCTTATAATTCAGTACTAAAATTATACAAAATTTTGGTTTGATATGATATTTTTGAATATTATACTCACTATATGGGATAATGTGGAAAAGAGCTCTTTAGATGTGTTGCGTGAAAAAGCCTAATATTTCTTACCAGGAGTGTGGAGTGTCCTACCAACCCTCAATTTTATACATTAAAAAATAAAAAGAGGTAAAAAAAAAAAAAAAAAAGTCAAGTTAATCAATTGGGCATTTATTCTTCAACTATATGAGCCAAACAAGAAAAGCCCGAGTAAATCTATTAGTTTGGGAATTTGGGCCGATAAGTTTACTTAATTGTTTTATGATGAATTTTCTCGGTATAGCCTCTTTTTTATATTTTTAATATTTATGCCCACCCGACTTTTCGTTTGATATTTATATAGCTTATTAATTGTTATGATAATATTGTATACGTTATAATAATATTATATGTCTATCTTTATTATAATAGATAGAGTTTCTTATGAGATATTAATTTATATCTATTTCTATTTCTGTAATCATTGATACCTATAAATAGGTATTATAATCAATGAAATTATACATAAAAATTTATTCTATTTTATGTTCTCTTTTTACTTTATTTTTTATTTTATAACACGTTAACAATAAAATTTTGTTCTACCATTCTTTGAAATTATTTGGTAAGTTATTATTTATTCTATACGTTGTATGTTATTAACATGTTGTTTTCGCTTAATTTAATTATGGTATTCTAAATTTATTTAGTAAATTCATTTACATACCACATGGATTTAAAAAAATATTAATTATTATTTTAGATTTGAAAGTTTTGAATGATTTTTTTATAATTTTTTTTTTTACAAATCATTGCATATATATATATATATATATATATATAATGTGATGGGTAGCTGGTTAAGTAATTGAATGTCATTGCTTTTTAGATTCCCATCTTCCAATTGTTATCTATATGTTTCTAACTAGTAAGATGCAATGATTTTTTTTATGCTCATTTAAGGAGATATTATTTGATGCTATTTAATTTTAATTAATTAAATATAAAACGTGAAGAATTTGTATTCTAAATTCTTGCAGAATGAAATAAATTAATATAGTTCCTGAAGAACTAATAATCTTTACAGTTCTTGAAAAACTAATGTTCTCTATAGTTTTTAAAGAACTAATGTTCTATCAAGTTCTTGAAAAACTAATTAAATAACTAATATCCTATACGTTTCTAAAGAACTAAATACATTGTTTATAAGTATTTTGAAGACTGATTCAATTATGATCCTATTTAATATATTATTATTATTATTATTAGTATTACTACTATTACTACTACTACTTCTCAAAAATCTGGTTTACTGTCAATTTACTTATTAATTGGTTAATATTGATTTGTTTGTGGATACAAGATGAATGTCTATATTATTCATATTACTAAATATATGTTACTTCTATTGTGGTGTCTATATTATTTATATTATTGAATATTTGTTACTTCTATTATGGCATTCTTATGGAGATATACATAAAAATTAACTATTGAATGTCTTGTATGCATATATAGTATGTATAACTCTATATATAAGCTCTCGAGCCTTATATATATTTGCATAAAATTACAAAAGGCCTAACTTATGATTGATTAATAATAAGCATCTTCGCATATATCTTTAGCATTTCAGAAATTTTCTTTTATGCTTCGGTAATTTTACATTCATGAGATCACAAATATTGAATAAAAGTTTTGTTATTTTTATTGTATCAATTTTTTGTGAATTTAATTAAGAAATTGAATTATATTATTTATATTTTGTAATTGAAATATAATAAGACTTGATTTCTATGCTTGGATATTAATTGCACTTAGTCTAATAATAATGATTTATTTTGCTGAATTATAATTCATAGCTAAGATTAAATAAGTGTGTGTCTTGAATTCTCATGAACATATGGATTACCTATTATGCATCATGTTGGTGAGTTTATTAAATTCACAAGTAAATTGTTATAATACTCTACATATATTTGAGTTTCTTGGATACTTGCGCATATGCAAAATGCATTTATGAATATTGTATGATTGCTACAAAGAAGAATTTAATTTGCTTAATTTTTATTCATAAACAGTGTGAATGACATCAATTAAAGTTTGAATTGGGTCTTAGATTGAGATATACTTGTTTGTAATTTTTCAAATTTGTATGATTATCATGATCACTTGATTAAGATATTTTTTTATGCATATTTCAGAATATAATTCAGTTATGTTTAGAATCACTTCACAGCTGAAATTGTATGGTGATAAAGTTACAAAACATAATATGTCATAGAAGAAATATACTATTGTTATGCCTCTAATATGCTCTTATAGTAGCAGTAAAGAGAGTGAAAATTTACAGAATATTTAAACTTACTGCTTAGCTTCTATACCTGAAAAGAATAATAAATTACTAATGAGAAATCATCACATAAAATCCACTAGTACAATTACATTTTCTAAAGCGAATGTTACAAATTATTTGGTAGATTACGAGAACTCTGAAGAGTAACAATTCATATGAAGGGCACAAATCAATTCAATATTGATGATTTTACGTAAATTTCCTGAAGGAGTAATTAGCAAGGATTTTACATTTTTATTATTTTGGATTTTACTTTTAATGTCTTTACATTTTAATTGGATTATATTTTATCAATAAGTTGTGCATTGTGATTTATAAGTCATTTCATTATTGTTTTATCTCAAGTATACATGCATAACATATTGCATTGAATCTGTAGTTCATGCATTGAATCTGCAGTTTAAGTATTGAACTTATAGTTCAATAATTAAATCTTGAAAGTTTGGCATGAATGCCATTATGTATATCATACATATTTGTCTCTAAAACTTGTATAAGGATGTGAACCTAATATTTTTCATCTGCAAATTTTTAGTTGTGTCATGAATATATTAATATCACTATTTTAGTATGTGAAAATGGGTTTATAGAAGAGACTAAGAATTTATTTCGATGAGATGCATTTCTCGACATTAAGGGAAGGAAAAGCACTTGCAGTGCTAAAAAAGGTCAAGAAATTTATTGAAAGAAAAACCGTTTAAACAATTTTAATTCATGTACAAGTTAGAGTGAACAAGAAGTTTAAAAAAATAACAACAGTTGCAATAAATTGCAACTTAACTGTTAAATGTATTTATAGATGCTAAAAGAGCGACAAAATCTCATATTATAGCTGCTAATACCCCAATAAAGATTGTAGCTCCAATTGCAAATAAAAATCAATCAAGTTATACACGCCAGAAACACAGATAACAAATTGGAGCTAAAAATTAAAAATCTGTAAAAAAGAAAAGCAGCATCACTAATTAAAGCCATTAGTGGAAAATCAAATATATGTTTTAGGATAGGAAGACTCATTTTCTCTCTAGATATAATGAGCTCTCTCATTATTGGACTGTAACTTTGGTTTTGTGCATCTGGCAAAATTTGCATATAGCTTGTAAGACCTAATTCATATATCGTTGATATTCTTCACTCCTTCCTCTACATTGTATCCATGCTAATTTTAACTACTCACTCTCTGCAGAATATTAATACTGATAATCTGTTAAAATTTTTCAAAGACTTTATGGAGATGATCTGCATTCCATCCTCCTAGAAAAGTATCGAAAAAAACTAAAGGGGCATCAAACAAGTAGGTTGAAGCAGCGGAGAATTTATGGTGAAGTAAAGAAATTTGTGTAGAGAGGAGGGTTTTGGCAAAAGCGTGGTTAGAGGTTCCCATCTCTATTATATGATTTCCAAATGATTCTTTATTAATTTAGTAGAATTGATCTTAGACATCTTGAAAGAATAATGTGTTAATTTATTATCTATTGCTATATTTTATTTTACAAAATTCAAGTATTTTTAATGTATATATATTAAAAATCTCTTAATATTATACTTCTTATTTTTTATATATATTTTGTTCATTGTATGGGTATTAATAATATATATAATTAATCTTAAAATTTGGTACTTAAAACATTGAATTTAATACTAACGTTAGAATATTGCATATACTTTGTATTTAAGAAGTGTACTTCCAAACCGCAAAATATATACGATATACTAACAAATAAAATTTTCTTGATCTTATGTGTAAATGGTCAAGCCCTGCATAATAATGATGAAAATAATTCCTTAACCCATACGAATAGTAGAAACAGGGACAAATCTGGGACTATTTTATTGGGAGGACTGAAAATATTTTATACGACACGTATAATCATTTTAATGAATTTTTATTATTTTGGGGGCAATTTTAATTACTCATAGGCTAATTATAAATATTTTTTCGTATTTTTTACATAAAAATATTAAAAATAAAAGGATATTCCCCCTAAACCGAGTTCTTAAGTAGAAAGTTAGGAAAACTCAAGTTTTTTATTATTAATAACTATTCCAAATTATATCACCTTATGTGTTAAATGCCTAAAAAAAGAAATACGTAAATTGAACTTATTATACAAGAGTTTGGATAATTATAACTTATTACATAAGAATTTATATAATAGAGTATAAAAATCTAAATATGCACATGCACATAGCACAGCTATAACTTGCTAGTTACGTTAAAAAATTTTTATGGTGGTGATTACTGAATTAATGTTGCCTAATTTTTTAATTCAAGATATGCTACTTAAATTAGTTGATTTATTTTATGAATTATTATACCAATTAGTTGACTGATACATATTAAAATTCTTGTGATTACATATAGTTCATGAAATCGTATATTCAATGTTATATTCTATTTTGATAGATTAATAAAGTGAAAAAACTAATGTTGCTTGATTTCATTAAAATAATTATGGTTACGCTGTCATGCCTTACCCTCAATTGCTTCTCATATTCATCCTCACTTAATTACAAGCTCCTCATATCCTCGCAGACAACTTAAATCCATCTTACCCAGTCTACTGAGACGTGATGATCATAGGAAATGGGAAAGCTTAGGACCACCAAACATGCCTAGAATCCATTTATACCCCATACCCGTATACTAAATTTAACCATATTTGATCAATCAAAGACATATGTTGGCTAACTTATAGTGATACAAAACTTAATAAACCATCTGAACTTAATGAAATAAAATCCTTTTGTTTTATTTATTTAGTTTTCTTTGATACATAAAGTTTGTTACAGTCTATGGAGCTTCTAATCAAACAGCGGTTATAACTTTTAGAACTATTATAATTTAAGACCTAAGACTTATGCCATTAACTATTCTAACTCTAGCTTGGATACCTTCCTCATTATAAATAGCTAGGGCCTTTATTACTGAGGATAAGCAAAGTGTTATAATCCTTTAGCTTTTAACTTCTCCAACTTCTCTCCTAAAAATTTCTGAGTTAGGTCTGAAATCCACATATGATACAATGAGCTGCCAACTTAGTAAGATTATAGAAATGCATGCTATATTAAAGGTTTTATGGAAATCAATAATTATTCAATATAGTTCAGGGCATACAAAAAATCAATATGGTGAAGAGAAAATCACATCATGTGAATATTTATGAATTTAATACATTGTAAAAAAAGAGATTTTCATAGGATGGAGGACAATAAACATAAAGGAATTCATAAAAATGATACGATAGAAACATACTTCAAGGACTTTGGGTTCATATACGTTACTGTGAGTCCCTCATCTTTAACCATAAGAGATTTAATAGTGGAGTCTCAACATATAGTAGTATTGTGTGAATTCTCAATTTTACATCTTATAATGCAGTCATAGCTTTACACTTGCCACTGCATCATGAGTGCGGGAAATGGGGCAAATGATTTTCATACTCTGAATCTAACCAAACATTTTGGACTCACCAAGACTGACACTTCTCTGATGCTAACCAGATTTTCTGTACTAGATATCATTTTTCCAAAATTGGTTGGTCTTCTCTCAAAAATAACTGCCAAATTGACTAATAATAAATGTTGAACCCCTAATATTGACCGGTAAATTTTCTGAATTCCGGAATCCCCAAAAATTGATCAAAAAATACCAAAACCTGACCTATGAGCCCAAAAATCTAGAAACTAAGGCTGTCATATGGCAGGCTGCTGGGACAACTAGTTTGTCTGTTGGCAGCCTTCTCAGTGCCACTGATAGTTCTGGCAGCTACCGCTGGGAAAGACGGGCTCCCTCTTCCGGCAGTGTTCCCTTTTTGCCCCTTGAAATTCCTATTTTGCACCTTCTTGTCTAATTTTTAGCCTTTTAGCCCCATCCTTTTCAATCTTCAAAATACCCCTCCTAACCCTTTGCCTATAAATAGGCTCTCCCACTCTTCATTTTTCTTCACCCTTTGAGTTAGTATTGATAGCTATTCACTCATTCATTCTCTCTCTAATTATTTCTTTTTATTCTCTCTTTGAATAGCCCCCAAAATAATTAATTTCTCATTGATTTTAATTAATTTGGCTCACCATTTCAATTAATTAATTAATCCATTCGCCTAATCATACAACATTAATTAATTAATCATTTTAATTAATTAATACACACACCCGTTTAATCAAATCAATTAGTTAATTCATCCATTAATTAACTAATTAATTCACCAATCAATCTAACCTCTCATTCTCATCCACTCTGCTTGAGTAAGATCCCCACTTTGTGGCATTGATAAGATAAAACTTTAGTCCAGTAAAACCCTCCACCCATCACCCACTCCAAGAAAGAAGGTATAGCATCTTCTCTCACCCACCAAAATCTCCAAGTCAAATTAAACCAAATCAATCTAGTAAACTCTAAATCTCCTCTACTTAATTGTGGAATGAATTATATGAATTTTGATCCTCATTCAATGCAGTATGTAGGCATGTTTGGAATCTGAATCCAAACATCAAATCCAAATCCAAACTAATTTCATTCCCCTTTTATTTTTCCATGTAATTATCTATGATTGTATGAGAATTTGTGGTTTTCTTAGAATTCATAAAGGTTAGAAAAAGCATCCATTAATTCATCAATGTAATTAATTATTTTAAATTTTTTAAGTTAAGGAGTGATCTTATGGTTCTCCTAGAATCTATAAGGACTAAAGATAATACTCTCCTTAACTTGTGCATGTTTACTTTAATTGTCTTTTAATTTTCTTCATGTATTCATAATTATGCCTTATTCATGCATTTTAATTGTCATCCATGAAAATAATTTTCAAGTCAAGTTAACCTTAGGAGCAAATTTTGATTATTTAAAAATAAAAAATCTAGTCTTCGAGTTAAAGACCAGTGATTTATCATTGGGTAAATTAATTAAAATTAATGAATTAGAGTCAATTTTAGTTTTTTCTTAGCTTTTCCAATTTCAATAAGTTAAAGTGGTCCTAAATCCTTTTGAAAAATCAAAAATCAAATTTTCAAACGATAGTCATTCCAATAATGAGCACCAAACTTTGAACCTTAACCCTCTTAAAAATAAAATTTGCTTCGCCTTTCCTTAAGGAATTTCTAAACGAGGGAGAGGCACTCGAGTAAGATTTCACACATTATAATATCAATGTGGTATAAACATATCATAACTATTGAAAGCACTCATGAGCAAACTCAAGTACTCTTCATCCATGTCAAAGGCTGCTACATTATCTTAGAAACATTTTTGCATGCTTGTAAGCATACATTTGACTTAGTCTATAGACCCAGTCAATCAAGTCACCAGTCCACATGGTCCAATGATTTTCCTCGTAAGTTAGGTGTTCTAAATGTAGATAAAGAGTTAATAATAACAATATCATTAAGAAATAATTTTTATTTCAAACATAAGTTCAATCCAAATGATCTTATCAAATACAATTATATATGCTTTGACCCAAGTGGCCTTATTTATGAAAGGATAGCTTCGGTCTAAATGGCTTCATCGATTTCACTTTTTGATAAAAATCACTAAGAAAAATATTAAGTTACCCAGAATATGATAGTAACACTAATGACGGTAATAAGATATTTTTAGATTAACAAAGAAATGAAAATTGAATGAAATACATGAAAAAATTTTTATCATCTTTTTTGTTCATATTCAAAACTTATGTCCTATAATTTTACCTCATAAAATTTCCACCCCTTAGTCATGGCGCTAGCTTCTCCAATAGTGTCAAATAAATCTCCATCAAAATCCTTATTAGGATTCTACTTAGTAACTCCCTAATCATTCCTTGTCTCAGCATTTATTGTCCTTGGGCTAACCAGATCCACAAGTTTATCATTTAGACTCACTTAAAGCTCTTCTGAGAAAACTGAAAAAAATCATTTACCTTTTAGGTCTTAGGTTTCATCTATTTATAAACTATTTTCTTTTGAAAGAGAAAGTTTTAATGAAAGAATTTTGAATCTAGATCTAGTCACTACTAAATTCAAGAGAAAACTTAGTATTTAAATTTATAAAAAGAAAATGTAAGCATTAAAAATTGAATAGTTTTAAGGTCTTATATAAGAAGAAGTAATTATGACATTTGTTGGGAAATGACATAAAGTTAGTCAACAGTCATTATGAAAAGACAGTTCACATTAGTAACGAAAAATGATTTATTAGAAAGGAAAAATTTTTCTTGGGAAGGAAATTTATCATTACTTATATGAAGAAACTGTCAATGGTAAATAACATTCCATTCTATTGACACATATCTATTACAACATAAAATATCTAACACCATTATCAACTTGCTTTATACGAATATGAACCCACTAGTTTGCCTCATAAACATACACTAATATTTAAACCCTGTCATCATGTCCATAGTTTGTCCTTGTTCTACTCAGCTTAGACTTACCCAATTTCCTACATAAATCTATATACATTTTTATCCTTGCTTACTTTGAACTCTCACATTCATTCCACTCATCTTGTTAAATTAAACCCATCTATCCATCTATTAATATCCAGACCTTTACTCATCTTTTCTCATATTGAGTCCTTTTATCTACCTAACTCTTTATCTTTATCAATTAACTTGTAAATATTCCTCTTCACGTCATGTCTCTTATCATTTATATCTTCCTCAGTACAACTTTGCATCGCTTCACTCATAACTCCTTGCCTTGTTCTTAAGACATAGTCTCATCTACAAAAGTCATTTCCAATAAAATTCCACTTTTGTCACCAATCATATTCTTCATTATCGAGGCTTTTGATCTACCTCATCACTAGACTTCATCTTCATTTCCTTTTTTCAAAACTTACAAAAATCCAAATCAAGAACTTCCTAATTGCCTTTTCATCCTAGCCCTTTGTGAGGTCTCACTCAAATGCCCCACCCTCATTTGAGAGCTTTTTAAGGCGAGCAATTTTTAAGGTTAAAGTTTGAAGTTTAGTGCTCACGATTGGAATAACTATTATTCAAAAAATTGATTTGATTTTTGAAAAGGATTTGAGAGTCGCCACCTTAATTTATTTTAAAATAGGAAGAAAAAAACCCAAGTTGAACTCCAATTCATTAATTTCTCAATCAATTTATCTGATGATAAAATCACTAGCCTTCAAATAAGGTTAAGATTCTGGACTAAGTTTTTAGTTTTAAATAATTTAAATTTGGCTCCTAAGTTTGATTTGAATTAAAAAAAATGATTTGATGAATGATAGATATAAATGACATTAAGATGCATAAGTATGTCATAATTATGAATGCATGGAGAAATTATAAAGCAAATAAATTAAACATCCACAAGCTAAGGAGAGTATTCCCTTGTCACATCACAATTTTAGAAACATGACGGTCCTAAAATATGGGGAGACCTAAGGTCACCCATACCCATAGAACCCATTCATGAACATACAATCATTGTCTAGGATTATACCAAACCTCATGCATTAACTTAATAAAACCTTTTTTTAAAGGAAAAATCTTAGGTTGCGGAAGCTAAAAATATACTTTAATACAATTCATAAGAAAATAATAATAATAAGACTCCAAGTAAATTCTCCAACATAATATTTTAAAATAAAGTTTCCATAATAACTCCTGGAGTATCTATGGACTCATCATAGTATGGTATTATTATAACTTTGACAAGGAATTCCTCAAATGAAGTAGAATGCTTGAGCCATCACCCTGCCTCTTCATATCGCTCACTTTGAACTACACAAAGGAAAAATGGTGAGATAGATGATTTCAATGAGTAAACAATATAGCACATATAATAATATATATTCCTTTAAAAAAGAAATTCATAGCTTATAACACATAGTTCATGATTTACAATTCATGAATCAAAGTTTGCAGTTTAACAAGGCTTGCAGAAATTACACTTATAACACATGACACATAGAGTGAAGGCTGTTGCCATAATCACTCAAACACATAGAGAAGAGGTGGCATCAAACCAAATTTCAACTCCTATCACATAGAGAAGCGTGAAGCTTATCAGGCCCCACGGCTAGAACTGCCCCTTCTAGCTGAGGTGGATACATAACCTTATCCATTGGGTTAAGACCGTGTGTACAGGTATTGATGATTACTTGCATCGATACGAGGATTTCTGCATAAAAAGGTTTAGAGGTACCATAGCTAGAGCTAATGGCAATCACATATAATGATGGTACTTAAGGCAACAATAACATGTATCACAATAGCAATAGTAGTTTAACTTTTTGAATAAAAGATTAAAGAAGAGTGTAGTTCTAGAAGAATATAAGTTAGGACAATAATCACAAAGGTATTCTCATTGGATAAACTAAAATGGTTTTTGGACCAATTGTCCTTTGGCAGCGTAAGCTTAATAAAGAAATGATAGAGTTTTATTTTAAAAATAGAAAAGAACTTGGGTTTCAAGAATATCAAAGGGTCACATATTATGATAGCTTGTACTTGTAACAATAATATAATGTTTACTCACATTGTGGTTCCTTTGCTCTTAGTACTCGTAGCCCTTGAACCTCTAAAACTCCTCAAGCTCTAATATGATATTTAATTTAATACTTAATATTTATTTAATCATCATGTTATCCTATCCCGTAACTACCCTATGTACATATAATATTCACATACACTTAAAATTGCATATAATTGTGCACTCATCACTTTGCACATAACATGTTGACTTTAAAAGTCTTGCACACTTAGCCTTTATAGGCTCACATGAAATCACATTATAACTTATACCAATACTTTTCTCAAGTCAAACAAAATGTCATGATCTTAATATCAATTAACTTTAACAATAATCTTAGTATGCTTAATGCTTCCATACATGTCAACTCATCAATAGCTTTTCAAGTGTCATGCTCATCTCTTATGACCAATTCATTTAATTAATCTCTTCATCAATTCAAGATCATTAATTCATTATTAACTCATCATAAATCCTATTTCCATATTACTCAATCACATTTGAAGGGATTAGTGGCACCAAGAGTGAAAGCATGGTGGGTGGGGCAATATTTCAAACATTTCAAAATTTTGCTCCACCGTTGTGGTAGGTCCATTACCCTTTCAAATTGTCCACCAATTGTGTGCAAAACACATAAAAGAAAGAAATAAGAAGAAGAAGTATCATATACCTTTCTCCTTAGCTCCTATTTCTTTTAGCTCCCTAAATGTGAAGCCTCTAGCTTGCTCACACCAAGCTTCACCAAGCAAGTATCAAGAGTTTTTGTTATTTTGGACTTGCTTCTACTATCACCAAGTCTTGTCTTTCTCAAAGACAAGAAGAGAATAAGAGGATGATGAAGGAATGAATAATATTCAAGAACTCTTTCTTCAAGCTTCCCTTCTTAAACTCTCTCTTAACTCTTGTATGTAATAGTAGCTTAGAGTTAGTGGAAAATTCTAAAGCTCTCCACTAAGTCTTGTGACTTCTCATAGCTTTTCATCAATTCTAGCAACAATTGATTATGGTTTCATTAGTGGGAAGCAAATTTAACTTGTAGTCATATTTATCACCCATTAATGTAAGCTAAAAGTCCATTGTATCCTTATCATATAAGGACATTTACAAGTTGCCATTGAGTAGAGAATCTCTAACCCTTAAAATCTCTCTCTTCCATATCTAATATGGATTTATGTCCACATCACATGTATGTTAGGGTTTAGAGGTTTACCAAGCTCACTTGCCACATCACATGTGGTTTAGGCTTTCATCAAATGTTCAAGCCCAATTAAATTTAGTCCAAAACTATTTCAATTTAGTCCTCCCTATTTGTATCACATACAAATCATGACTTAATTGAAATAAACCCTTCATGAATTAAACTTTAAGACATGATAGGGTCTTTGTAAATTTAATTACAAGCTTAATTCAATTATCATTAATAAATTAATTAAACACTTTAATTAATTATTAATGTAATTCCCTATCTATGATTGGTGAATGCTTTATGGTGTGTGACTTACTAGGTTCATGTTCTAATTAGCAATGGGATAGAGAAAACTCCTTTTCTCACCTAATGTGAAATTCTCATTTCATACTTAGTCCCATAAGTCATGAGGGACACCTAGCATAACATATCATAACTACCTAATTAGAAATGAATGTCAGTGAACATATACATAAACATTACATGGACCTTTGATCATAATTATCATGCACTCAAATCCCTCCATTATGGATTCTTGATCTCAGCTAGGGTCATGGATTAGTCAAACCCTATGTGCTTTGATCATATGATTTCATCTCTATTCTAGTTCTCGATAAACTCGATTCCTACTAGAAACTCTTTTCTACTGAATCTTATCTACCTTGGCCAAGGATTTGCATATCAAGAACAATTGGATATCATAGGATTCCTTCCTTGTTTACCCAAGTTAATAGATTCTTTCTTGGAGATCACTTACCTCCACATATCACTAGTTAGGGCCATAACATGCAATATACCTTTGCGTAATTAGCATCGATATGTAAGCAGTAATAAACATATCACCTCAAGTTAAAGAGCTATATGTACAATTATGACCGACATGATGAAATGTTGACTAATGGTAAAATTCCATGTATTCATCATCTGATGTCACTGTTCAACTCACTCATCTCTATGAGAGTTCACATATTTTCACGACATTACATGTCTGTAGCATGAGACTCATTACCTCCATTACTATGTATCACATACTTATCATGGATGACAATAGAGGTGACGGTCTTTCGGATTAAAGGTGTCAAGTCAATAATCCTATGACCATGAACAAATTTAAAGTATCTATACAAGAGTGATCTGTCTGTCATATTCTCAACTCTTTAAGAATAGATCTTCTCATAGAATACTTAAGGAACATATATTCATTACAAAAGAACAAATTCATTTAAAGAATATATATATTTTATTGCCAATTGAGGATTTTATTTACATTTACATGATATGACATTGTTCTGGGGCATACATCACTATCAACATTCACATTTTAATCACAACATAAGGTTAAGATACTTTAAGTATACCAAATTACCTTTAACCTTGTCTAGAGTCATTCTTTCATCCAACAAGCAATTTAACCATTTATCATTCATATATACATGTCAATAATTATTAAAATACAATACATAAAAATTATAGACATTGGAATTTTATTGGAATAAAAATTCCAATGTAGGCCGAATACACTATCAAAGAGAAAACTTGAATTTTCTTACTTTTCGCACTTTCCGTTTACTACAGTAATAGGCAGAAACATGGTTTGAACTAAGATTTTTCATATAATCAAAACAAAAATCATTTTAGAACATGAATTCCTATGAATTGGAAGCCATAGATGTCCATATGCATGAAATCTTCCAACTTTAGGTTTTAGGATGAAAAACCATGAGTTTTCTTGTTTCTGGTGCTTACTGATCATTACAGTAGTATGTAAACACATGATTTAAACCATTATTTTTCATTCAAACATAACAAAAACTAGTTTAGAATTTCAATATGTATAAATCGGCAGCCATACTTGCATACACATGAAATTTTCTAACTTTTAAGTTCTAAGATGAAAACCATGAATTTCCTTGTTCTTCGACACTTTTTGGTCATTACAGTAATATGCAAAAATATGAATGAATTTGATATTTTTCATCTAAACGCATCAAAAATCCATTTAGAACACAAGCATGTAAGAATCACCCCCTTGTAATGTTTATGCATGAAAATTTCAATTTTGAGTTGTAAGATTCACTTTTGGAGAAATCTCGTAGAGAGGTTGATGTTTTTGATAGAGAAATTAATTTCTCTTTCAAAAATTCACCTAAACTAAATTAAATCAATAAATACTTAGTTCAAAATAATTTTCTCATGATTAGTTTCCTAGAAATCAAATAATAAATTGAAAGGAGAGAAAAACTTACGAATACGGTCAAGAAATCACAAAGTTTGAAGGTATTTTGTGAATTTCGGTAGAGATATTATATTTGAGAGAAATTTTCTACCAAAATAATGAAATAATAGAATGGTGCTGCTGGATACAAGGGCTGGCCGAATTTTGATATAAATAATTAGGGTTTTGGGCAATTTCGAAGATTACCCCTAATGAACTAGGTGATGAGTGTTTTGGTGTAGTAGGGTTTTGGGTATTTGGGTTTTTTATTTAATTTTGAGGTTGATTATAGGTAATTAAAAATAAAATTTTTTTTCTATTATTTTCATTAAAAATTCCCCCAAAATATTTATTTAAAAATATTTTAAAAATGCTTATAAAAATTATTTTATCCATAAAAATCGCTTTGTGCATGAAAATTCAATTTATGTGAAATTAATATTTTTATACTTATGCATTTCATATAAATCACTTACTTCATCATAATAATTCATATTAGGCATATTAGAGCTAATCTAACATGCCACATACCCATCAATCACATAACGCATAAATTTTCACAAAAGCACACACTTAGTCCTAATAGTTCTAAATTCAAGCAAATTGGTTATGAAACTCCTAGGGTGGATATGGGTTATTACATCCCCCTCATAAATTCTAGGAGAACTGCAAATCACTTCTTAACTCCAAGATACTTAAATTAATTAATTACATTAATTAAATAACAGGATGCCTTTTTTGACCCTTATGGGTGTAAGGCCTCGCCCGAGCACCGGTCTGATCTGCCGAGAAATCAAAATGCTCTTTGAAAAAAACTCCACGATTGGAACTCGCTGTGAGTTTAGAAAATTGATTTTTATAATTTTGACGTTGTGAAAGTGAGTCGCCACTTTAATTTATTTATTTTAATTGGGAAAATTAAAGAAAACCCAAATTGATTGACTCCAAAAATATTTTGTTTTTATTCCAATGGAAAAGCACTAATCCACGAGTGACCAAATAGGGCTCGGGGATCAAGTTTTGGTAATTACATAATTGAGAAAATATAATTTTCTTTAGTTTGGCTAAAAAGTGCAAAATAACTCTTAAAAAAGAATTTTCATGTATGTATGAACAGGAATATAATGATGCATCAAACAGATATATATGATAAGATGAAATGACAATTATGGATAAATAAGCAAAGGTAAATTCTAGTTAATTATTACATGGTCAAAATGAATAAAATATGAAGATCTTTCCTCTAACCCTTATGGGTACTAGGGAAAGCACACATTCCTCAACTAAGTTAAAGAAATGAAAGTACAAATTTGAAAATAAATAACAAATATAATAGGGAAAATGTTATTAAAAATAATTTTAGAGTTGATGCCTTTTCAAAATGGCAATCTGCATATCCTATTGAATAGGAATCAAACCCTACGCAGTTCTTCCTTCTTACGAAGGAGGGGTTCTGGAAAAAGAGTTGGTTTGTTTATTAATTTAATTCTAATTCTTAAATTAATAAATTTTAGATCCTTTTTGTTTTAGACCTAAAGAGAATTCTAGATCTGAGTTTAGAATTTTGAAAATAGAAAAAAGGAATTATACCTTTGTTTTCATTGTTTTTCGGATGAACGGGGCGAGCTTAACTTTGGATCTAAGCTCCACTTTGGATTTAGGACCTTGATGATGAACCTTAAATAGCAAAAGGTTAGCAAAATAGTGTAATGAATGTAAATTAAAAAGAAATTAAAACAATAGCTTTTGTATCAAATTTTAAGCAAAACTTAAACACAACAAGCAGAGCAATATAGGAGAGTTTTTACCTTGGAAAGCCCCCCCCCCCCCCCCCCCCCAAAAAAAAAAAAAGAGCTGGAAAGAGGCTCTATTTATAGAGCTGCTTAAGAGGATGCGGGTAGCACCAGCGGCGACACCAGTGAGTAGCCGGACATTCGGGCGGCACAATAGGCATACCGCCTGTATTGCCGACACAGACTTTGTGCCGCCTATGGGGTAGCACATTCGGCGTGCCACCCAGAGAGGCGGCATGCCTCGCGCACACTAACCGGCTGGTTCGATCTGTTTCCTACTTTTCATCCGTTTCTGGTCTATTTTAATTTGATTCAAGCTCAATTTGATTTTGTGGGTTCATAACTGAAAGACGGTCGACTGAAGGTGAAAGATTCAAGAAATTTATTTTTCAATGGGACGCTTTCCCCTTGACCCCTGCCTACTAACTGGCTAGCGAGATCACCGTATGCGCAGCACACTATTCTTAATAGGTGTCAAGCTGCAGCCGGATCATAAAGGTGCAAATTTGAGGGCTCATAGTTGCCCCCTCATCAGAATTGGCTTTGAGTAAAAGGTGATTCTGATGATACTGAACCTTGGGAAGAGTTGCCATGTCAGACTTTGGGCTTGTGCTCGTGCAACATCAGATTTTTGGCTTATATGTTCTTTTGCCATGTTAGATTCTAGGCTATGCCATGTCAGAACCTGGGCTATACCATGTCAGACTCTGGGCTTGTGATATCTGCTTGTGCTTATCATGTATGACGACATTCATGCTTTATGCAAACTGAACCTTATGAAGGATAAACATGGTATAAAGATATGAGACTTTTGGGAGAGGGTCCATAGGATAAATGAGGTTTTGCAATGGCTATTGGTTTGACCTTGGCATTGGATGTGAGAATGGTCATGGTGATCTTCAATTAAGGCTATATGTCCAGCCTAATTGTTGGAAGTAAAGATGATTTGGAGAATTTTAATCAAAGCTATCTGTTCTGCCTAGACTTTAAGATTTGGAGATTTGGTCCACCTAGGGAATTCAAATTGGTTTAGTAAGGCCACCTGTTCAGCCCTACTATTAGGGAGATTATGATCAAAGTTATCTCTGTTTGGCTTTGATGTTTGGGAAGATTGGGATCAAAACTATCTATTTGGCTTTAGTGGTTGGGAGGATTAAGGTCAAAACTATCTGTTTAGCCTTGTTGGTTAGAAAAGTTTGGATCAAAGCTATTTGTTTGGCTTTGATGTTAGAAAAGCTGGGATCAAAGCTATTTTGTTTGGCCTTGATGTTAGAAAAGCTGGGATCAAAGCTATCTATTTGGCTTTGGTGTTTAGAAGGATTAAGATCAAAGTTATCTGTTCGGCATTGGTGTTAGATTTAGAGAAGATTATGTCTGTGAAAGACAAAGGGTGTGGGAATGTCAACATGGGTGGCTCGACTCAATTTGCCCATTGAAAGTTACATTGAGGATTAGTCCTCATAGGGAAAGGTCTTGGCTAAAGAGGGTAGGTCTGGTTAGGAAATCCATTTGAAAGGCTTAGTCTGATTTTGCCTTAAAGGAGATCATGGGCTTCATAAATGAAGGCCTTTTAGGAGTGGGCTTCATGGTGAAGGCTTCTTGGTTTAGGCTTTATGATGAAGGCTTCTTGGTTTAGGCTTTATAATGAAGGCTTTTGGATCTGGGCTTTTTGGCGAAGGCTTTTGGATATGGGCTTCATGGCGAAGGCTTTTGGATTTGGGCTTTATGGTGAAGGCTTTTGGGTCATGTGCCTCTTAACAAAGGCTTCTTGGTTTGAAGGTAGGTTGAAACTTTTGGATTTGAGCTTCTTGATGAAGGCTTCTAAATTTGAGCTTCGTAGTAAAGGCTTCTGGATTTGAGCTTCTTGATGAAGGCTTTTGGTTTAGGCTTCTTGATGAAGGCTTTTTTGGGAGATATGCCTCGACTTTTGGTTTTGCTAAGGAAACTAGATTTAAAAATGATAAGCCTTGATAGACTTGGGAATTTTAGTTCTACTCATTATGCCAAGGAATGGGCGCTATGTGGTATGATTTGCCAATGAGGTTTGGGATGGAACAATATGATTTCATAAAATTCAAGAATGGTTTGAAGGTAGATTGAAACTTTTGCAAAGAATCATGGAGGTTGTATGATTTTGCTTTTTGTAGCATGAATCATAGAAAAGAGCAAGTCAAGCTTTTCTTATTATTTGAGATTGAAGAGACTTTTGGAGTGACACCTAATTGTAAATTGCATTAGTTGAAACATAGAGCCCTTAAGAATGGCTAAATGGCTATTGGAAGAAGATAAATTGGGGATCATGCTTCCAAAATGAGAGATAAGGATGTGATAGACAGGAGATATGTATGAGGGATTGTGCCATAGCTCTTTAAGCTAGCGATGGGATGGATTGACAACATATGACAACCTGGGAAGACATGCCCCCATTGTAAGATAAGGGAATAGAACATTGTATATCCTTAGAGAATAAACCTCTAGTTAGGAAGGATGATGGATTGATTAAAGAAGATTTGACAACTTCAGACATAAGGGAAGATTACTTGGATGAGCTTTCTCTCTCTCTCTATCTCTCTTTCTATATATATATCTCTCTCTCTCTCTCTCTCTCTTTCTCAGCTCTAACTTTTTCCTAAGCTGCCCTTTTTGGGTTTTTAGCTTAGTGAGCTTGCATTTAGGAGAAAATATTCTATCATGATTTGGGCTGCTGCTTTGAGGGTCTTTGGCCTTTGAATTCTAGATTTGACAAAGGTCTTTTCTGAACTTATTGCCCTTGTTGAGGTGCATTGTTTGAGTACCTAATGTGCAATAGGTAATTTCATTTGATTTGCTCTTTGTGCTTTAATTGTTTGATGAGAGGTCCATTACTTGACCTTCTTTGACTAGCACCTCAAATTTTGATTTATGCTAATTGTGGTGGGTTTAATTGATTGTTCGTTCATCTCTTTTTTCCTCTTTTTTTCTTGTTTTTTCTTGTTTTTTATTATTTTTTTATGGCTCATCCATGCTGGACTAAACAAGGAAGATGAAAAGAAAATGTATATGTATTACTATAAAGGAAATTTTATTGCAAGATGATAAAAGGAATTGCTATGGTCGATGAGAATAAAGAAAAATAAGACAACAAACTCTGACTCAGATTTGGACTCAGACTTTTGAGATTTAGACTTGGACACAGGTTTAGACTTGGAATTCAATCTCAGATAGGTCAGATTAGCTGAACTTGAACTACTCCATGACATGCCTTTTGAGGTTGAGGTAAGGTAGGGTTGAGTTAAAACTAGATTCCTCATCACTGTTCAGGTTGGTGGTGGGAAATTCAGCTTGAAATGATGTACTTTGGATGCAATCCTTGACTTTTATTGTAGTTGCAACCAAAGCTCTAGAGGTGGATAGGTATTGTGTTAATAAGTGAGCTCTGTAGGCAGGAAGTAGATTCTTGACAATGATATCTACTTGTTCTTGCTCGGTTAGCCTGTTTACCATTTGAGCAGCTTTAACCCTCCACCTAGTAAAGAACATGGAGAAGGACTCATCTGGAAGTTGTTTTGTGGTTTCTAAATCCCTTCTTGTAATGTCCACTTCACTATTGTAGTGGTACTGTTTGACAAATGCCTTGCAAATATCCTCCTAAGTCTGTTTTTGGGTATCATCCAAGTTAATAAACCATCTTAAGCTAGGATTAGTAAGAGGTTGTTGAAAAAGCTGAGCAAGGAGCTCATTATTGATACCAAAGGGATGCATTGCCCCCACGTACATTTTTAAATGGATCTTGGGGTAGGTAGTACCATCAAATCTGTCCAAATTTGGTATCTTGAACTTTGGTGAAACTCTTGCATTGGGAAATAAGCTCAAGGAGCCTGTATCAACCAAGCTCTCCTTCTTCTTCAGATTCTTTAGCATTTTTTCCATATGCTTCACTTTCTCCATGAAAGCTTTGATTTTAGGGTTGACTTCCTTCTTTTGAAAAGGATCCGCGGGTCGGGAAGTGAGAGTAAGGGTAAAATTTGGTGGTTGAACTATCATGGGTTGATAGAGTGAGTTGTTTCTAAGGAATTCTAGTGATAGAATAGGTAGTGGTGGGATCGTGTCAATGTTTGCAGGCTCTTTATCCTTGGAATAAGCTTTGGAAGTGAATCTGTAAATGGGATAAGGAGTAGGTTTTAGGTCTGTTTTGAGTAGTTTTGGGTCGGTTGAGTTTTGGACCAAGGAGGTCTGTTCTAACATGGTACAGACGTCTTCCATAATGGCCCTCCTTTGGGCCTTGAGCATATCTTGGAAAAGAGCTTCTTGCCTCTTCATCATAGTATCTTGGTGTTTAAAGAGCTTAGTAAGAAGCTCGTCAAAGATTTCATCAACTCTGGTAGTAGTGATTTCATCTCCGGTAATAGACATCTTGTCAACCTTTGAAAGGGAAAAGGAATTGGGTTAGTATCAAGCTTTGGAAAAAAGGGTTATAGGGAGGTGTGACAAAGCAAAGGATCTTAGGTTTAATGATAATGGATGACAATGTCTTGCGGTTAGGTTGACGGTGTATGGGTAAAGATGAGGATAAAGGTGTATGATGTTAGCTAGGTAGGTATTTAGCTAAGGGAGCTAGGTCAGATTTTAGCTTTGGTGGCTATGTCAGATTTTAGCTTTGAGTGGCTAGGTCAGAATTTAGCTTAGGGTGGCTAGGTCAGATTTTAGCTTTGAGTGGCTAAATCAGAATTTAACTTTGGATGATTGGGATTGTGATTTATGAATGGTTTACCATAGGCTTAAGGATAGAGTAACTATGGGTTTTATGATTGGGTATGGATGTACCATGGATTTGGATGTTGGTTGGACCATGGGTTTGGTGATAATTAGATAATGGGTTAGACTAGACCATAGGCTTAGATGGGCCATGGGTTTGGATAGTGATGTAAGGGATGAAACCTAGTTAGCATTTAGTTTAGGTAAGGATTATAGATGAGAACGAAGCTGGGTTAGTGTTTAGCTTTGGTAAGGATTATTAAGGATAAAGCTAGATCAGTGTTTAGCTTGGATAAAAACTATAAAAGTAGAAAGCTAGGTCAATGTTTACTTGGATAGAGTTTATGGATAAGGATGAGGGTACCATAGATGGGTTTATTTTTACCATGGGTTTGGATAGGACTAGACCATAGATTTTGGGTGAACCATGAGTTTTGGACTTTGACCATGGGTTTAGGTGGACCATGGACTTTGGGTGTTGACCATGGGTTTAGGTGAATCATGGGTTTTATGTATTGACCATGGGTTTAGGTGGACCATGGACTTTGGGTGTTGACCATGGGTTTAGATGGGTCATAAGCTTTGGGTGTTAACCATGGGTTTAGGTGAACCATGGGTCATGGGCTTTAGGTGTTGACCATGGGTTTAGATGGACCATGGGCTTTGGGTTTTGACCATAGGTTTAGGTGGACCATGAGTTTTAGGTTTTGATCATGGGTTTAGATAGACTATGGGCTTTGGGTTTTGACCATGGGTTTAGGTGAACCATGGGTCATAAGCTTTGGGTGTTGACCATGGGTTTAGATGGACCAGGGGCTTTGAGTTTTGACTATGGATTTAAGTGGACCATGGGTTTTGGGTTTTGACCATGGGTTTAGGTGGACCATGGGTTTTGAGTGTGAAGATGTTTAGATAGGTTTTTGACTCTTCACACGATTCAAGCTATGCATGCATGTATATATGAATAAAAAGGTTTCATGATCATGATATACCAAATTCAGTATTATAGTGCATAAAATCCTAAAGAAAGGTTCTATGAGTTATTACATGAAAAGGTTAGGGTGGTTTGAAGGGAACCCATCACACTAGAGATGCGATATACCTAACTACATGTGAGACATGGAGCCTCGCGTAGGTCCAATAGTACGTGCATACTTGTTACACCTCTAAAAGGATTAGAGGATACGTCATGAGCTGGATGATTTCACTATCGGCAAGCAAACCTAAGGAAGGTTGCCCACTTGATGTTACTTTCTATCCTTTGTTTTCCTATGAAGCTAGGGTGTCTGGACAAGGAGTTCGATGTAGTGACACATGAAAGAGTTATTTTGCATTTAAAGCCAAACTTGGTATTTTGCCAAAAGTAATCTACTTTATCTTTTATTTAAAAAAGATTTTAACTCCCCAGTGGTGTCGCCAATTATGAAGCCTCGCCCTAGCACTGGTCCGATTTGCCAAGGAAGCAAAATGCTCTTCGAGAGAAACTCCACGATTGAAACTCACTGTGAGTTCAGAAAATTGATTTTTGTAATTTTGACGTTGTGAAAATGAGTCGCCACTTTAATTTATTTATTTTAATTAGGAAAATTAAAGAAAATCCAAATTGATTGACTCCAAAAATATTTTGTTTTTATCCCAATGGAAAAGCACTAATCCTCAAGTGACCAAAGAGGGCTCGGGGATCAGGTTTTGGTAATTACACAATTGAGAAAATATAATTTTCTTTAGTTTGGCTAAAAAGTGCAAAATAACTCTTAAAAAGAAATTTTCATGTATATATGAATAGGAATATAATGATGCATAAAACAGATATATATGATAAGATGAAATGACAATTATGGATAAATAAGCAAAAGTAAATTCTACTTAATTATTACATAGTCAAAACGAATAAAATAAGAGGATCTTTCCTCTAGCCCTTATGGGTACTAGGAAATGAAAGTACAGATTTGGAAATAAATAACAAATATAAAAGGAAAAATGTTATTAAAAATGATTTTGGAGTTGATGCCTTTTCAGAATGGCAGCCTGCGTATCCTATTTAATAGGAATCAAACTCTATGCAGTTCTTCCTTCTTGTGACGGAGGGATTCTGGAAAAAGAGTTGGTTTGTTTATTAATTTAATTCTGATTCTTAAATTAATAAATTTTAGATCCTTTCTGTTTTAGACCTAAAGAGAATTCTAGATCTGAGTTTAGAATTTTGAAAATGGAAAAAAGGAATTATACCTTTGTTTTCCTTATTTTTCGGATGAACAGGACGAGCTTAACTTCAAATCTAAGCTCCACTTTGGATTTAGGACCCTGAAGTTAAACCTTAAACAATAAAAGGTTAGCAAAATAGCATAATGAATGTAAATTAAAAAGAAATTGAAACAGCAGCTTTTGTATCAAATTTCAAGTAGAACTTAAACACAACAAGCAGAGCAATATAGGAGAGTTTTTGCCTTGGAAGTCCCCCCCAAATGAGCTGGAAGAAGGCTCTATTTATAGAGCTATTGAAGAGGATGTGAGCAGCACCGGCGGTGGCACCGGTAGCTTACCAGCGGCACGGGCGGCACCGGTGAGTCGCTGAACATCTGGGCGGCACAATAGGCATGCCGCTGTGAGGTCTCGCCCGAGCACCGGTCTAATCCACCGAGGGATCAAAATGCTCTTCGGGAGAAACTCCACGATTGGAACTCGCTGTGAGTTCAGAAGATTGATTTTTGTAGTTTGACAGTTGAGAAGTGAGTCACCACTTTAATTTATTTATTTTAATTGGGAAAATTAAAGAAAACCCAACATGATTGACTCAAAAAAAAAAAGAATTTGATTTTATCCCAATGGAAAATGCACTAATCCGCGAGTGACCAAGGAGGGCTCGGGGATCAGGTTTTGGTAATTACTCAATTAAGAAAATATAATTTTCTTTAGTTTGGCTAAAATTGCAAAATAACTCTTAAAAATGAATTTTTGTGTATGCATGAACAGGAATATGATGATGAATGATATATATATATATATATATATATATATATATATATATATATATATATATATATATATATATATATATATATATATATATATATATATATATATATATATATATATATATATATATATATATATATATATATATATATATATATATATGATGAGATGGAATGACAATAAATAAGTAAGATAAAACCTACTTAATTATTACAATATCAAAAATAATTAAAATAAATGAGATCTTTCCTCTAGCCCTTATAGGTACTAGGAAAAATACACAGTTCCCAACTAACTATAAAATAAAGTCATAAACAAAAGATTAATACAAATAAATCAAACTAAAAAGGAAAACAATATTGATAAAAAAGATTTTGGAGTTGATGCCCTTCAGAATGGCAGCCTGCGTATCCTATCGAATAGGAATCAAACCCTACGCAGTTCTCCCTTCTTGCGAAGGAGGAGTTTTAAAAATGTGTAGGTTGGCTTATTAACTTAATTCTGATTCTCAAATTAATAAGCTTTTAGATCTTTTCAGTTTTAGACCTAAAGAGAATTCTAGATTTGAATTTAGAATTTTGAAAATAGGAAAGGGATTATACCTTTGCATTTCTTGGCTTTTGAACGAATGGAATGAGTTTTGCTTTGGATCTCAACTCCACCTTGAATTCAAAGGAAATTTGGAATTTGGACCTAGAAACAACAGGTATGTGAGTATACGAAAGAAAATATGCTTTGAAATGTATCTCAACTGCTTTGAAATCTCTCAAATTGCTTTAGAATGCTTTGGAAGTCATGCCAAATGAGGCTAGAGAAGGTTCCTATTTATAGAGCTGCCAGAGGGGGGTCCGGCGGTATGGACGGTGGCGTTGTTGCTGCGCCGGCGGCAGGGGTGGCATGGCCGACGCGTCGGTCGTCCAGGCGTGCCGCCAGACTACCGGCATCCTCTTGGTGCCACTCACGTGGGCACGGCTATAACTTTAAAGGCACGAAATGCGTGCCACCTTCTGGGCGGCATGGTAAACATGCCTCCCAGATGACAGCGCGCCACTCGTGCGGTTTGATCTGTTTCTATCTGTTTCGGGCCCATTTCAGCTCCAATTCGAGCTCTGTTTGATTTTGTGGGTTCGTAACTGAAAGACGATCCATTGGAGGTGCATTTTCGAGGGTTCATGGCCGCCTATATTGCCGGCATGGACTTTTTGCTGCCTATGGGGCAGCACATTCGACATGCCGCCCAGAAAGGCGGCATGCCTCGTGCACGCTGACCGGCTGGTTCGACCTATTTCCTACTTTTTCATCTGTTTATGGTCCATTTCAATTTTGGAGTGAGCTCGATTTGATTTTATGGGTTCATAACTAAAAGACGGACGACTGGAGGTGAAAGATTTAAGAAATTTATTTTTCAACGGGGCGCTGCCTTCTTGACCCCTGCTCATTAATCGACTAGCGAGACCGCCGTATGCGTAGCGCACTATTCTTAGTAGGTGTCAAGCTGTTGCCGGATCATAATGATGCAAATTTGAGGTTTCACAATGGGTTAGAGGAAGACCACAAATTTTCTTATAAAATTTAAATGTTTACATGAAAAATAAAAGAGACGAGGATTAATTGGGATTTAAATTTGAGACTTGGATTTAGACTTTAAGTGTGCCTACCATTGAATAAAGGTATCAAAATCCACGTAATTTATTCCAGAGTTAAATTGTGGGGTTTAAAATTAATTGGGTTGATTTGATTTGGTTTGGAGGTTGTGTAGGTGAGAGAAAATGTTATACCTTCTCTTTAGGCTCATGTGATAGGCAGAGGGTCTTTCTAGACCAAAGTTTCATTTTATTAGAGTCAAAAAGCATAAATCCTACTCAAGGAGAGTGAATTCAATGTGAATAATCTAAAAAGGATTAAGTTCATGGCTTGATTTACTTGAAGAGAGTATTAACAAATTGGCTAAGTGGATTAATTAATTAATTAATTGGACTCACTAACAAATATAATGTGACTAAGTGAATTAACTAATCAATTAAAATTGATTAATTAATTAATTAATGTAAATTGATGAAATTAATTAAAATCATATAGAAATTAACTAATTTAGTGGCTACTAAAAGAAAGTATGGGTGATTAATTAGAGAGAGAGAGAGAGAGAGAGCAAGTGGACAACCTATCAACATATGCTCTTGGGGTGAAGAGAAAATAAAGATAAATAGCATATTTATAAGCAAAATGAGGTGGGGCAATTTTAGAAGAAGAAATGTGAAAATACACAAATGATAGGGGTAAATGATGCTAAAAATGGACTGGAAAAAAGGCAAAATCAAAAATTTAGAGTACAAAGGGGGGACTAGCCACCTAAGAGGCCAGCGGCTATTTGGCAGTACCGTTGGCCTATCCAATGGCATCACTTACAAGGTGGCAGCACCGCCAACCTAGCAGGCGGCACCGTCTAGAGCACTAGCAGTTAACACATCGGTCTGATTTTTTAGGATTTTTTAGCTTCTGAGTTAGATTTTAGAACTTTCGATTAGTTTTTAGGACTTTCTAGACACTAAAGAATTATCAGTTAGCATCGATGGATTTAAAATTTATTATAGGTTAGTTTGACAGTTAGTTTTAAGAGAAATTTGATTAGTTTTTAGAAAATACTATCTGGTATAGAAAGTCTGACTTTGCGTAGTGCATTAATCTTAATAGATGTCAAGTTGTAGCTGCAGCTGCATCATAAGGGTCCCCCTCATCAAAATTATCTTGTCTATAAGGCGATTCTAATGATAATGAACTCGGGAGAAATAATGGTATAAGAAATGAAAATGATGTCTAGGTTAGAGATTGGACATGTTTGGGTAAGAGACATAGTGGAAAAGGAAGATGATAAAAGGAACCACAGGGATGTTTAAGCAATCGTGCCTTAATATTTATAAGTAGAGAATGTGATTGGCTTTGATAAGTAGATGGTAAAATGAACCATTGAGATGTCTAGGTGATTGTCTCTAAGCATTAATGCATCGAAACTGATTGATAAATGAGAGTGGAAAAAGGAACCAAATGGATATATAGGCTAGTGGCTAGATATTTTTAGATGAGTTGATAGATATGATTGACTCAAATGAAAAAGCGGGAAAGGTACTAGAGCGATGTTTGAATTTGACATTTTAAGGGTTTTGGATAAAATAGGCAAAAAAAAAGGGAACCAGAGAGATGTCGTTGTTCAAACATTTTTGCGTGAAGGATATGGTTGACTTTAAGATGAACAAGGATAGGAAAAGGAACCAAATTGACGTCTAAATGAGAATTTAGACATTTCTGAATGGAGGATATGATCAATTCAAAATAAAGAGAGATGGAAAAGGGATCATGGCATGCCTAGGTGACTATTACTAAGCATTTATAAGTGAAATTGGGTTGATTTTGATAAGATAGTTTTAGTGAAAAAAGAGTCTCAACTGATGGTGAGTTAGCTCGAGAAATTTTAAATAGATTTCTAAATAAACTTGGTAAAAGGAAAGCCTTGACCTATGGCAAGTTGGCTCGAGGGATTTGGAAAAGATAATTTTGGTAACGGAGAGCCTTGACCTATGGCGAGTTGGCTCAAGAGATTTTGAAAGGTTTCTAAATTAATTTGGTAAAAGGAGAGCCTTAACATATAGCGAGTCAACTCAGAACATTTGATGAAATTGATAAAAAGAGATGATCTTGTATGATTTATGAGATTTATATGGTTGGCATTACAATTTCTTATAAAAGTTGATTATCATGGCCAGGTTTGGGTGAAAAGATATTTACCACAGTTAGGATCAGGGTGACAGTTGATTACCACCATCAGAATCGGGTAAAAGATTATTATCAGTGGGTCAGGTGAAGGATGACTACTTAGCTTGGAAGCATAATAATAATAAAACCATAGTTAGAATCGGTTGAAAGATAGTTGATTTGCTTGGATGAGACCTAGCTCTACTATAGGTCATCTAAAAAGGGAGATATTGCCATGTGCAAAGGTTATATGAAAAAGGGGATCCTACTTTATGCAAAGATTATCTGAGAAAAGGACCTTGCTCTGCCTGTAAAAGGGAGACCTTGCTCTGTACAGAGATTATCTGAAAAAAGTTATCTGTTGATTGAAAGACGTGAATCTTGAAGGCTATCTTAAGATTGTCTAAAAATGATGATATGATGAACTAAGTATTTGGACCACTGAAAGGTCAACATAAACCACCATGGCATCAAGAAAGAGGTAATTGTTCTGAAAGGTGCCAATTAGATTCAAGAAGGTGTCAGCCAGCTTTAAAGAGCTAACAGTTAGTTTTGAAAGGTGTCAAATTTTAAGGTACTTTGACTAGTTTTGTAAAGGCACCAGTCATATTCAGAAAGGTACTAGTCAATCTTAAAAAGATGTTGGTCAATTTCTAGCAAAGGAGGCCATTAGCTTAGCTTATGCATGATAATATATGACTGCAAAATATCACACATGCATAAATGTTTATGCATAGATGATGCATGTTTATATATATCTATGTTTCGAGATTCATAGACTTTTTGTTTAACTTCTATGCTATGAATGATTTGTGATTATACATGTAATGGATGATTGCTTGGATGCAAAAGGATGGATTCACGAGTTTGCTCTATCTATGTTATAAATGCAAATTTTCATGTGTTTTTGCATCCATAGAGTAGTATTTCAATTATTACATACATCTATGGACCAAGAACCTTGAGACAGTGGAGAAGATTAATTTATGTAATCATAATACTGTGGCAACTGTGACTTTACAGGGGGAGTAGATTAATTAGGATTTTCTATGGGCTTATTTTAGATTTTAGGATCCAGTGACCCATGTATTTCATTTTGGTGCTATTAAGGAGGAGCTATTCTTTACTTTTAAGGAGTTCAGCATTATACTAGTCTGTGACCTAAAGACAGCTCTAGTGGTGCTAAAGTTCAGAGTTAGGGCATTTTCGCATTTTTCAAGAGTTTTTAGACTTGCCTCAGCATATTGCCAACCAGATGCTTGTTGATGATCATGTGAATCTGACTACAGTGATAGAGGAGTTTTAGGACCCTGGTGACTTTAAAGATTTAAGGAGACAGACCCAAGGTAAGGATTATAGTTTTTCATCTATTGGTCAAGTATCTATTTCCCAATTCCGTTAATTGGGGTAATGTTAGAGCAGTGGGTTTGGTACTTCAGATGAAGTAGAGCCATACCATGGATAGGGCTGTTTTGGCCAAGAAATTGCTAAGTTTGGATTGCACAGCACAGGGCCTAGAGAAATGGACTATTTCCCTTATTATTCTTTGAGTGAAGGAAAATATGGTCATTCGTACCCTTCTTTTTAGAGGTGTTTTATAGGTATCTAATTTTGGATTAGATTTTTTTACAGGTTTGGCATATGGACCATCTTAGGCTAATGGTCTCTCCAGCAAAAGGTGTTTATATTGCTTCTCAATACCGCATGTTACCCATCTTAGTTCATTGAAAGACATTCTAAGAGTGGATTAGATAGTTGTTGGAATTTGCCTCGAAGGACATATTCTAGCACCACCAATGGTACATGATCAGATCTTTCATTACCATACGCCATGAGTGTCGAGTGCTTTGCCTGTTGGGTTTGGCTTGGTACATTTTACCAGATAACAATAGTACTAGGCAGATGAGCCAGATTCAGGATGTGCTGCCAATCATACCTTTCTTAAAACTTGTATGGATCACAAACTCTGTTGCTAATGCCATTAAAGGTGGTTAGTTAAGGACTTTTTAAGCTGTATAGTCAAATATTGCTTTTTGGACTATAAAGAGGTACAGTTGAGAAAGAGTGCCAGGTTATCCTGGTGAAGGAGATAGAATGTGACACAGCTAAGAGGAAGGAGATAGTGGAAATGACAATAGAGATGGAGGGGATTACTAGACCTATGAAGGAGACTAGGCAAGCTATCGAGGGTTCGAAAGGCTGTATGGGTGACTCAGACTATAGTGGTGGCGAAAAAGAAGACTATGACTATGGTGAGGAGATAAGATGATACTACATTGGTGGTTTCAAAGAAGGAATACTACAATCAAGGTAGAAGGAAGGACTGTGGTTTCTGAAGTAAAGAAGAGGATCTCAACAATTATAACAAGGAGTGATTTTTGAGCAATTATTATGCAGAAGTTTTTGAGAGCAATTTTGAAACAGTTAGTACTTAGAAGAGGATTTCTAATATGATTATAGGGAGTAATTGAGGGAGTTATAGTGGATTAATTAAAAGGAATAATTAACTACTTAATATAACGTGACTAAGTGGATTAGCTATTTAACCAAAATGATTAATTAATTAATTAATTAATTAATATAAAGTGATTAATTGAAATTAATTAAAATCAAAGAGAAATCAATTAATTTGAGGACTATTCAAAAAAAGTATGAGAGATTAATTAGAGAGAGAGAAAGAGAGCAAATGGATAGCTTATCAATACAAGCTTTTGGGGTGAATGCCAAAGTGAGAGCCTTCTGTGCTAGCCTTAACATTAAACATCACTTTTCATCAATACCTCATCCTCAATTCAATGGCCAAGCTGAAGTAACTAATAGAATCATTTTATAAGACCTAAAGAGAAATTAGATGGCTATAGAAGAAGTTGGGCAAACAAATTGTATCATATGTTGTTGGCTTATCGAACCACTCTGTAAGAACCAACTAGTGAAACTCCATTGAGCTTGACATATGGAATAGAAGCAGTTGACCCAGTGGACATAAGCATGCCAAATGGTAAGTATATTTTTACGGAGATGAACAAAATGAGCTAGCTAGAAGAATTGATTTGGATTTGCTTGAAGAACTCAGAGATAAAGCTAGCATAGAGCTAGTGGCATACAAGAATAGAGCAGCCAACTACTTCAACCAAAAAGTAAAACTTAGAGTCTTTCTTAAAGGAATCTAGTTATAAGATATATAAAAGCTATGGGATGGAGAGAAGGAGTTAGAAAGCTCACACTAACTTGGGAAGGTCCATTCAAAGTTCAAAAAGTGATTGGTTTCACAACATATAAACTTGTAACCATAGAGAGCATTAAAGTTCCTCACACTTGGAACATTTAACACCTCAAGATGTTGTATCAATAAATAACATGAATAAAGCATCCAATTCCTCAAATTTTCTATTTTTGTGAATGGGATGACAATGAATGGAAGCGTCATTGAAGAGGAAGCACAAAGCCTTTAAGTTTTCAGTAGAATGAAGATCCAAAGCCCACCACAGCACCCAAAGCCCTATATAGTGACAAGCAAAAATCTTTGCACAGAGAAGGCACCTAAGTCCTATGTTGGTTAGGCACCCCTAAGCACTGCTTGGTAGGCCAAAACCTTGCATATTAATAGGCAAAAACCCTTCCATAAAGAAGGCACCTAAAGTCTTATGTTGGTTAGGCACCCCTAAGCCTTGCTTCAGTAGGCCAAAGACTTACATAGTAATAGGCAAAAACTCTACTATAGAGAAGGCACCTAAGTTCTATGTTGGTTAAGCACTCCTAAACCCTGCTTTAGTAGGCCAAAGACATGTATAGTGATAGGCAAAAGTCCATCCACAAAGAAGCACATGAACAAAGAACCATATGAATGAAGAATTAAAGAGTCATCATTACAAGAGTCATTTAAGGTGAAAAGGCCATTTTCCTCTTCATTCGAGTGGAGAAATTCCTTATTACAGCATTTGCATAAAAAGAGTATGTGCAAGATAAGTGTGCATCAATAAAGGCATATGAATAAATGCATACTAGTTGTTCATAGTTTACCATTCATATATGGTTATTATTCATGTGATGAGTCCATATGAAAAACAAAATGATCATTGTTCATTGTGCGTATAATCATGCTAACAATTATAGATGGACAAAAGCTCATTAAATTCGTTATTCAAGCATTGTTTGTTGTTTGTACATAGATATTATTCACATAAGTTAAATAAAAATAATATACAAATATACAAGACAAGGCAAACATAAAATGATATATAGTATACAAGACAAGACAAACATAAATGATAAGTATTAAAGAGGAAGAAATTGTCATTTCATTCAAATAAAATGTATATACCTGAACTCTTAATTTTGCATCCTCATCATCTAATTGTAGTCTAATACCTACTAAGTTTAGTACACTACACATAGCTATTACAGTGATCTTGCTAGCTAATTAGTAGACGAGGTTCGGAGGCAGTGTCCTTGAAAGAAAATTTTACTTTTCAAGTAACTACTACCCAAATACCTAATTTTCCAATATAAACCAACAAACAATCTCTAAAAAAAAAAAAAAAAAAAAAAAGAGATCAGCTACCACCAAAATAGCCAATGGTGCCATCGGTTGTCTGGGAGGAGCCATCGGTCAATCCAGCTGGGCTGCATAGCCTAGAGGCCTGGTGGCGCCACCGGCCTCTCTGGTACCTAGTCCCTTTTTGCCTTCCAAAATTTTGATTTTGTCTTCTAGTCTGTTTTTTTTTTTTTTTTTTTAGTATTTTTAGCCTTATCCTTTTGATCTTTTCATTTTTCCACTTTCCAAATTATCCTCACCCCATTTTCCTATAAATACTTCCTCCATTTCTTCATTTCACTAACCCCTTGAGTTAGAGTAGATAGTTATCCTCTAATTCCTCAAGTCTTCTTCCTCCAACTACTCTCTAATTAATTAATTAATCTTTTTAATTAATTAATTATCTCACCCTAACCAAGTTAATTAATCTTTTTGATTAATTAAAACTCTTTTTTTTTAAATTAAAATTAATCACTCAACTAATTAATTAATTAATCACTTTTTTTTCAAAATCAAATTAATTCTTTTTTTCCAAATCCACCCTTTATCTAAATTAATTAATTAATATTTTTAATTAATTAATTTATCCATCCATTTCATCACATTAATTAGTTAATTAATTATTTTAATTAATTAATTAATCTCACAATCAATCCAATCATCCAATCTGATAAAATGGAACTTCGGTTCTGTAACATACTCTGCTTATAAAAAGCAAAGGTATCAATTTTTCCTCTCACCCATAAACCCAAGTCAAATCAATCAATCCAATCAACTCCTCAATCCCTCATCTTAATTGTGGAACAAACTACATGGATTTTGATCTCCATTCAGCGGGGTACATAGGCAAGTTTAAAATTTAAATCCCAACCGCAAATCCAAATCTCAATCAATCATATTTCTCCTTCTATTTTTTGATTAATTAGTATATTTAGTTGATTTAAATGTTTTGAAGTCAATGAGTGATTTTGTGGTTCCCCTAGAATCCATAAGGACTAGAGGGAGCTTGTGGATGTTTATTTCTTGAATTTTCTCATGCATTTCATAACTATATCATGCTTATACATTTTAATTATTATTTTATAATTGCAATTCATAAAAATAATTTTTAAGTGAAATTAAACTTAAGAATCAAATTTAAATTATTTAATTAAAAACTTAGTCTCCAAGTTCAACTTGATTCGAAGACTAGTGATTTTTATCCTTAGGTAAATTAATTACAAAATAAATGAATTGGAGTCATAAATTAGGTTTTTGCTTTAATTTTTCCATTTAAAAATAAATTAGAGTGGTGACTCCCAAAATCATTTTTCAAATCACAAATCAATTTTCTGAACGATAGTCATTTCAATCATGAGCACCAAATCTCATTCCACGACCTCCTTAAAAATCGCTTAGCCTTTCCTTAAGGCAAATTTCTCAAGCGCAGGAGGGGCGTTCGGGCGAGGTCTCACAATATATACATAAAAAATGTATTACAGAGAGGAGAATTATAAGAAAAAAAATAACAAAAGAAAGGAATCTTCAATGTCTTCATAGGGGAACATCTTCAAAGGCTTTTCTACTAGCAAGATCTGTTTAAGTAAGCGAGGACAAGATCTAAAGGATGAAGAAGGAGGGATGATGTGAGGATCTTGAGATGAGGAGAAAAACCAAAAGGTACTTCAATTAAACTCCTTAGAGCAAAGTAAGGAGATAGCTCTACTGCAAATCCTGATTCATCAGAAGTAGATGATTTAGTACCAACTCCTCTCTTCTTAACATTAGCTAGGACTCTAGGAAATATCTTCATAGAATTATCAGTCACTCTATTATAAAATTCCAAAGCAAGCTACATGCTTGAACTGCCATTATTTGCTTAAATTTTTTAGATTTGACAAAGTTGTGGATGGCCATTCAACGATCCAGGTCCATTTCTTTAGATTGGCATTGCACATTATTAAGCGATTAAAGGGTAATTTCAAGTTCAATTCCTTAGGACTGAAGTCATTCCTCTGCATTATTTAGTTTAACATGAACCACCTCCAAGTGCTTATTATCATTTTTTTTAACCAAGTCACCCTCATTGCTGAATCAGTCTATTATTCTTTCAAAAGATCGAAGAGAAGACTGGAGTTCTTTATTTTCTTATCTTTGGCATATAAAGATTCCTTTAGAGAAACAATTTGGGCCTCCAAGTCTAAGTGTTCCTCTCCATCATCTCTTTAATGCCCCTGAGCCTTCCCTACCAGTAGGATTGCTCTATTTTAAACTGGCATTTCTACTCGCAACCACTCATTTTCAACATGAAGCTTTTGCAACTCTAAAAAGTTGCCTTTAACTTATCAAAGCTGCTTTGCTTTATTGAAAAGATAGTCAATATCCCCCTACCATATGATGATGTACCTATGTGCTAGAGCAACATCTTAGGCCTCAACATAAAATTCATCATAAGCAACCAAGCAGTCGATTAGAGTAGTGATGGTCCTCGTCATTTATAATAAAAGAAGCCAATTAGAAGCTAAGCCAAATAACATCACATTCACACTTGAAGAAGTGAAAAGCTATTAACATCATAACTTTTATAAGCTTCTCTTTAAAGCAATTCCTTGGCGGAGATTTGGAATTAATCGCTTGAAGAGGGGAATGGGTGAAGAGTACTGATAAGATCATTCACAAAGTCTATTAAACCATCCATTCAAACTTGTGAAAATTGTTAAACATGCTGTTAGATATGGAATTGAACATGGATTTTCAAATAGGAGGTTTTACATATCAAAGCTCAAGCTTTGCCATGACTTCCTTCAAGTACTTGAGCCCAGTAACATATAATCCCTTCATTTTTTAAAAGGGTTTCCTGGCTCCCAACGCTGCTTCCCCACTTAAGTTCTTTGGATCCACCTACTTGCCATCTACATTTAACCTAATGTAAGCAAAAGATAGGACAAGTGGATGAACCTAGTTCTCCTTATCTTCATCAAAAATATCCTCCACAGGGACCTCAAGTCCAAGATTTGATAAGGGAGCTATAGATGAAAGGCTTGCCTCCTTAGTTTGTTATTTCTTCCTTGGAGTCTCTTCGTCTATTATACCAAAGGTTCCTCTTCGATAGGAACAGCAGAAGAAGGAATGTGTGAAGTTCCCAATGATGCATAAAAACATCAAAATCCATGTCGTTGAAGCTTCATATAGGAGAAGATCTAGGATTTGCCTCTAGAATAATAGGCTCGGTCTCAATAGTTCCTATGAAGATGAAATACAACACTCAAATAAAAATTCCATTCATTAAATGAAACACTACATTAAGATAATAAGATAACCATTATACCTGCTGGCTCAACACTAGCATTAGTAGATAGAGGAGCAAATTTGTCAAGGACTTTAGCCGAGGTTGTGTTAGTTGGATTAGTGTTAGTTGGAGCAAGGACCCTTTCATTAACACCTACATTCTTAGAAGTCACAATAGCTAAAGTGTCATTAGTTGGAGAAACATTAATAGAGGCAACAACCACTTCACTAACCTTTACTTCTTTAGTGAGAGCTCTTCCTTTCTTCCTAATAAGAGGAACTTCCTCCTTTTTAGGGTCTTGGTCCACTCTCTATTGGGATGAGACCCTTTTTGTTCTACCCCTAAACTACCAAACTTGTTCCTTAGCCTCTTTTGCAAATTGATGGAAAAATAGAGGCAAGAGTTCTACATCATCGTCATCATCCTCGTCCACCAGAGAATGAGGTGCCAATAATTCTTTCCCCTTCCTGGTATAGTAGAAATTTCAAAGGCCTTTTAGCCTTTATAGTGGCTTTGGTAATTGCTATAGCTTTATCAATTTTAGCATTGCCAATGGATGAAGACATTTTTTCCCTGCCTGTCACTTAGTGCAAAAAAGTTTAGTTGTCTAAACTCCTCTATCAGCACTCCTCTATCAGCACTAAGAACCCCCTCCTCTGCAGCAAATACTTCCTTTTCTACGCAAGGATTTGTCCCTTTTCATTTAAAGTCAGAGGAGCATCACTTCCCTTAATAGCAAGTGCCTTTCCTCTATCAATAGTAGTAGCAATAGTAGCAAGGAGAACCTCAACAAGTAGTGATTATTTACTCTTCTTATGAAGAAATACAAGCCTTTTAATGAAGTTATCGATTGTGGGGAGCTTTATAAGTTAGTTGTAGGCGAAAACACCAATCCTTGCAAGATGTTTCTCAATATCATCCCAATAATGGGCCTTTTCTTTCTCTATTAAAAAGCAAATGGGAAAAATCTCAAAGTCAATAAAAGCACTAAATAGGAATACAAGAATCTGAATAGATATCTAAATAAATACATTCGAGTAAATGTGTTAGCAAAGTGAAAATTTATGCGCTTCGCTAGATCAAATGCTGTGAGGCCTCGCCCGAACACTAATTCGATCTACTAAAAGGAATCGAAATGTTCATTTAGCAAAGAACTGATGGGGAAGCCCTCCGACTTATCTTTGATAGATTTGAAAATGTTTCTTAGAGTCGCCACCTTAATTTATTTTTATTTGGAAAAATATAAGGAAAAAAAAACCCATTTGACTCCAATTTTTATCTAAACGAAAAAAAGATCACTAGCATCTAAACCAAAGAAGATCCAAGGACTAGGTTTTCAGTTTACTTTAATAAAATAAGTTTGACCAATTAATATAAGAGTGACTTAAAATATATTTTAGGAACAATCTAAGATGTATGAACAATTTATAATATGCATGATCATTTAACTCATCCATTCAACAATAAAGTAAATAAGTAAAGTTCAAAAGAAAGTTAACATTACACTAAAAATTTCAAACTTAGGGAATAACTCCTTTAGCCCTTAAGGGCTTTAGGGAAGTCACACATTCCTTAAACTAAGCCTAATAAAAAAGCAAAAATAAAATAAAATAAAAGTAAGTAAAGAAGGTGATAGGGGAGAGAGTTGGTTAGTTTTAATTGGATTCGATGTTTGAACCAAGTATGCCTTCGTATTCCTTTGAATGGGAATTAGAACCCTGTGATTCTCCCTTCTTGCAAAGGGGTTAGTTTACTAATTAATTGATTAATTGATTAAAAGAGGGTTGAGTAGATTGATTTAACTAATTAATTACCAAGTGGAGTTAATTAAATCATATTCTAATTAACTACCTTAGTGAATCAAGAATTAGGCAATGAACCTTAGAACATGAATCCCAAGGAGAGAAATAATAAATAAAATAAAGAAAAAGGAAAGAAACTTATCTCAAATGGCGGGCGATGGCTAGCCTTGGATGGCATAGCAACTAGCCTCAGATGGCGAGCGACGGCTTGCCTCGGATAGCGGGCAACAACTCAGATGGTGGGCTGTGGCTAGCCTTAGATGATGGATACAAGCCTTGGGCAATAGACTTGCCTTGAAGAGACGGGCAGAAAGCCTTTGACTTATCGAGTAGGAATTAAGGAGAAACTCTCTAACTTGCTTTACAAAGCAAGAAGCAAATGCAAAGCGAAAGAAAATAAAAGTTTTAGAACTAGCATTGTTTGTTTGATGCAAAGGCTTTCAAGCTCCCAAAATTGATCATTTGAAGTGTGAAGAGGTTCTCAATTTATAAGGAGAAGATTAGAGGAAAATACTAAAGTTTTGATGTGCGATTGCGCAAATAGTGAAATTCACAGGATTTATTGCACAAGTCTTTGTGGTAGTGCCACACAACTCTCAATGAAACTGCAGATGTCTTTGCGATATGCAACAACCTCGTTTTCCCCTGTTTTGCCCATTTTCTCTTGTTCTTGCTCATTTTTCATCTGTTTTTCATTATTCCAGCTGCATTGTATTTGTTAATCAGTCTAGGATGATTTGAAGGGATTAAAATGTCAAAAAGACATGTTTTGGTTTTTTCGATTTTCCTATTTTGAGAGTTTTTGGCTTCTGGAAGTTTGTTTACTGAGTCTAAGTGCTTCTAAGATTCAAATGCATATTAAAGGGTGCAAAATTAAGAGTTCACAAATGCTTGATCTATCTTTTTGATATTGTAAGTGGATTGATCATAATCAATGTATTGATGCCCACTAGGTCTTCAACACTTAAATCTCTGGCCAATATGAAAGAGGACCAGCAGCCATAATTAGAAAACCAAGAAAGCTGAAGCCTAATTTGTTTTCATCTGTTTGCACAATCAAGGTGAACTTCCCATGGCAGGGGGTATTTTGTTGTCTTTTCCCTTTAGAAGTTTTCACTTCGGGCGAGAGCATTTAGTGCAAACAAATCCCTTAGTAGACTTCTCTACCTTGAAGAATACTTGAAACATCTTTGTTATGGCCTTTATCTTTAAGGCAATACAGATTACTTTAAAGCAATGAATTTTCTTAATGGCATTAGAGTGAAGAACCATAGGGTTCGCCCTAAATGGTTGAAGCACTCCACCATGAAAATAGTAGGAGGCCATCTTAAACTCAATTCCATCTAGTGGAGGAAGAAGGTGTAATGAGTGCAATCCTTAAGTAATTTCCTTAAACCTTTCCTATCTCTAAAAGGGTCGAGAAACAATCTTTCATTTTTCTTCATATGTTTTAAATTCCTTTTAAAATCTTCAAAGTCACTCTTGCAAGCAGTAAAGGGAATATCATGCCAAGTTAGAAGCAAGGTATTTTCGAAATCAATCTTGGATGGTGCCATTGTTTGATCAAAAAAGGGAAAAAGGAATTTAATAATGAAGAAAATAAGAAATTTGAAGAACTTAAGAGATTCAAAAGAAAGAAAATCGCATAAAATAGCAAAGAATTCTAAAGATAAAGAATTAAAAGAGAAAGAGTAAGGTTCCAGCAAACAAAAGGAAGAATGCTTATAAAGAATAAAATTTTTGGGGAAAATCACCCCCATCATTAAATTTGAAATTTGAATTGAAACTCGAAACTTGAAAGGGCATGAGAATGGATACTAAAAGAGATATAATTTCCAGCTGACATATGGCTCTAAACTTACCCTTGAATAAGCCATGTGTCATGAGAGTCGCTTACCTCACTCGTATTTAATAAGAAGCCATAACTGTCAGAAGTCTATTAGAAATAATTAAGCAGACTTCAGTTCATACTTCTTCAAAGTTACCTTCGTGTATAATTAAAGACAAAGGACACTGAGCCATACGCGAAGTGTATGATGAGAGAAGTAGCTCAAATCAATATGTTTCAACAAAAAATCCAAATAGATTAATCCTTATTGGAACAGGAGGTCTCTAATAAGGGTAAAATATGACTAAGTTATTTGGGCCTAATTAGGCCTAGTTGATCTCAACATCACTCTCTCAAGGAATCTAATTTCACTTGGGAAAGCCCAACCAACCTGAAACACGTGTTCCATAGAAGCTCAAATGTTGTGATGTAGCTATGCCATATCTCAACCAAAAGAAGCAATTATTCATAAGTCCCTCTTCAACACACTTTAGGTGAATGTGAGCCCTTTGCACTAACCACCCCTTCAATAACGAAGAGCTACATTATCGAAAAAGCAACACGTTATGACCTTGATCCCAGTTCAACAATCCACTTTCTATTAAGACATAAGGTTACTTTTGCACTCACATATGAGATATGATCTCATGATGGCCTAGGATTAACTTATACTGACACATTGAGAGGTTGTCCTTTTAGTCATGTCCCACCAACCAATCAAGACAGAAATTCACTAAGAATAAAAGATAAAAGATCCTATAAACCTCAGGTAGTTGATTCTACAACTTCTAATCTCCTTCTTTCTAAAATTTTCCTTTTATCTATAGGAAGTCATCTTCTTCCTCAAAACCCCAAACTTCATTGTTGTTGCTAATTTAAGCATCAAAGTATCCTTATCAAGCCAAGACTTTGCCCTTTAATTTTCTTCCTCTCTTTTACAAGTTGACCAAGGTGAACCTCTCAAGAGCCAACGCAGAATAATAAGTCCAACTCAATCTCTTCTTTGTGATCTCATACTGATCATTTTGATTGGTAAAAAAGTTTGCTCTTTTTTTTATTGATCTATTTTCGATTTTTAGGGTCAAACTATAGAATGAAGGATTTGCATCATTTACAAATACTTTAATCTCGGTGTGAATGGTTTGTCTTTTATTAGGTCAAAGAAGTAAACTTAGTATGCCATGTAAAAAATTGATTCATGATAATACTTTATTACTAACAAAAAAAAAAATATTAATATTGTTACATAAATTTTTTGAGTGAAATTTTAACATTGTTACATAAATTTTTTAAGATTGAGAAATGGAAAATTTATTAAAAAAAAAAAGGGAAATATTTTGTCATATCTATCACTGTCCTTCAAAGAAAATGTTTCAAAATCTTTTTTTTTTTTATACAATTGAAGTGCAATGGGCTTACAGGAGGTAACTCCCACATTCATGTGAAGATAAATCATATCGTATCCTATATGGTGAAATTTGGATTATTATTATTATTAAACCATCGCACTTGAAATATACTAAACAATAATTTAAATTCTCAAGTAGCGACGTTCAAGAAGTCAAGTAACCCGACCGACCCAAATTGACCCAATCTGAGTGTTTGGGTTCCAGTTTAAATTTATCAGGTCGGATTAGATTTTTAACACCCTTATGAAATATTCACTCAGATTGGCCGTATCGGGTTGGATTCATTTAATCTGGGTGAAATTTCCAAACACACAGCAAACAATCCGTTAATTCTCTATCCTTTTCCTCACATTTTCTCAAGAAATAAACACAATCTAACAAAAACTAATAGAATTGCCGGACTGAAATTTCAAAAACTAATAGCATTATTAATTATAAGTTTAAAATAATAATTAAAGAGTAAATCTGAATGATTTTAAAATAATTTGGAAAAAAAAAAAAAAAAAGGAAATCTTGAACAAAATCTAGGTATAAACTTGAGAATCACTTGGCTATCCAACACAGCAAGCCACGACCTCCAGGAGAAAAAAAAAAAAAAGACTAATCAATAGAATTTACTTGCTATTGCTTCGCTACTTATTCACTGAGCTTGCTAACTTGTTTCCTCAGTACATCCATTGCTGTTACTACTAGCCCTCTTCAAGGCAACCAAAAGACTGGTTTTTCACAAGTGGGTATTCTTTGGATTTGGCAGAGAAGGGTTAGATCTGATTTGGATGATGAAAGTGATATTAAAATCAAAATTAGTGACATTTTATGAAACCAAAACCTTTTTGGTCACTAAATGTAATATATTCCTTTTAAAAAATTGATTATATATTTTGTCATCATTTAATTAAATAATATAAATATAAAATTAAAGATTATGCAATTTGAAATAAATTTAATAATATAAATATAAATAAAGAAAAATATTTACAAAATTGTATATATATTCTAAAATAAAATCTAGTATGTACAAATATTAAAAAAAACTAATATAAACCTAATTATCTAGATTTTCTGCCTCATCATCGCCCTCCTGATCACCCTTTACACCCCTGGATCTATAATATATGTGTCAGTAGCAATAGCATCAGCAGCAAGATCAATGTCTATATGGTGAGAAGGAGCCAGCGGAGGAGGTGCCATAGATACCCCAGTCTTATGGTAAAAAGCTTGCATAAACTCTTGCATTCACTGATTTGCTGCTCAATATGCTTTACTATGCTACTTGCCTATCAATCTCCTGATGTATCTCTGCAGATGTAGGAGGCAGTGGAGCACATGAGGAACTAGCACCAGGATATCCACAGAATGATCTTGCTCCATAACCAAGCTCATAGATCTAGCCCTTCTCTCGTCCCCTAACAGCTTCGATGTATAGCTCTGTCTCATCTACCTAAGTGGGCTCATTGGATCTAGGGGATGGTTGTGACATCTACTTGCGAAGATTATTGATATCTTCATGCATGCATTTTAAGCAACATTTGGAGTAAATAAAAATATTTTTAAGTTTATTTTAACTTAAAAATTATTATTACTGATACTGCTATCTCCGTTTCAAAATAATAGTCGTTTAAGGTTTCAGTACATAAATTAAGAAAATCTTTTAATTATCATAATTATAAGTTAAAAAGACTAAAAATATCCCTTTTTGATTTGATGCAAAGAAACAAAAGCAATTAATGTGAATTTTAATAGAGGGATAAAGAGAGAATAAAGTTAAAAAAAAATAATAAATACTTTATTGAAATCCTAAAATGATAAATATTTTGAAACAAAATAAAATTTTCAAAGTGACAATTATTTTGAAACAGAGAGAGTAATTTGCTACACTCATTGGTTGATGATTGTCTTCCCATTGTGCTTCTTTATGTATGTGCTCGATGATTTCAAATGGTAACATCTCGAGCCAACTACCTCACCTATTAACAATACAATTGATATATATACTAATTAAAATTAATAACTTCAAAAAAATATGCAAATTAATAACTTATATAAAATATTGAATTAATAACAACCTAAAATAGAAAACAACTACTTACAAATTGCTAGGCATGCTCCTCTAGAGAGAAGACCCTCCAATATGCTTAAACAGTCCACCTGATGGACCACCTTTATCAGTTTTCCTATTCTTTGAATTATACTGCAAGATCTATTGATGCTCGACAGATTGCCAGTGCTCCTACCACTTCTTCCACATTTCCTCAAGAATCCATTCCTCCTACTTTCCCTTCTTCTTAATGTTGTAGATGAAGTCCCCGTATCAAGCTACAGCCTTCTAAAAAAAGGCTATCTTCACCAAGGCATGAATTGCATAGCTCCAATAATAGTACTTCTGCAAGATTAAAAGAAATATATAAATTAATATATTAAGTAATTAATAATCACAAAATAAATTTAAACAAACATATGAAAATATTTATTATATTTTGATGTAATATATTTATAATACATACCCCAAACTCAGTCTAATAAAACTGTTTAGTGCACTTAGGCACCCTCTTCTAACACGTTCCCTTAGGATTAAGCTAGTTCTAGAAGATTTTCGATATTGTCCAGGTAGTCTCGATTAGCTACAGGCTGCAAATAGAATTAAAGTTTACTTTTACATAGAGTACAAAAAAAAAAAATTATTATAACTCTTAAATTATTAAATCCAAAAAATGAAATATATACACTTGGCCCAGTATAGGGATACGCTGTCTCTACTTTGGATCTAATAGAGTCAACAGATCATCATCACATGCTACTGGTGTGGATCTAGATGGTCCTGGTGCAATAGTAGTAGAGGTAACATGGGTGATAATTGTAGTGGTACGAGAGGCAACATGGGTGGTAGCTGCAGTGGTAGGAGAGGCGGTATAAGTGGTAACAATAGAAGATGTAGCAAAATAAGAAGGGATGAAGGTGGTCATGATGGACAGGGCAAATAGGGTGGTAGAAAGAATAGGAATATGGATAAATAGAATAGAAGTGGGAAGTGAAGAACTAGAGGTATCTAGAGCAGCAGTGAAGGTACTATGCAAACACGTAGTCGAAACTGATCAGGATCTGTAGCATCACCCCCCATGAGGCAGCACATGTCTTGACATATCTATATATTATATAATTACATATGTATATATATAATAAACATATATTTAGCATCTATAAATTATGATTAAATAAATTAAAATTCACACCAATATTTTATTTAGTTTAAATTAAAAAAAAACTACAATTATTCAAAATCACACACATTTTATTCAATTTAAATAAAAATAAAAATACAATTATTTAGAATCGATATCTTCAACATCATCTTCATCAATGTTTTCCTTGGATGATCGAATTCTAAGTCAAACTCAGGTTCATCTTTTATATCATTGTCATCTTCATCATTCAGTTCAATAAAGGGCTCATCGGGATCATTTAAATATGTAAGAGGCTCATCATCGTTAATTTCAAATAAAGGATCATTAACATCATCCTCCTAGAATGATTATTCAAATGAAGTCTTACTTTCACTTTCATCCTTAATCTCTATGACTGATCTAGCTTTAATCTTGCATACCACACACCAATCAGCTTTATCTTATCGTAAACTCAGATAAAGAACATAATATACTTGACAAGCTAACATAGCCAAAATAAATGGCTTGTATGTATTGAATTGCCACCTTTGGTTGACTTTAGCAAGATTATATTTCTTATGAACTTTCATTCCCACATTTGGTATAGAATCAAACCATTCATAATTAAACAAAATAGTTCTTTAATCGAAAGTGCAAAGTATTCTAATTTATAACCTTAATTAATTGACCATAATAGTTAAATTCATCCTCATTGTAGTTAGAACCCTGTATACAGACCTTGTTATTAAGTGATGACCTACTTGAACTCCGTTTTTCAGTATGAAACTTATAGCCATTGATGAAGTAAATGGGATAAGTCATCGCATACCATGATGGGTCCTTTGCAAGGTCAATAATGAATTCATTTATGATTCCATTCATAAGACCATAAGCCCATGAATAAAATAATTATATTAACATGACATGGTAGAAAAAAATTAGGATACTATAAAAATGATGTTATTTAATTAAACTTACATGCGACTTAAACCATTTAGCAAATTCGGTCTCTAATTTTATGCCTATATCCTCTTTTGATATATTCAGGATAATTTGCTTTAGTATTTCAATGTATAAGCTTCAAAAAATGGAGAAAAAATTAAGTAATATTAGTCAAAAAATTAATTTCAACTTTTTGTCATTGATTCTTAGAAAACTTACTCAATAAATTTTGCAACTTCAGAGCAATTCAAAAGAATGTAAGACTGAGTTGCCCTGTATTCTTCATTGGTCATCAATCTTACTTTAAGTTGACTGAATGGTCTACCTAGGTGAGTAAATATTGATAAATTCTCAGGGATATCTAAATCTTTAGGGATTTCACCATCATCATTTCTAGAAACTCTCCTATGTCTTGTATACACATGGGTTTGAAACAGTAAGAGCAAAATAATGAGACTTCTTTAACTAAATATGCATTGCAAATGGAGCCCTCAACCCTAGCTTTATTCTTGATATTATGTTTCCAATATCTATTAAATCTACAAAAGAACAGTATTAATATAGATAATAAATATGACTTTACTTTATTTTTTTAAAGTGATTGTAAAGAAAAGACACAAAGAAGTTACCTCTCAAATTGATGCATTCACTTGTATTGAACTGGGCATGCTATCTGAGCCTCATACACCAGAGTATTGGTAGATGCTCTATAGAGTCAAAGAAACTTGGGAGAAAATACGTTCTAATTTATGCAATATCAATGAAATGTGAATTTCAAGCCTCACCGTATCTTCCTCCCTAAAAATTATTGAAGTGAGTTATTTGACAAATAAACTTGATTCTGTCAGTGGTCCTCAAATATCTCTTGGCAAAAGTTTATAGAAAGCAATAGGAAGTAAGCATTGCATAAAAACATGAAAGTCATGACTCTTCATTCCAAATAACCTTAGCTTTTGCATATCAACACACTATTTCATATTGGATATGTACCCATCTAGGAATTTCAGATCTTTCAGCTATTCACACAAGACTTGTTTACCCTACTTATCTAGCACATATCTTACCTTTGGATATTTTTTAGATCTTTCATCCATCTCTAACTTTGGATGACAGCAGAATTATTTCAAGTCTTGTCTAGCTTTGGCATTACCTTTGGTTTTTCCTTGGATATCCATTACTTATTGAAAATATTTCAAACACATTCTTTTCAATGTATATTACATCCAAATCATGTCTGATCAAATTAGTGCTCCAATATGGTAAGTCCCAAAATGCACGGCGTTTCTTTCACCCACATCCACTTTGCTTTGTAATTTGAGCATTCACATTATCTACCCCTACCTCGGTGACTTTCATTAATTTCAAACTAATTATTTCCTTCAAGAGTTCTGTACCTGACTGTATAGGTGGAGCTTATTCATGAACTGCTCGATTCTTAATGAAATGAGTTTTGTTTCATCTAAATGGTAAGAACTGTACAAGCAGAGCTTATTCTTAATGGTAAGAACCTACAGTGACAATCAACCTATGATTGCTTACCCCCTTTAGAAAGAGTGAATGCATCTGCTTTTTCCTTATAATATGGACATGCAAGTCTACTTTGAGTACTCTATCCAGACAACATACTTAATGGAAGAAAATCGATCATAGTCCATATTAAAATAGCTTGCGTTTGAAAATTTTGCTTTGTCGACCTATCATATGTCTCCATCTTTTTTTCCATAGCATAACAATTCAACAATCAGAGGCTACAAAAATACATCCAATTTCTATTTGAGATTATTTAGTCTGAGGACTATTACAAAAAGGAACATGTATTCCTTTTTCATACACATCCCTAAAGGCATATTATACAGTATGACTATAATTGGCCAAGATGAGGACTGCTGTCCATATTGATAAAAAGGCTAAAAGCCATCACTGCATAACCCTAAACAAAAATTGTAGATTTCAGAAGCAAAATATGGATTAACCCTATTAAAATGCTTCCATGCTTCAGAATACAAATAGTATTGCATCACACCTTTTTCTTCTTGATGCTTGGCATGCCATCTCATATGCTTTGTAATTGTAGTTTCTTTAGAAGCATATAATCTTTCCAGCCCCAAAGTCAAAGGAAAGTAAAACATTTCCCTAAATGGAATATCTTTTTTTAATGTGCTAGCGCCCTAATTCCTAGGCTTACATCTAAGACAATTATAGAACTTGCATGCAATCAAATTACTGTCTTCTCCCCAGTAAAGCTGTAATATCTCAACCCGATATCAAACATATGTACAAAAGTATATGTGAAAATATCTTATTAGTACCATAATACGTGTCCAAGTTAATGATGAATATGTGAACTAAGTTTAAATGTTTTGTATTTATGTGTGAATTTTTTGCATTTTATAAGATAAATTGTTAAGTAATTGATAAATAAATTTTAATTTATAAAGATTATTCAATGAATTTATGAAAACTAAATTTATTATAGAGGAGGACGACCTCGTATATTATTAAATGAATATTTTCATATTTGAAACAATTTGAATTTAAATGTTTTAAAAATAATAATTTTATATGAAAATATTTTATATTGACATTCAAAGCTATAAATATTTATGAATTTATATTTGAATATTGATATCGATATCAATATTAATATTTATTTATATTATCATATTGATATTGATAAAGTAAATTTATATTAATATTTGATATTATATATATAATTTATTAATATCGTTATATGTGTATTCATAATATTGAATTATTTTTAATTTAATATGGATATTTGAAATAATCTATTTATTATATTTTATATTGATACTTAAAATGATATTAATTTATTATATTATTATATTAATATTTTTAAGAGAATATTTTGTTAAATGAAGTATTGATTTTTAAATTTATTATTTATCTAAATGAGAAATTTTAAATTAAAGAAATTGAAATTTTATTGTAAAACATGGAAATTTATGTAATTAATATTTGAGATTGTATATTATGAATTATATTATAATTATTAAATGATATGATGAATTATGTGAAATTAATATTTTAGTTAAAATTAATATTTTAGAAATTATGTGACTAAATTATAATAATAATGATTATTAGTATTATTATTATTATTATTATTATTATTATTATTATTATTATTATTATTATAGTTAGCATGTATATATATATATATATATATATATATATATATATATATATATATATATATATATATATATATATATATATATATATATATATATATATATATATATATATATATATATATATATATATATATATATATATATATATATATATATATATATATATATATATATATATATGAAAGCAGTTTAAAAATTGCATAAGAGAAAAAGAAGCAGAGAAATAGAAACAGAGAGAGAGCCAGACAGAGAGAGAGAGAATTGACTATAGCTCCGATCCACCGCCCTCCGGCCACCACCGACCAACACCCATTGGCCAGGGAGGAAGCCCACCCTCCAAGCTTTTGAATGCCACCTTGCCTGTCGCCAACCACAGTCAAATGGTGGCACACACTCGGCCCAAAGAACCTCCAGCATAATTTTCTAGACTAATTTTTGATAGTTTTCTTACCTCAATTTCTGACAAAATTGGTATGATTGAATTCCTTGTGATTCCAGCTTTAATTTAGTATATCATTTGCTAATTTTAGATAGCTTGTATATTTGATCAGAATCCAGTGACCCCACTACTATCGATGCCATTTTTGGCCATTTTTCAATGAATTACAAAAAGTGAAGTATATATTCAGACTCCTCACATCATACGCTAACTGTTGGTATCCTCATATCATGATTCAGTCATTGTTAGAATTTTTGGCGATCAGTTTTTGGTGACCTCTAAAACTAACAATTTCGAATAGCAGCTCCAACTCATTAAACCGAGTCATATGGTATAAATCTCGACTCCTAATTATGTGTAAATATTGAATTATGAATTTATTTGTGAGAATTTAGGTAAATAGTTTATTGCAATTAATTAGTAAAATTGGATAATTAATTTGCAATAATTATTATTCGTATGATTCTAAAATTATTATTGGTTATTAATTGAAAGATTGAAGCAAGATATGGAGATTAGTATTGATTGAATTAAATTGGTTGAATATTAGTTTGATAATAAAGAATGGAAGTGGCGGATGAGATTAGTACATTGAAGGTCTGGGTTGGACGAATTAATTGTGTTATATTATTGATAAATTGGATTTATAGTAATTAGGAGCTAATCTTAGTTTAGAGAAGATGCTGCCGAATTTTCGGTAGATAATTTAAAGTTCAAAGATAGAAGATAAAGAACGATATAATAGTATTTAATCGATGATATTGCGTTCTTAGGAGAATTTCAAAGGAAAATTTGGAGGATAACAATGAGAAGTGGATATCTAGCTAAATAGTGATCAACAGTCTAGATGAGTAAAAAATACATAATATCATATTAGAATTCAAAATATTTAATGTTAACAAAATACTGTTATTGTTAAATTAAGAAGCATGATTATGGTAATATCAAATTCCATTGTTTATTGATAAGTAATATATTGTTAAATGTTAATATACATTATAATTAACATTTATTGATTTCTTAAAATTATAAATTTAATTGATATTCCAATAATATGATACCCAAAGTACCGTCATAAAATGTTAAGAAAATACATAAATTACCAAAGTATTAATTAAAGAAAATTCCAAAGCTTCATGAAAATAATTGAAAAGTTACGAAAATGGTTAATGTTATATATAAGCATCCTCCTTATGTATATGTACTTATATCTAAATTGTAACTATAAAAATTCTTATGATTAAAGGAGTGAGTTAAAAATATGGGAAGTTGTATGTAAAAGTAAATTAATAGTTAATATCCTTCCTAAAGATGAATTACCTGGATAATTAGTAATATCGTTATTATTAAACTGTTGAGCCTTATATACCAAAGAACCTCATATATGTTTTAAGTGTCGCTTAAAGCGACTCTTTCCTACCAGTATTTGAAAAATCTTTCAGAAAGTATATGTGAACCTTGAACTCGAATGAGCCATTCGAACCTTAGAAATTTATGAAATTCAAAATTTCCCTTTTTTTCAAAGGTTAGCCTGAATACAGAGATCCCCGTCTAATGTGGATAAGACATCAGACTGTGTGCACATAGGAATTATATTGTATACAGTGATATGGAGGTATGTTTTATAAAGAACCTCTGTCTCAAGTATGCCAAAGTGCCTCTACCCCAAATTTAAGGGAGAACATTATGCTTCGGGTATGCTACAAATAGCCTCTACCCCAACTATATGGGAGCATGCTTATATCAAAAGCCTCTATTTCAGGTATGCTCAAAAGAGGTGCTGCCCCAATTAAATGAATGATCTCTATTAGCCTTAATAGTATTATAACCCAAATATATTGAAATTCTTGTTCATTAATACCCAACCAAATTGATTATAAGATCCAGTAAAGTTGTCACCCTATTTGCCAAATGTGACCTAAAGATGGAATGACCAATTGATATTATAGTAGTAGAAGATATGTTCCAATGGAAATGATTATAAGTTTGAATATTGTTTCTCTTGAATTAAAAAGTATACATATGCGTATAAAATGTTTCCTTTTAATTTGTTAATGTCTTTATATATATATATATATATATATATATATATATATATATATATATATATATATATATATATATAAAGCATCAATAATATTATAATTTATTTAATGACATGTTTATTTGATAAAAGTGTTTAAATTATAAATGTGTATGATTTCCATAAATTTTATATATGTTTCTTATATATATATCAATGGTAATTGTATGTAATTCTATTTTAAATATCTAAATGATATATGTCATTATATAATAAAATTATTTGGTTATAGTTTATCGATTAATAAGTAAACCATTGATATTAAAATTAATTATTTATAGATTTCTTGAATTCCAAAAACTTTCTTTTTACATGTATGTATACGAATTTTACTTGAATATTCAAAAATTATGTAGTTATTTAGTTTTTTAAAGTTGTATTTTAATTATTATGAGAATTGCAAGATTTAAATATATTTATATATTTTTCCTTGAGATATAAAGTATATTAGAAACTACATGTTATTGATTTTATAACCTATTGAGTGTAAAATGTTTTCAAGAAATACGTGTATTGATATGATGAGACAATTATTTATATGAGTGTTTGTCTAAAAATTAAAAGATTTTTAACACTCTTATCAAATTTGAATTTTGAAATTTCTATACTGAATTACTATTTTGAATTTCTTATAATAAGTTATGAAATTTTTAAAGAATTATATGTGTGTAATAACTAGATTTCAATTGTCTATATTTATATGTTTAAACTAAAAATATGTTGTATAAAGTTGTCTAATTTCTAATGAATACAATGTTCCAAAATATATTTGCATAAAATGATAAGTTGAGGTTTCTAAAACATTATGGTTCTAAATGTTTGTTTGTGCACCTATGTGTGGAGAATTATTATACTGCTCTGATCATACTAGAGTTTGAGATAAGTTAGTAAAGACAAGAATCATATAGCTCAAGTGTTATGCAATTAGAATTAAATACTGAGGATTCCAAGATGTATGTGTTTTCAAAGATATTAAATTTATATTGTAGGAGTTTGTCTAACTTTTAAAGAATATGAAATTTCAAAATGTGAACATATATACTAAAGTTTGAAATCTCTAGAATTTTATGAATTTAAAAACTTATTTATACACCACTAGTGTTGAAAACTGCTTAAGCATATTCAACATTTACCAAAGATTATTAACTTTTAATGAAAATAAGAATTATGGGTTACTGTTTGAATTCAAATGCAAACTTTATATACTATAACCTATTTACTGCAAAATGTAAAGTATATTTGATTATTCCAAAAATACATCTCATATGATCTATTAAAATAATCAAAGTGCTATGATTCAAAAGGTTTCATACATGCACAGTTAGTTGAAAATGGAGATTTATTTGTATAATTTCCTTAAATATTGAAATTAGCATAAAGTAAATAAATTAAAATAAATATTTAGATTTCATGAATTTATAAATAAATGATCAGTGAATTATATTTTAAATTTTCCAAAGATTTATGGTGTTCTTTGCTCACTAAGCTTTCCCCAATGCTCATCCCCTCCACTCACCAGTTTTTGTGGGTGAAGATTGAGTGTTCTCAAGAGTATATAGGATAGTAGCAAGTTGACTCCTCAAGTAATCATTTCTTCCTTGAGGATTACCAAGTCAAATCAATAATTTGGCTTTACATAATTATTTGTATTTGTAAATATGCTTGAAACTCTTTAGATGCTCCATGTGTGTAAGATAGTCCAATTGAATTTGATGTAATTAAAAGTATTCGACAAGTGTTATATTAATGTGTAAATTGAATTGTAAACTGAGATTGATTATGAGTATGAGATCAATGATGAATCTAGTATGGAAAGTGTGATTGGTATGCAGATTGTGATCTTGGGCAATGTAATTATCACTGATATCATATTAAGTTTTGTTATAGGTATGGGTTCTACGAGTTATTGGTGCCCTTAGAGTTACCCATGCCCTAGCACTGTCACATCTCGAGATTGGAGTGTGACAAAAGCATGCAATTATTCTTGCAATTAGAAGTCCCAAGCCCTGCATCGACTTCTTGGTGTTGTAAAAATTATATACCGTTGTATTATTCTCTAGCAATGACTCACTATACCACTGCAATATTTCATCATAACACCTTTCAAATAAATGATTTTCTGATTTGATATTCAGAAGTCATGCCATGGCAAATAACTTTGACTGTTTCTAGTATTCAAGCCACAATTTTTTGTTAGCTTCATCTAATAGATCATACAGTTTTTGAGTGGTCAAATTCAATGCTTCATCCATTCCATTCCAATCAAAACCCAGTCCAACAGCATTTATTAACATAGTATGATATTTAGTTAGAGGAATAGCTTCTGCATCTTCATCCCTATGTTCATCTACACCTGAAGTTCCAGATCCACTGACTTCATCGTGCAAATACTATTCGTCATACTCCAGAAGAAAATCCCATTTTGCAATATGTAGCATGATAGTATTTGGTTCACAGAAATTTCAATTCTGACATTTCTTATGGTTACAGTGACATATAATCTTGCTTCCACCCATCAATTGGGGTTGCGATGTAGCAAATTGAATGAATTGGTTTAAATCCTCCAAGAAATCCAGATTAAAAAAATTCATCCTTAAGTCTAGAATACATCCAATTTCTATCTGTTCTCATAGTTAATCCTTGAAAATTGTGGGGGACACATTATTCCATTTCAAAAACACAAACAAAATTAATCTTTATATCAATTGGTTAATTTTAATTTTAATTAAGTTCTCAATATGTAATTCTACCCTCTTATATCTCTCTTCTTACAAGGTAAAAACCTAACCCATTTAGAAACTTATTGCTATATAATTGTGACTGCAACATTCTATATTCATAAACCTATAGAATTTTAGTAGTTTCCCCTACAGTTCTCCTAGTGCACCAAATTGAAAAATGCCAACAATTAGAATATTTTTCAATATGCACTAAAATAACATGTAAGCAGATTATACTGAAATTTTAAACAGTAGTATAAAATAGAATGTATACAGCAAGTTATATAGATAATGAAATTTCTAAACTGTCTACTTTGGACAATTTAGTATTTTCTCATCATCCAATGAGAAAGACATCAAACGAGTATCTACGACTAAGTCCATATGTACTAGTCATTTTTACTTAACTATATTTTTGGACTTTTAATTATCAGAGTCCAAAAATACAATTAAAATCAACTGTATTTAAGTTAACAAAAATTTAAATCTCAAAGTAAATACATATTATGAACTCACAATATAATAATCTTAAAAAAATAATCTAGTAAAATATGAAATCCAAAATATACATTTCTCTATGTTAACATTTTTCTAATTTTATTCATATTGGTATTTTTACTTATATGTACCTTTTTTAATATCATTTTTTTAATTTTAGATCTTTACGTAATTAAGGCAATTTTTAAATTTTACTTTTTTTATTTGAATTATTTCACTTCAGCAAGATTAATTTGTATTATTATTTTAATTTTTTCATATTACATTAATTTTATATTTTTATTTCACTATTTTTTGTCAATTAAATTTTCTATATTTTTCTTTAACTTATTAATTTTTTATGGCACAATTATGTTTTTTGATTTTTTTATAATTTTTATTTTGAAGTCTATTTTTACTCTTAATAGAATATTTTTTCTATCTTTCGGTATTTTATGACATACGTTTTAGATTTCAAAATTAATGATATATTTCAATTTTATAGTTCTTTTAATTTTTTATTTTAAAGTATATTTTATTTCACTCCTAAGGTCTTATTCTTTTGATTTTTTATGAAATGCATTTTAGATTTCAATGTTTATGGAATAATTATGTTATTTGATTTTTTTTATAATTTTTATTTTGAAATCTATTTTTACTCCAAATAGAATATTTTACATATTTTTTTGGTATTTTATGGCATTTGTTTTAGATTTCAAAATTAATGGCATATTTCAATTTTATGTATCTTTTTAATTTAAAATTTTAAAAGTATATTTTATTGCACTCTTAACATCTTATATTTTTTATCTTTTATGAAATGCATTTCATATTTTAATTTTTGTGGCATATTTATATTTTATGAATTTCTTTGTATCTTTTTATTTTAAAGTCTATTTTTTATTTCTAATTTAATTTCTTCCAAAATCTAAAAATATTTAATGAAATTATTGCATTTTGAGATTTATATTTTTATACCATTAATATATTTGTATGAATTTATATTTTTTATTTTCAAGGATATTGAATTCACTAAAATAATACAAATTATAAATATATTTAATAAAAAAAATACAACTTAACATGTAATAATTATAATTGCAACACATCATAACAAATTACAATTTTTACATACAAAAAAAATTACTAATTCACATTTACATATTTACAATAAAAAGACGAATTCAAAACAAATTAATTTTCGTAAATTACATTCACAAATTGTAATAATTACAAATTTTGAAAAAATTTAATGTACTTACCTTTTGAAATGCAGATTCATATATGAATAATTAAATGCAACCCAATACGCCAAATTAATTGAAAAAATTACAATTCAATTAATATAAAAAAACTAATTAATAATGTACTAAAAATAACCAAAAATCATAAAAAATACAAATAATTAAGAAACAAATTAGAAAATAAATAAACAATAAAAAAATAATAAGCCATAGAGCAACAAATTAAATAAAACGTAAAAATAATAATCAACCAAATTTGAACAATAAAAAACCAAAATAGCACAAAATAAAACAAAAAAGAAAGAATTTATTTAACAAGATTAATGAAACCGAATTGAAAAAAAAAATTAGTTCTTAGCTACAAAATTTTATGAAACCAAATTTAAAAAAAAAATTAATAAAACCATAAAACATAATTTAATACAATTAATAAAATTTAAAAAAAATATAAAACCATAATTTAATACAAAAATCAAATACATAATTTTACTAAAAATAAATTAAACATAATTACAAAATTAAAAAATAATTATTCTTTACCAAATATTTATATCATAATCATAAAAAATCCTAAAAAAGAGAAATTATATAACATACACACAACATAATTAAAAAATTTCAAAACCAATTATCACATACACATGACCACAATAATCACATAATCACATTCACAACAATTAATAAAACAAATATATAGCAATTTATATACAAAACAATAAATAAAAACCAAAATGTAAACAAAAAATAAATGGATAAATGAGTGCTTATAATTACTTGCTAGACCAATGGCAGACGAGGCTTCTAGAATGGTGGCTATTTGACAGCGTGGCGAATAGCGACAGTTGGTACAGGTGCAAAAGAGAGCAGTGAACAACAAAAGAGAGAGGGGAAGAAGAAGAGAGAACTGCTCGAGTTTATATTTCCCACATTCTGATAGTTTACTGATGACACTTGTGCCATGTGGATTAATGAAATCGTTGGTAAATTGGCTAATTTTTCAGCTACTTTGTCGTAACTCACTGACGGTTTGCCGATGGTTCGAGGACTGAAAAGTTGCCACTATGTCACTAAATATTTTAATAAGTGCCAAAAATTCTCGCCTAACTTTTGGGTTTCCAACATTTTACCAACAAGAGTTTGCTATGTAGATTCATAAAACTATCGATAAGTAAGATGAACTTCTTAGTTATTTCGTTGTAACTCATCGACGGGTTACCGATGATCTGAGGATTTCCATGTGGATGGATGTCGCCAAACTATCGTTCATTATCGACAAATACTCCCGCCATTATTTCTCTCAATAATTTACCAGCAAACATATTCCATTTGTAAATTCCATCACAAAACCATCAATGAGTGGCATTTTTATTTTTTTACTTAAAATCGATCGCTACACTATCGATATTGTGCGACGGATTTGCAACCGTCAATAAATAGACCTTTTCTTGTAATGAAGTATTAAAATGAATGAGACAAGTGGGAAAAAAAAAAAAAACAAACAAACAAACGAAGAAAAGGACTCGTTGAAGGAGGGGGAAAAAAACAAAAGGGGAGAAATTAACATGTGTTGTAAGTATTGGGGACCATATAAGGAGAGTATACATAGCATTATGGATTCAGATTTATGATATAACAACTCATTTGAAGTTTTACTTAGAATAGATTTGTAATATCCTCTTTTATAATGATATTAGATCAAATATATCTTATTTTTTTAAAAAAAAGTATATATATATATATATATATATATATATATATATATATATATATATATATATATATATATATATATATATATATTTTAAAATTTTTAAAAATTTGTTATGACCCGAGTTCAACCCGAAACTCAAATTCTTAATTTGACCTGATATCGTTTTTGTATCTTCACTGGATGAATAACTTGAGTCCATTTGCAATCAAAATTAAAGAACCCAAATCTATCCTACATATTTTTCATTTACCCAATATAATAATGATTAATTTTATTGAAGAAATTGATATGGAGATAAAAAATAAAAAATATATATGTAAAAAAAAAAATCTTATTTGACTTCAATTATTAATAAATTATTATCAATTTTAATTTTTATCACTTGAATACAACTACAAATAAATTTAAAAATATAGATAAGTTAATAAAATTAAAGATTTTGGTTAAATTGTAAAAGGTGATACATACAATTTAATTTCTTTTCATTTCATCATTAAACCTTTCAATTAAATTTGGTTAGAATGAAGATAATTTCTTTTAATGAGACTTATAATTTCTATATGAATTCAGAAAGTGTAATTAAAAGGATTAATGGAAAAAACTTTTTTGAAGATTACTTTAAATACGCATTTTGGTTTGTTTTATATTATAATAAACAATTTTACTTCTTAAACTACGTTGGTGAAAAATATAGTAGTTTTTAATATAATAAGAGTAATTTTAAACAAAAGTAATAATTGAATAATAATTTTAAAAACAATAAACAAGAGTAAAGGATCAACGCATATATTCTGAAAAATAAAAAAAAAAAAAAAAAAAGGTAATTAATCCAATTAAAAACTACCCCAAATATTAACTAAGACACAAAAAACAAAGAGTAAAGTGAGTGGTCCCCAGGGGGACAAAAAAGGTATGGGACTTTTATGGTGTATTGTCAAAGGGCCCAAAGCAACGTACCAAACCATGTCAATCAATCAACAAATAACACAAAATGAATCTCTTTCAATTTTTAATTAATAATTATTAATAACTAGTTTTGAATCGGTAACAGTATTTTAAAAAATTGACTGGTCATAGTTATCGGTTTGTGGCTCAATGATTCAATTAATTGAATCGGTGGTTCAATCAATTAGTTAAAACCTCTTAATTTTTTTTTTATTTGATTTCAACTAATAGATATTTGATTGGTTAAAAATTAGTAAAAAAAAAGTTAAAATTGGTGAAAAATAAGTCAATAGATGATTTAACCGAAAATTTAATTTTTTAAATAAATTGAATCAAATAAGCCAACAATTTCTGACTGAACCAGTTAAACTAATCGGTTCAGTTCAGTATTTAAAACACTGATAAGTATTCTACGAAAATTTTGATTACATTTTTTAAAATATTTTAACATACATAAATTATTATTATTTAATTAAATTTAAATATTATATTTGATAATTTTTAAAAAATCATATATATATATATATCATTATATATATATATATATATATATATATATATATATATATATATAATGACAAAAATTTATAAAATTAAAATTTATAAAAATATAATGATATCTTTATTGCCGTGGCTTAAAAAAACCTAATTTTAAAATTAGAATAATTCTTGAGTACACTGAGTGTATACATATTAATCTAATGATATAAAAATATATAGAATAAAAAAATATTGAGTAAAAAATATAAAAAGGAGTTATATGTGATAAAGTATCTCATCATTCATTAATTTGATATACGAGATAAGTCTATATATCCAATGTGAGCGAGAAAATTTTCCTTAAAATTATTCTTAAAATCTAAGGGATAAATGCCCTAATTAAATTTACCTCTAAATATGATATTAGAGGGGCAAATATTGATTTTGACTCAAATTTGCTCCTAATTACTTTTAGGGACAACAATTATTTTATACTCCATATCTCTAAAAGTTTTAGAGACAAAATAAATGACTTTTTGAAATAAAATTTTGTGTCCCTATAGGATTGTCATCATATGTGACAAATTATATATATATATATATATGATGAATGTCGGTTCATTTTGTACCGTGAACCACGAATTCAAAACATTAATTATTATATACATAATAATATAATAAAAAATAATAATTAGTTTAGTTGGTTAACACATTAATTTTATTTTTTTGAGGTTGTGGGTTTGAATTCCAAGTAGAATTTTTTTTTCCTTTTTTAGTTATCTATTTTTTTTTTTGCTTTTTTTTTTTTGTAAATTTGTAATTAAGATTATATTAATGGTGAAATTTTTTTTTGTTTAGTTATTCTAATTAAATTTATATTAATTTCTATAAAAAAAATTACATTAATGGTTGAATTTTTTATAGATATTTATTTATTTATTTTTATAAAATTATCATTTTGATTTTTATTTATGTTGAATTTAATAAAACTAATAGAGTTATTAAATATTATTTTATATTTATTTAGGTAAACTATTCATTGCATCAAATAAAATTCACTTCTTATAAATTTATATAAAATTAATAATATATATTTTTATTTATTTAAATTAATTATAAAATAATATTTCTAATATTTTTATATTTTTTAAAATTTTGTTGTAATATTTATATTATTAAAATAATATCTAAAATTTTTTATGGTTAAAAACTAATCTATTAAAGTTTATATATCACAGATGATGAATTCATTAATTATAAAGCATATGTTCATAAGATATGGAGTATAAATTCATCACTTATAAGGAATATATTTTATTCTCTTACTAGTATAACTGATAGATTTACAATTTACAAATGATAAACATACACCATATATTTGATAAGCCTATAAGTAATACCTAATGAATATGTTGCTTATAAGTGGTGAACATAATTATTATATAAATTATATTTGATTATTAATTTTCAATGTATTTACACTTTACTATTGAGAAATCTATAATTTCTATTTAATGAATTTACAGCTTATCATATATGAATTTGCACAATAGTAAATCACAAATACCAATATAACTGATAAATTAACAGTTTATAAATGATGAATTTATATCACATATTTGATAAATTTATAAGTAATACCTAATAAATATATTGTTTATAAGTGGTGAACATGATTATTATACAAACTATATTTGACAGTTAATTTTTAATGAACTTACATTCTACTACTCATAAATTTACAATTTCTATCTAATGAACCTGCAACTTATCATATATAAATCTACATGATAGTGAATCACAAATACCAATATAACTGATGACTCTACAATTTATAAATGATAAACTTGTACTATATATTTAATAAACATATAAGTAATACTTAATTAACCTATTGTTTATAAGTGATGATAATATTATTATATAAATCATATTTGACTATAAATTTTCAATAAATATATACCATACTACTGATAATTTAATTTAGCATTTATCGATACAAAATCATAAATTATAAACTAAAAAAATAGTATTATGAAAATTAATTATATAATCAAGTTAATAATTTTTTAATAATAATAATAATAATAATAATAATATAATTATTATTATTATTATTTTTAAAAAGATTTATTTTTGAAAATTCATTATTATAAAAAAGATAAATATGATATCTTATAAAAATATAAAATTATCCTTAAAAATCATTTAACATAAATTGCCCATAAAAATGTTAAAATTTATAAATAAAAATTATATTGAAAAATTAATGATATTAAAATTAATTATCATTATAAGAATCAAATAAAAAAATTCAATAATTAATATAATTTTTCTTAGAGAAATAAAATAAAATAAATATAATTTTAATTGTAAATATTACAAATAAGTAAAAAACTAGAAAAGAATAATAAAAAGTATAATAAAAAATGAAAAAATAAAAAAAAAAAAAAAAGAAGAAGAAAGAGTTTGATTCCCGTGGCTCAAATTTTGCAGCCTTTAATACCAATGTGGTAACTAATTACACCAACCTTTCATTTCAATTTTTTTATTACATATATAATATTTAATAAATACATTGAAACCATGATATTACATAGTTTCGAGTTCATATTATAATTTGATATATATATATATATATATATATATATATATATATTGGTAAATCACATCTCTTAACTCTGCAGGAACGAAAATATAACACTATAAATAATTAATAAAAAACATAATCAAAATGTTATTCTTAAAACATTTAATCAAATATCTTTTATATATTAATATATATAAGCATTTTTTATTACCAAAAAATAAATTTATCTGTATACTTTTCAATTAGAGTAATAAAATAAATTATGGCCACTTTTATATATATATATATATATATATATATATTTGATGTAACAAAATTAAACGTTTTAAATTGCAAACATTTTGTCTTTTTTTTTTTAATCTGTAATTTAATTTATACCAAATTATCTAGCGATACTCTTTTCAATGTAAGTAATCAATTAATGGACAAGGAAATCCTACTCTAGTTTATTTCTCCCTCCGTTTTTTTTTATATAAGACGTTTTAGAAAATTCTTTCTTCCACAAACATAAGTCGTTTTCTTTTTTCAAGAGAGCTTTTATCCATTTATGCCTGTTTTACCCTTCCTTCAACCCAAGCATTTAATTACAACTAAAATACTTTAATTTCCCCTGCAACAAAAACGAATGAAGGAATCGATAAAGAAATTTAAAGCCAATTTTCATATTTCAATAACGAATATGAAGAGTTTTTACTTTTGCAATATAAACTTATTTACCATGAAGATTTTCTATATACTGTTTAGAAAGAATGGATGATTTACAGTAAAAAAAACTTAAAGTGGATGAAGAAAAAGTCTCCATAAATTTAGATCTTAAATCTCAGTCTCCTTCTAATCCTTCGGTTAACGTAAAAATGAAAAATGTAGCATTAGATATCGACTTGAATACCCCTGCTGATCGTGGATTTGATTTCAATAAGTTTCCTGAAGAAGCAGAAGAAGCTTTTGAAGAAGAGAAATTCCAACAAGTATTTAGGATGATGTTAAAAAAATTATCTTTCTAAATTTTATTAAGAACATTATGTTTTTTTGTATTTTCACCTAAATATTATTAGAAAATATGTTTTAATTCAATCGATTTTCTTTTCTATTAATGTTATCATTTTAGTTTTTTAGCAATAATGATCAATTTTCTTTTGCGCTAGTAGTGTCTAATATGCTATTGATTAACTCCCACAGACTTGTCCCATATACTGATGATCATTTTAATTTTTGGCAGTAATCGATGTTATCAATTTTCTTGTTTCATATGCTATTAAAAATATCTCCATTCTATCTTTCTCTATTGTGTACTGTATATTCTTTATCTAACACAAACTCATTCTCTTCCATGATTTTTGTCAATAGAGATGCTATATACCCACAAAAATTTCTTGGCAGCGTTTTATCTAATTTTTCAGTCAATGAATATGCCAATGTTATATCAGATTTCTTGGCATTTGAGAGTTGAGACCCTATTGTGTTGATATTATTACTAGTCTCTCAAATTGAGAACTATGAATTTCCTTTAAAGTTTTTTGATCATTGAGACCCCAATCTTGATGAATGATAACCTTCATATAATTACATCTTTTTTTTTTTTTTTTTTTTGCTTGCATACTTATTTCCCATTTAACATGGACAAGAAAGCAGGTAAATAAAAGATTTGTGTCCAACATGAATTGAAGATCATTTTAATAATAAAACATTAGCCTGTCTTAGGCCAAATGAACTTGCAGCGACCATAATCATTAATTCATTCCCTCATATAAATACAATTAAAAAATTACCAGCAACAAGACTTTTTTTTCTAGTACAAATAAAAGAACTGCACAAAAACAATAATATTGAAACTCCTATTCACAGGTCTATTCCTCTTGATGCATATTTTGATCATCAAGTTTTGAATTCATATCAACATTTAAATCGATTTCCAACGAAGGCATCGTATCTTGATTGTATTGCAACAATATTCAGATTAAGATTTAATTTTCGTGAGCTTATTTCAATTGAACCAGAGAATTCAAAGGTTTTTTTTTAATATATGAATGGAAGACATTTTGGGGAAAAAATTTTTTTACACAAATCACATTCAAAACCTTATGAAAGTGCCAAAACAAAATTTTTGTTTTGAACAAAGCAGAGAATTAATGAAGTTAATCTGTAATTAAAGCACAATTTTTTTTGTTTCAATGGGCAAAAATGTAATTTTAATCCATAATTAAAGCCATTCTTAATATGTGTGTTTTGTAGAAAACGTCTTATATAAAAAAACAGAGGGAGTATATAACATTTGTTTGACGATATTTTAAAAAAAAATGCTTGATATATTTTAAATTTTTAAAAAATTAGTACAATTATAATATATATAATTGTTTAAGTCATACCATTAATATCTCTCTTTTTTTTTTTTTTTGTTTAAGTTGGTACTTTAGAATTTTAGTTAGTACATGATCGACATTGATTCGACTAAATAGAAAGTAGTTGGATGATGAGCTAAATGGTATCTTATTGGGGAAAATTAAATATTCACAAAGTTAGTTGAATGTAAATAATTTGCTCCTTGAAGATATTTATAGATAATGTGTCCATGCAATATTCAAACAAGAAATCCAAATTGGAGTTGACTTTGGTTTCAATTTGATATATTGGTTTGCTTTGGATTTGTTCTACAAGTGATGAGCGAAGAGTCTTCTTAGTAGTCTGGGCTTTACTGGGCCTAGTTTGCCTATTGGGCTTGAGCATGAATAAGTATTTTTTTTTATCTCTCATCAGAAGCACTCCACTCTTTAGTTTGACCGAGTCTACTAAAAAGTGGGCTTTGGGAGTAGATAATCTGCAGTATGATGTACTTCGCTAACTCGGCGGCTTGCTTTGCCATCTGAAGCCTTCGCTTGATATATTTTACCAATTTAGGCAGTTTACCATGCGCTTTGCCTGATTTGCTTCGTCATGCACTTAATTTAGTGCACTTCGCTGATTATGCTTAAATAATTAATGAAGCCTGATATTATCTGATGGAGTTCTTTGAGGACTTTAACACTTACTCTGTTGTCATAGCTTGAAAAATCTACCTCATTGACCGAGGGCTGAGAAATCCACCTCGCTCAATGAGGTCTTCAAATAATCTGCATCATTAACCGAGGATTTAGAAATCTACCTCGCTCATCGAGGTCTTCAAATAATCTGCCTCGCTAATCGAGGATTTAGAAATCCACCTTGCTTATCAAAGTCTTCAAATAAATTGTGTTGCTGATCGAGAACTTAGATAATTAGTGAAACCCCCACTCTCTGATAAAGGTCTTCATGTGAATTGCCTCGCTAGGTGAGGACTTAGAGATAACCCACCTCATTAATCGAGGACTTTATAAAATTATGCCTTGTTTGGATGAGGATTTTAAGAAATCTTGCCTCATTAATTGAGAATTTAGAGAACAATAATATGCTCACTCACAGAGGACTTAAAGAAAACCTACCAATCTCAAAGATCTTTGAATAAATCACATCACTAATCGAGGACTTAGATAAATGGAGAAGCCCCTACTCTCTGATAGAGGTCTTTACTTAAATTTCCTAGCTGATTGATGACTTTATATAATCTACCTCACTTGAGGGTCTTCAAGAAAACTTGCCTCACATAAAGGGCTCATCAATTGAGGACTTAGAAGATCTCATGCCTCACTCATAGAGGACTTTAATAATTTGCTTCGCTGAATGAGAACTTAGAGAACCACCTTTTATAGAGGTCTTCAAAAAAGCCTATCTCGACTTTTCAAGGATTCACATAATAGTAATTTGCCTTGACTTTTTGAGGACTTGTATACTAATAATTTACCTTGAATTTACCTCGTTCGAGGTCTTCATGAAAACCTACCTCATCAATAGAGGATTTAGATAATGTTATGCCTCATCGATCTAGGACTTAGAAAATCTCATGCCTCGCTCATAGAGGTCTTTAGAAATCCACCTCCTTAGAGGTCTTCAACGATTTGCCTCGCTGAATGAGGACTTTAGAAATCCACCTCCTTAGAGGTCTTCAATAATTTGCCTTGCTGAATGAGGAATTTAGAAATCTACCTATTTAGAGGTCTTCAACAATTTGCTTCTCCGAATGAAGACTTAGAAATCAACCTCCTGAAAGTTCTTTAATAATTTGCCTTACCAAATGAAGACTTTAGAAACCCACCTCCTTAGAGGTCATCAATGATTTGCCTAATTTTCTTAGGTCTTTCACTCCCTTAATAGAGAGTTGCCTTGTGGACTTTCACCTAAATTTTCTAGGCCCTCAATAGAGAGCAGCTCGCAAACTTTTGCCTAGCTTTTCTAGGTCTTTCACTCCCTCAACAAAGAGCTACCTCACAGACTTTCACCTAGCTTTTCTAGGTCAATCAATTCCCTTAATGTTTTTTTTTTATGCAAGGATGGAATTTCGATGAACTAACTTTAGATTTACGATACTGTATGGAATGCAAAATTCTATTCATTGGAATTTGCCTTGGAAGTTTTCCTGTGTGCCTTCGTCCAATGGTGTTTCATGATCAGCTTCTAAGGAATGGCCGATCGGTGATCCAGCTTCATGGTGTCGACGACGATGATGATTGCCTCTGGCTAGAAGTGTGTAGATTGACGAGGCAGTCATTTTTTTCTCTCTCCTCGTGATTTCTCTCTCTTCAATCTTCTAGTTTTTTTTTATCTTTTTGCTTGATTTGATAGTGATATTTTTCTAATTTTTTTTGTTTGTCAAAGCTAATATACATGTTGATTTTTGACAATAACAATACAAACATATGTACCTTGATGAATTTGTTCACGTACCAAATGCTATGGATAGAATCTTGGGATGATGATCATTTTTTTGTTGAACAATTTGATGAGAAATAAAAGCTAGATGTTGCTGGAAAAATTATTGATGATAAGAGATTTCGATTATGGTAAAGATAGAAGATAGGAACACGACTTTTTTGTGTCATTTTCCATAGACAGTGCTAATTTGATTAAGATAGATTCAACCAAATAAAAAGTAGTTGGATGATGAGTTGAATTGTATCTTATTAAGATAAATTGAATGTTCACAAAGTTGGTTGAACGTAAGTTTAACTAAAGATAATATGCCCCTTAGAGGCTTCATTAAAGGTATTTATAGATAATGTGTCCATGCAATATTCAGACAATAATTCTAAATTAGAGTTGAATTTGGTTCCACTTTGCTATACTGGTTCACTTTGAATTTGTTCTATAAGTGATGAGTGGAGAGTCTTTCTAGTAGTTTAGGCTTTGTTGGGTCTAGTTCACCTATTGGCCTTAAGCTTGGATAAGCATTTTTTGTTCCTCATCAGAAGCCCCCACTCTGTAGTTCGATAGAGTCAACCGAAGAGCAAGCTTAAGGAGTAGATAATCTGTAGTTTGATGTACTTCACTAATTGGGCGGCTTACTTGGCCAATTGAAGCCTTTGCTTGATGTGTCTTGCCAATTTAAGCTATTTGCCATGCGCTTCACCTATACACATTCAACTTTTAGTTATTTTTTTTAATTATCTTATTTTTCCATAATATATAGATGAGACTTTGCTTTCTAACTAATGTTAAGAATTTTTTTTTTAATTATGAATAAATGAGTTTAAATTATAAATGGACTAATTAATTATTTGAATCTATTAAAACATATTTATATACACCAAACAAACTAATTTTTTTTCAATTTTTAACTAAAAGATTTTATTTTTTATTTTTAGGCAGCACAGTGAAATTTAAAAAAAATATGGGGAAAATAATAATAATTATTTATATTTTTTCAATAATATATAGTTAGAATTTCTAAAAGTATTAGAGGGCGATGACCACCCATCCTCTAAAGATCTACTATTATCCATATGATAAATACAACACCAACCTTAGCTACCTGATGGTGCCACATTGTGAATTCCTAATTTTGCATCCTCCAGCCTGCATTTGAATTTTAGAAGCATCTAAGCTCAGTAAATACCTTTAGAAGCCGAAATTGCCAAAAATAGCCAAAACAAAAAAATCAGGAAACGGTGCCCTAAGAATTGAAACATATTCCATTGATCTCTGAACTATTCTTAGATCCTTTAGATTGAATAACAAACACAATGCAACTAGAATAATAAACATAATGTAACTAGAATCACGAAAATGAACGTGAACCGAGCGAGAACGGGCAAAAACAGACCAAATGGTGGACTTAGGACCTAAGACCTCACAACCTAGTGTAGTGACCACATGGAGCCATATGGTGACTACACAAGCACGTGCGGTTGCAATTTGATGACCACACATCCTACGTGCAACACTGCAAGGCCCACATATAACCACTGCTTCATTTTGCGATCCCACATCAAAAATTCAGATTTTTCACCTCCAACCTTTAGCCTATATAAACAAACCCAATAGCTCATTGGTACACTCAGTATTGCTTAATCAAACCCTTTGATCTCAAAGCAAACAATTATTTTTTTTTTAGCCTGGTCCAAAAGGAATGAGCACTTTAGTTCTAAAGTTTTTCTTCTTATTGTTGCTTTGCTATTGCAACTTCCTAAGCTGAACCCATCAAATTAAAAGTTTCCCGCCGTTCAAGCCTAGTCGTTGCCCGCCACTTGAGGTAAGTTTCCTTTCCTTTTTCTTATCCTTTTATTTATTTATTTTATTTTAGTTTTCCTCCTTAGGTCTTTTGTTCGAAAGCTCTTTACCTAATGTTTGTTTTGCTAAGATAGTTAATTAGAACCTGATTTAATTAACTCCACTTGATAATCAATTAAAATCAATCAACTCAACCCTTTTTTTAATCAATGAATCAAAATATGATAAAAGGCTAAGACTAAATAAACCCTTCGCAAGAAAAGCGAACTATGTGGATTTTGATTCCTATTCGAAGGGATACGTAGGGATGCTTGTTCCAAGCATCAAATCCAATTAAAATAAACAACCTTCCTTCTCTCTCACATTCTTCATATAGATTAGGTTTTGTCTTTTTTTCGTTGTTTTATTGTGATGTTTTAGGATTAGTTTGGAGAATGCATGACTCCCTTAGAATCCCATAATTGACTAAAGGGAGTGTCCCCTAATTTGATTTGTGTTGTAAATTTAATTTTTTTATTTGCTTTCTTCATTTAATTCTTTTATTGCTTTTATTATTTTTTTATTGCTTTGTTCATTATTAAATGAATTGTTTATACATCCTAAACTGTTCATGCATTTATAATTGTTCATAAAATTAAATTTTTAAGTCATTATGTATTAAATTTGCAAACTATTTTTCTTTAATAAACTAAAAACCTAGTCTCCAAATTCTTTTTGGTAATCGAGAACTAGTGCACTTTTTTTCTTGTATTGGGATAAAATTAGAGTCATTTAATTAGGTTTTTACCTTAACTTTTTCCTAAATAAAAAATAAAATTAAGATGGTGACTGTAAGTCAATTTTCAAAATCAACTAATCTGAACATGAGGATTCCATCATGAGTTTAAATTTAAATGAGCATTTTGATTCCTTTCAGCAGATCAGACTAGTGCTCAGGCGAGGTCTCATAGTTAACGACTCTACTGGAGACCACCTTATTTTTAACAAAAGAAATAAGAAAATTACCAATTGGTTTAAATCAAAGTTTGGCACTTTTAATGCAAAAATGACCTTTATGCATCATTTACATAGCCTCTCTGCATTTAATCCTAGTTTTAGGAAGAGAAATGGACAGTGAGTAGTATCGAGTGGGTAACCCTCCTTAGTTCTATTAGTCTTCAACAAAGTTGTACCATATCGTGGAGGCTTCGCCCCTACACCCCCAACTACTTACTGACCTGTGCAACGAAATTAACTAGGCCAGGGCTTGGAATTTCAGTGTAAATTGATTATGAGCCATTATTTAGCACTCTCGTGGTATAAACACGTCATAACCATCGAAGGCACTCATAACCAAACTCATATGTTTCTAATTAAGATTTTTTTAATTTACATTTTTATGCTATATTATTCTTATTTTCATATTATGATTGTTTGTAAAGAAAGTCTCTTTACCTTTTATTCGAAATTGACTATTTTCAGTACAATACATACAAACACATGTCTATTGCAAAATAAATATAAAAAAAAATATACGTGTGTTCAAAATATATAACAACATTTTCAAAATATATGACAACATACTTTCACGTAGCAAACATTTACATATACAAAAAATAAATATTACACAACTATATTTAATTATAAATCAATTTCACACGGAAAATTAATATACCTATCTCTTGTAATACAGAAAAATAATCACACAGAGGAGAAGTAAATGCAAATAAACTGAAACAAAATTACAAGAATTTTAAGACGTCAAAACTAAATAATTATCAAATTACAAAAAATACAGTTAATTTTCAAAAGAATAAACAATTAATATATGTACATCCAATTTACCATATTACATTATGTATAAAAAAAAATACATGAAATTAATAAATATTCAATGTAACAAAATTATACCTACATTAACAAATTACAAACCAATTAAAAAAATACATAAATTTACATTAAAATTAAATTTTCAAATGTACCAAAATACCAAATTAACAATATTACACAAAAAAAAATAAAACTACATAAAATTGAAAAAAAAATTGCCACATTAAACAAACACAATTACATAAAATTTAAATAATTAAATAAAATAATTACATCAAATGAGAAAAAATTTAAAAAAATAACAAATATTATAAAAATTATTATTAACATCCAAAATTAACACAAATATACCTAATTACCAAAAATACATAAAATTAAAAACATAAATTACATAAAATTTATAGAAAAAATAGAGAAAATTATATAAATTCATCAATATTCAAAAATATACAAATTTATCAAATATTCAACGTATAATCAAACTTAAATACCAAACTAATTCAAATATTCAATTAATATTACAAACAATAAATTAAAAAAATAAAAAATAAATACCTTTAATGTTGGAACGGCGAAGACAAGCTAAGTGCAGACTGGAAACTTTGATAGCAACGTAGACAACAAAAAAATTTCAACAAATAATGCAATTACAAATTCATACCAAACATACACAAAAATTCAATATCTAACACAAATAACCCCACATTCTTAAAATTAAAAACACAAATAAAAAAATCAATACCTATAATAATCGACTCTTAGCGAGGAGAAGATGAAGGCAACGGTGAATGGAATAGCACTAGACAGATGGCACAGGCTAGACAAAGGAACGGTTGAGTTATTTGTATATTATTTACCAACGGATTACGGATAGAATGCCATGTGGAACTAGTATAATCCGTCAGTATATAAATTGAAAACTATGGCATTTTATTTATTTAACAATGGATTATTGACGGATTATACTAGTTCCACATGGCATTCCGTCCGTAATCCATCGTTAAATTACTAAATGCGCGCTAACTTTTTGCGCATGAATTTTGTGTTCATTTCATCGATAATAGATTAGTATTCTATTGGTAAATTTGCGTGCTAATTTTTCCTATCACAAATTGTCAATGAAATATTTTCATTAGTATTGACTGACACATCTCCATCAGTATTCCACCGCTAAGTGAATGAATTTTTCTAATTTTATAGACTGTCGGTGAGTAATAATGGAATAGCGTTTGTTGGTATATTCAGTCGGTGATATGACAGTTTATTATAGTGGTAACTATTAGAGGCAGCTACATACCTAAAAACACCTTCGCATGTCTGCAAGGATATATCTGACTTAATTTTTAGACTCTGAGTCGAGTCACTAGTACATTTGGTCTAATGGTTCCCTTCATTAGTTGAGTGCTTTGTTAGTTGACCAATCATTACAAAAAATATAACTTTTAAAAAGAGAAGTATTCCTTATTTATTTTGTTAAAAAGTTAGTCCAAATGACTTCGACAATTCTAATTACATAGAATTTAAGCAAATGGTCTTGTTTACAATAGAAACAGCATCGATCCAAATGACCTCACTTGCAAAATAATGGTTTTAGCCCAAATAGCTTTGTGAATTTCGCTTTTTAATACAAATTACAGTATTAAGTTACCTCACTAGCAGTGATGGTAACAATACTAATGGAAGTAAAAAGATTATGACAGATCAACAAAGGAATATAATTCAATAAAAACAGAGGATTTTCATCATATTATTCATGTATTCCAAAACTTTACTTTATATAGAACTTACATTCCATAATCTTACCTTAACATAGTATTCTCAATTCATGCTCTGCGGCAAACCTTAAGTTCCTTTTTGACTTTTGGTTTCAGCATCGTTTTTAGTGGCAGCTTCTTTAATAAAATTAAAATCATCACCATCAAAATCTCCACTAATGGCTTCACAATAACTCCTTGATCATTTCAGACTAAGGCATCACTACCTAGACTCTAATTATCATCAAGGTCAGTTTCATCCATCCTTAGTCTCACTAGATCCACCGATCTATCCTTTAGACTCACTTAGACATCTTCTAAGAAAACTAGAAGAATCATCCATTATTTAAAGTTGGGTTTCATCTAAAGATTAGTTATTATTATTATTATTATTATTATTATTATTATTAAGAAAAAGGCTTGAATGAAGAAATTGGGATTTGAATTTGTTTCTATGAGTTCTAGAGAAAAACTTTAGTATTTAGGATTAAGTTTTTAGAAAGAGAAAGTAACCATTCATTTAGAAATTGATGGATCTTGAGATTTATTTAAATAGAAAGAAATAATAATATTTTTACATTTCAAATGGATATAGAGCCGGTCAATAGTTAGTTTTGAAAAGACAACAAAAGACAACTCACATTTGAAGTGAAAACTTTTATTAGAAAGATAAATTTTTCTTTCCAAGAAAAATTATCATTAATTATTCTAGAGACATAGTCAATAGTAGATGACTTTTCACCTAACCATATATATCCATTATGACATAAAAATTTCTAACTCCAGTTATCATTTTACACTGAGTGAGCCCATCAATTTAACTCATAACATATACTGATAACTAAACCTTTTCATTGTTTGTCTTCATTCTATTAGTCTTAGACTTACCCAAATTTCCTTCATAATTTTATGGACATCTTTAGCCTCGCCTATTTTAAGGACCCATATTTGCTCAGTCATCTCGCTGAACCGAATCCATTTGTTTGTTCATTGACATCCAATCTTATACTCATCTTATTCCATATTGAATTCATTTGCAATCTAATTTTTTCTTTATTAATTAATTCATACGTATTCCTCTTCATATCATGTTTCTCATCGTTTCTATTATCTTCCGCATAACCTTGTATCACTTCCCTTCATAATGTCTTATTTTATTTCTCTTTATGACTCCATCTTATAAATTACCATTTTTATTAATATCCTTTTCCTAATCATTAAGACTCTACATTCCACTTCATCATAAACCTTCATCCTTCGTGTCAGTCATTACCTTAATTTAGGGATTTTTATCCTCGTTTCTCTTATCTTCTTAACTTTAGATTACAACCTATTGGAATTTCCTAACCATCCCCTCATTCTAGTATCTCCTCTAACTCGTGCATTGAATAATTAACATATGGGGCATTATAACAAGGCAGTGCATTTCTAAACACTTTTGGATCGAAATTCTGAAATTAAAGAAGAGCACGGAGCAGTACATTTTGAGTAGTAGGAGCCCATGCACTAGCATGAGAAAGCATCCTCCACTTGGAATCTTGTACTTGAAGCTGAGATTTGGATTCCCAATATGTTCACTCTTTTTTCTAACTCTAGGGCATGTTTTTCTTCAGGAAAAGTTCTTTGAAAAGAGTACTTATTATATCTGGAACCATTTTAGTTTCCATTTGTAGTAGATAGTTGGTTAGCGGAATTTCAAGGAAGTTTTTCATATTTGGGATTCAAAAAAGATAGTCTTCAACTTTAGAGCATCAGCCTCCATTTGTATTTCTTCATTTCCATTTAAAATTTCATATTTGTAATAAAACCTTTTATTGATTTCAATGCAATTAGTTTTTTATTTCTCAAATCTTGCCATGACTAGGTAAATTTTTAACTAGGATTTATATGCAGATTGACTTGATTGCTTATGATAGTACACATACTCTGCTTTTGGGATGGGTTGCTTAATTGGAATTAATCTATATTAGTTGTTGCTTAATTGCTTAATTGGATTAATAGAACAATTTTTAGCTATTATATTATAAATTGATGGTTTTGTTTTTTTTTTTTTTTTTTTTTTCTGAAAAATGAGCACCCATTGTTAAATTAAGTATAACACTTACTCCGAGAAAAAGAAATGTTATTGTAGCCAATGAGTTCTCATATAAGAGCACAAATATTACTTTAAAAACTAACTATTAATTTTCAGATTGATAAAAAATATATCATTCGGATTTAATTAATTAGAGAATTTTATAGAAGAGAAAATTAATATCATATTTCTAATCTAATTTTTCATAATCTAAATTCTAATTAACTAGATAAAAATTAAATTCAAATGCTAACAGTAGCTGGCTATTGAGATTATTGATAGATTAACTATTAACATTAAGTACGTTTAAACCCAACATACAGATTAATACGTAAGATGATTTTATTTACAGTGTTGTAGTGGCCTTTCTCTAAAAAATCTCTTTTTATCATAAGTTTCTTTCTCTTCTTATCTTGAAGAGGACTGCCATTGGGCACTTTGTAGTATATGGTGGCCAATTTTTCTTTCAAAATGAAAGGTATAGGTAAAATCTGTCATTCTCAATCATTCTCCTTTTTGTGTGGAGTCATTCCAAGTCCATTGGGACGAAGAAACTTAATATTCTCGTTCACAAGATCTCTAAATTAATAAAGTTCATATTTATATGTTGACATATCCCTTTAAATTGGTATATTTCTCTTTTTTTAAAAAGATGTTCGATTGGTACATTCTAGCTAATCACATATTAAAGATCATAAAATATATCTACACTTGATTTAAGGAAGAGTTTGTTAATTATAATTTTATTTTTTCATGGTAACTTGATATCGTGCTAAATTATTGTATTTTATTTTTGTCTTGTAGTTCTCCTTCTCCACTTTTTATTTCATTGTATTAAAAAAGAAATTAAACACTTAATTAGTATACTATTTTAATTATCTAAAATACAAAAAGTACTTTATAATTTTATGGATTTATATTTAAGTATTCTTCGGTATCATATGATACTTCCTAGAAAATATATAAGTAGATATTCCAGAATGTTATGTTCTAAAAAATACAAGTAATTATATATTCAGTTTGCATATAATTTTTTGAAAAACATGCTTTTTTGTTTGATTTTATGCTATTATTTTTAGAAAATTAAAAAGATAAAAGACAATAATATTTTTACAATTAATTAATATATGCAATTATAATTTAATATATTTTCACATAAGCATTCCAATAATGAAATGCAAATTTTAAATTCCTTTCCATTAAAAATATTTGGCATACTTTTTCACGTAATTGAGAAACTCAATTTTCATAATCAAATTATGAATGAAAGAAGAAAAGAATGAAATTTTTTGAATTTTTTATCTATAATGGAAGATAGATATGTCAATTTATTATTTTTATCTTAATCCAAGAAATCCCATTTAACTGCCCTAAGAAAGTTATTTTTTGTACATAAAGAATGAGGAAATTCTTGCTTTCTAAAAATTTTTTATTTTTATTTCTCTAAAATTTCTACTTCCATACCTCACTTATATAATACCAAACAAATCCTTAAATCTTATGTCTTATCTTGTGATATGTTGCAATGTTAGTATCAGGCAAAAATCTTTAACTCCATTAAGTTTTGTTGATATAGCATCAAAATATAACAAAACAAATATGTGAAGCCACATAGTACTCTTTTTTTTTATTATTTTATTATTTTTTACTTTCTCTTTATAATCAAGAGCGGCTCTTCCCCTAATAGACGGTTGCCTAGGGCCGCACTCTTAAGAAAACCCACTTTTATTAAAATATATCCTGAAAATTTATATAATCCAATTTTTTTTATAAAGTAATTAATGAATTTAATTATGTAAATTTATCATTCCATTTATTAAGGTCTTTTTCTCCAAAAAAAAAAAAAAAAAAAAAAAACCCAAATCTCTATAAAATAGCATTAAATAATCAAATTAAATTCTATAAATTATATAGAACCTAAATTTTATGTAATTCATAGAAAAAAATTGATGAAATTAGCAGTGAAAAGAGTATTTTAACTCATGAAGATTCTTTTAGAGTTAATTATTTCATGTATGTAGTAGATCAACCAATTTCTTCAACTATGAGTAGATTTGAATAATTTCAATTGTATAAGAATATGTTTGGATTTTTATTTAATTTGAAAATATTATCATCATTAAGTGATGATGCTTTAAAATAGTGTTGTGTTATTCTTGAAAAATCTTTAAAACATAATGTATTTTTTGACATTGAAGGTGTAGATTTATTTTCAAAGTTAAAAATTTTAATAGAAGTATTATTTCAAAGTGAAACAAACACCCTACTTGGTTTACTTAATTATCTAAAGAAAATTAATTCTTTTCTAAATGCTTATATTGCTTATAGAATATTATTAACTATACTAGCGAAGGAAGTTTTTCAAAGTTAAAATTAATAAAATCTTATTTAAGATAAGCGATATCTTAAAAAAAATAAATAAATATGTTAGCTATATTATTTATTGACAAATACTATATATTAGCTAAATTAGAGTATAAAGATTTGATTACTAATTTTGCATCTAAGAAGGCTAAAAAAAATTGATTTTAAATAAAAAATTTCTATTTTAGAATTTTTATTGTACTTTTTTCCTGTAATTATAATTAATTTTACAACTCCATTATTTGAGACTCTTGATTAATATACATATTATGACCACATTAATTAATTTAGTTTCTAATTTTTAACTCAATTCTTTAACCCTTTTTAACTTATAATTAATTAAACTAAGGACATTAAAAAAAAAAGTTAATTTAAAAAAAAAAAAAAAAAAAAAAAAGGCAGAATCTACAAGTGGCGATTACTTCAGCAATTGACAAAGTGGGAAAAGTATATAATTAATATTGAAAGATGCAGGGGAAGAAGGGAGTTCTTAGGGACCACTGCAAACGTATAATGGCACTTTCATGGTTTAAACAAAGAGTGGTGCTTCTCTTCCACTAGCAGACATCACCAAATAAAGTGCATCTGTCTTTGGTTTTCCCATAATTTTACCCCTTTTTTTCCTTTCCAACCCCTTTTTTTTTTTTTTTTTTTCCATTTCTTTATTTTTCTCCCACAATATTCACTAGGTCAACATTTTTTTTTCCTTTTTCTTGGTTAAATAATAATTTTTTTTGTTTTTTCTTCATTTTATATTATTATTATTATTATTATTATTAAATAAAATAAAATAATTTCTAAACCAATATACTCAGAGAAACTTATAATTTAAATAACATGCATATATATTTTATTTTATTGTAAAATTACACTTCTTATTATATTTGTACCTAAATGCTAATTTTAATGTAAATGTAGCACCTTTTTTTTTTTTTTTCTTTAATATTGGGAGGAGAATTTTAAAATTAGTCAGATTATTTATTTTTTAAAATTGATAGTAAAATTATAATTAAATATAAATAAATCTTGGAGATAAATCTATTATATATGCTTGACCCTGTCAAATTTTGTTTTTATATTTGAAACATAAGATTTTGTTTATTAATTTTATTTAATTGTGATGTTGAAAAATTAAATTTGATACTTACCTACTTGCTTGGATGTGTTATTAATCATTCGTGTCAAGGGTACGTAGAACTCAAATTATATGATCATTTTTTAAGCAGGCTACAATATTAATGGAGTAACCCATCTCAATCACAAACCTCATTTATTTATTTAATTAATTAATCTCTCTCTCTCTGTTGACCTATATATTATGTTTTAATTATACTAGTAAATTCTTTTCAAGATAAATAAAATAAAATAATACTAGTAAGTTTAAGTTAAGTATTAATCATGAAATATATAATATTATATATTTCATTTGAGTGGTTCAACTTATATTAAAATATTTACGAGTAATTCGCGCTTATTCCTATTAGAATCAGTATACACAGTATTTTCAGAGTAATTTAAGTGTCAATCAATATTAAATCTTATTTTCAAGTAAGTCTAAAAATTGTATCTAAAATTATAATTTTATTAAATTAAATTAAAAATCCAATTTCTTAAAAATGTATTAAAATGAAAAATAGATTCAGATTGAGAGAGAACAAGCCATTTTCATTATTAATTAATTAATTAGCATCCATACATAAGTGCACCATTATCATTTTTTTTTAACATGGTTTACAAATAACTATTAATTAATATTGTCTTCATTATAGCTCATCATCATGTAAAATATTTGTGGGGGCATATCAATGGAGTTGATGGGCTAATTAATGGCATATATATCTTCTCTCTCTCTCCCCGTAACTATTGTCTGTCTGCAGATAATCTTACTAGGTCTTCTTCAAAGTCAAGCAGCAGCCACAGTTTCAGTTTTCCTAGAAGAAGAAGCAGCTTTGGAGCTTGATGATGATGATGCATGGCGATGATCTTCTCTCTTAACATTAATACTACTACTGCAGTTTTCTTTTCTCTCATCATGCTTCATCTGTTTTTCTCTGCACTCTAGACTACAAAATGCTGTGTCTCCCCTGTAATATTATTAAATTAAATTATTAATTTACTCAAATATCACCGCTACAATAAACTCAATTTATATATAACTTTCAAACTAAAAAAAAAAAAAAAGTAAAAGAAAATTAAAAGAATATTCAAATTATATATATATATTTTTCTTGATTTAATTTCTATTTAAATTCGAATCTATAATCTCGTCATTTAAAATCAAGTTCAGTATCACGCAGGCATAAACTTATTTCACCATATACGGTAATATATCCGAAAAAAATATATACATATAGCTAAATTTAGGGGACAGACTAATTAATTAATTAATATCCAAAAACATTAAATTCGTCAACCAGAAAGTACAAGAAATTCAATCTTTTAATATTGAAATTATTAAAAGTTTCATATTGTGAACTTTTATATACGCAAGCAAAACAATCATAAAGATCAACGTTTCTGGGTATAATAATAACTATACATGTAGAAGCAAATCTTGAAAAAAATTAATAATAAGATTGATAAATATATAGAGTATAATACCTATACATGTAAATATCTCTGCCTGGAGCCAAGCGGCGGTTACAAAGGCCACAAGTAGTCAAGAAATGAGGAGTTTCCAAGAAATCGGCGGAGCTTCTTCTATGATTAACGTTTCTGGGCGAAACCATGGCGGCTAAGAAACGGTCATCACCACCATCACCATGTAATAAACTATTCATGTTATTATAATTATAATATGGAGATGACCCTTGTTCTAATACTAATCCATGAGCTTGATGTGGATCTCCGATCATCTGGTGGTTCTGATCAGACGACGGTTCAATTGTATCCATGTTGGGAAGATCAACTGCGATGCCAGTTATGCTTGTTGTTCTTTTGATTTGTGGGCGTGGACGCTTACCTAGCAACATGTTCTTGTTTTTTGTTTTGAGAGAGAGAGAGAGAGAGAGAGAGAGATTACAAACAGACAGAGAGAGAGAAAATGGAAGGTAAGGAGAGAAGATAAACGGAGGAGTGGGAAAGGAGACCAAGATCGAATCTTGGCCGTTGCTTGCGGCACCGGGTCCTAACAAGTCCACGTCATCACTCTCTCTTCTTTGCTTTTTAATGCTCCCATTGCCTTGGCTCTCCTACCTATACCTCTATTTATTTATTTATTTATTTCTTAGCTTTCATTTCTTTTCTTAGCTTTATATTTTCTCAAAGTTTGCAAATCTAACTCTTATTCTTATATATATATATATATATATATACACCGGAAGTGTTTGACCTTTCTGTATGAAATTGGTGCTATACATTTCAATGAAAATAATAAACTCAACATTAGTTATTAAACTTAGTCGGAGAAAAGATGTAATTCCATTTAACTTGTAAATTAATTTGAAAACACTTTTCTTATTAGAAAAAAAGTAAATTTAATATTATAAAATTAATAAATTAACTTTTATATTGATAACCACATGTTACAAACAAATCAAAGCCAATCAAAATTGATCTTATAAGAAATCTGCTATATAACTAATATATTTATATTTTAAATAATTCATATAATCAAGGTACATATAACGAATATGTTTATTTTTTAAATAATTCATATAATCAATTGTACCTATTATCAATTTCATTTCAATCAATCGATCTGCAAATTAAATTAGTTTCATAATGTAATAATAATAAGGTGATGCCACTTTATTAGTGCATATCAAGATTTAAATCTCAATAAATACTAAAAAAAATAAAAATCAAATCATCATTATATAATATAACTTAGTTTCTTAAGAGTGCATTAAAATTTTTATTAAGATCAATTTAGTTATATTATTGAATAAAGGAAAATAACCATTCCTCATAACATTTATCCACAATTATATAAGAACTTCAATTTTTATAGTGTTATATATTATTAGTTTTGTAAGAAAACAATATTTTAAATTTTCAAGAATAAATTTATTTAGCTTATTATTTTCTATCAAGTTAAAATGAGTCATATTTTGGTCAAGTTAATGAATTAAATTCAAAATTGGTAGATGAATCAAACGGAATAATTTTCAAAGGATTCAAGTAATTTCATATTGCATATAATTTTAAAAAGATTACTAATTAGATTAGAATGAAAGATTTAAACCAAGACATTTCTAACAATATTAATACTTCATTCTTTTATTTTTTTTATTAAGTTTATTATATATATATATATATATATATATATATATATAGACACACAATACCTTACGGTGACTTTTATATTAAGTACTAATAATAACAATAAAAAATAAGTGGCGTTGTTGACAGAACAAAAATTATTAGGTTATAGATATTTTTCCCCATACAATTTGTAAAATTATCTTCATATTTAATGCTCTTAACTTAGGTTTTACATTTTTAGAAATATTCTTGCTAACTACAGCTATATTCTTCTCTGTTATATCAATTTTCACAGATAATTTCTGAAAAATAAATATTAATTTTTTTATAATATGTAATTTTTTTTTTAAATATAGTACTTATTTATCTCGTCCTATTAGTTAATAATTTTATCAATTAGATTAAGAATTTTAAATTTTAACAACTAAATTATTAAATAATTTATATCAAATTGAAAGTTTAAATGTTTCATAGATGATCGTTTTCCTAATTATTATTTTATTTTTAATTTAGTTAATTTATTTTAATAAAAATTTTGTAAGATGTTTGATATTATTTGGGGTTCTTAAAAGAAAAATTAGTTGATATTAATATCATTGACGATATTTGTAAACTATAAACTTAAGGTTTTTTAAAATATATATATAATGAGAAATGAAATATATTTTTTAATTTTATTTGCAGAATTTGATATTCACTATAATATATGAATACATAACGCATTATGATAGCTTGTAAAATGATTTACTTTTACACCTAAGAAATCAGTAAAAAAAAAATTTATTTTGAATTTTTAATAATTTATAGTCTTCAAAAATGATTGCAATTTATTTTTGTTTTTATTTAGTATTAATGATTTTATGCACATGAATATATCTTTCATGTATGTCTGTGTGGAGTGTACCATATTTATTGAAAAGAAAGAATGCAGTTACTAATTATTAATAATAATTTTAAAGATATATAGAAAATTTTAATACATTAAATATATGAACAGTTATATCTATACAAAAGTTAATAAGAAAACTTAGGGTGCATACTAGAGCTGAGCATGGTTCGATCTGATTCGAAAATTTAAAAATTTTTAGAGTTGGATTGAATTTTGAGAATTTTAATTTCTAAGGATCCAGAATTAGAACCAAAATAAAAAAATCTCCGTATTGTATTATTCCGAAAATTTTAGGACAATACAGATTGGATACATTATTTCGGTTTTAATCCAATCCAAAATGGAGATTCGAAGAAAATGCATTTAATAATTAATTTCTTATAACTAACTGTACAGTTTTAAATTTTATTTTTTATGCAATTTGGGTTTAATAAATTAATATATTATATTAATAATTATAATATATTATTAAATGATTATATTAATAAATTAATACATTATGTTAATATATATAATTATATATCAAAACTATATATTAGAATTTTGGAGATTTTAATTTCTAAAAATCCAGAATCAGAAACGAAATAAAAAATTTCATATTGTATTGTTCCAAAAATTTCAGGACAATACAATTTGGGGATCAGTTACATTATTTCAGTTCCAGTCCAATCTAATACAATCTAAAATGGAGATTCGAAAAAAATACATTTAATAATTAATTTCTTATAACTAACTGTACAGTTTTAAGTTTTATTTTTTATACAATTTGGGTTTGATAAATTAATATATTATATTAATAATTATAATATATTATTAAATGATTATATTAATAAATTAATACATTATGTTAATACATATAATTATATATCAAAACTATATATTAATTGTTTTTGTGATATAATTATATATATTACTTAAAGTTAACACATAATTTCTTATAATTAATTTCTAACTTTTTTATATAAACTATTAATTATCTATTATAAGTATTTTCTTATTGATAATCTATCACACAAATGTTAATTAGTAAAAAAATACTTTCCAATATTTTAATATTAGATACCAATAAAAGTTAATTAATAAAAAACTTTATTAATATCACATAAACTTTATTAGTACATTATACTTTCTTATTATCACTCATTAATTGGTCATAACATATATTAAAAGTTTTTATTCTAAAATATATGAGTAGTGAATTTAAAAATTTTTAATTGTAATATTTAGTTATATCTTAGTATTATTAAAACTTAATCTGCATTATATTATTAATTTTCATTGATATAATTTTAATGAATCTAATATTTAAGTAAATTATATAAATATTAATAGTTATTTTCCATTGAGTTAAGGTATATATATTTTTAATTATAGATTTATAATTCATTTAAATTTTATTTTCATATAATCTTAATATAATTTGATAATTGCTTTAATGACATATATAATCTTATAATTTTTGTATTATCTATATATTATTCAATTAACATTATTTATATATTATAAATAAAAAACTAAAAAATTTTGGTTATTTTAGTCTAATTCAATTTCAGTACAGTTCGGATCAGTTTGGTCTAATTCTTAGGCCGGATATACGTTAATCTCCAAAACCGTATCAAAATATTTTTCTCGGTCTAATTTGATTCAGGAAAAGTCAAAAAGTTAACAGTTCGGTCTAATTTTGTATATTTTCAGTCCGGTTATTTAGTTTAATTCAGAATTTTTAATTTCTGTACTCAAACCTAGTGCATACTATATTAAATAGAAAAAACATGTATGTGCATTGTGTAATAAAGGTATTGTTATCTTTACACCTAGAAAAACAATGGATACGTTCATTACAAAAAATTTAAAATACCAATTAGTAATTGGTTTAATGTGTAACAAATAGTTATATAAAGAATAGCTAATGTTTTATTTAGTTATGGAAAACAAGGTTTGTTTTCTAAAATATTATTTCTGGAAAATAGATAACCAGAATTTAGTGTTTAGTTATCAAAACTTTCTAAGTGAAAATTTTGAAAATAATTTTTTAAAATTTTCAAAATTACACTATATTATGAAAAGTTATTTTATGATGTTTTCACTTAATTTTTTTTAAGCTAAAGAGATATGGCAAAAAATAGTTATTTATTTAATGTACAAAAGGAATCTTAGAAATGAAAATAGAAATGGAGGAATAGAAAAATTTATAAATGAAAAGAAATCTTTAACATTATTATTTTACTTTTAATTTAAAAATAAAAAAAAAGAAAAATTTGAAAATAAAAAATAAAAAATATTTTTTATAACTAAACAATACCTAAGAATTTTCCTATCACTTATCTCAAAATGTTAGCATCAAACTTGGTCGTACTGTTCAACAATTTCACAAAAGTAATATACTAACTAAACTAAAACTCATTGCTGCATTTGAAAACAAAAATTCACGAAGATTCTATTAAAACATAAAGAACAATTATAGAGAATAAAAAAAAAAAAGAATAGAAGCAAGAATAAATTTTTGTGTTTTATTTTATTAACTATAGTAACTATTTATAAGTGTAAAAGGTTACAGAAATAGGATCAAAGATATAGTCCTATTTATATAAGAAAACTATCTATAGAGATAGTGATAGACATTCAATCATATCATACTACTCAAATATTATCATTAATATTATCACAACACTCCCCCTTGAATGTCTATTACAAAGAATACGACTCGTTAAAATCTCACTAAGGAAAAACTTTATGGGAAAAAATTTTAGTGAAGGAAAAAAAGTATACTATTTTTGTAGAGATTTGCAATGACACTGCCTCGTTAAAAATCTTATCAGGAAAATCCAATAGAACAAAACCTAGATTAAGGGAAAAAGAGTACAGTGCACTAAAATCTCCCCCTTATGAAAACATGATTTATATCAAATATCTCTTAGTCGACGCATGTCAATTTTGTTGACTAACTTCTCAAATGTAATTGTAGGAAGTGCTTTTGTAAACAAATCTGCCAAATTATTGATAGATCGAATTTGATGAACATCTATAACTCCTTGATTTTAAAGCTCATGTGTGAAAAAAAAAAAAAAAAACTTTGGCGAGATGGACTCGGTTCTATCCCTTTTAATGTATCCTCTCTTGAGTTATGAGATACAAGTATTATCTTCATATAGCACTGTTGGATATTCTTTATCAAATTGAAAATCACATGTTTCTTTGATATGTTAGACCATAGACTTCAACCATATGCATTCTCTACTAGCCTCATGAATTGCTAATATTTCAGCATGATTAGATAATGTGGCAGTCAAAGTTTGCTTATTAGAATGCCAAGATATAGTAGTGCCATCATATGTAAACAAGTAACTTGTTTATGAGCGAGCTTTATATGGATCAGATAAATATCTAGCATCTGCACATCCGATTAATTCTGACTTTGAGTCATGCGAGTAAAATAAACCCATATCCAATGTACCATGTAAATAATGGAATACTTGTTTCACATCATTCCAATGTCTTCAAGTTAGTGAAGAACTATATCTTGCTAGCAAACTTATAGAGAATGCTATATCAGATCTTATACAATTAGCAAAATACATTAATGCACCAATTGCACTAAGATATGGTACTTCCAAACCAAGTATTTCTTCACCATTTTCTTGAGGACGAAAAGGGTCCTTTTTCACATCAAGGGATTTAACAATCATGGGAGAACTCGTTGGATGGGATTTATCCATATTAAAACGTTTTAATATCTTCTTAATATAAGCTGATTGATGAATAAAAATCCCTCTAGATAAATGTGCGATCTATAGGCCAAGATAGAAATTTGTTTGCCCTAAATCTTTCATTTCAAATTCATTTTTCAAATAAGTTATTGTCTCTGTCAACTCTTCAGGAGTCCCAATGATATTTATATTATCAATATAAACTGCAATTATAGCAAAACCAAACTTTGTTTTCTTAATGAAAACATATGGACAAATTGAATTGTTAGTATATCCTTCTTTCAAAAGATTTTCACCAAGATGATTATGCCACAGTCCAGATTATTTTGGTCCATACAAGGATCTTTGTAGCTTAATTGAATACATTTCTTGAGGTTTTGAGCTACATGCTTCAGTTATTTTTAGTTCTTCAGGGACTTTCATATATATATATATATATATATATATATATATATATATATATATATATATATATATATATATATATATATATATATATATATATATATATCATTATCAAGTGATCCATACAAATATGCTGTAATGACATCCATAAGTTGCATATTAAGTCTCTCTAAACTTGCCAGGTTGATTAAAAATCTAAATATAATTGCATCTACAACTGGAGAATAAGTCTCCTCATAATCAATACCAGGTCTTTATGAGAAGCCTTGTGCTATAAGTCGTGCTTTATATCTTACAATTTCAATTTTCTCATTATGTTTGCACACAAAAATCTATTTATAGCCTACTGGCTTAACATTTTCAGGAGTTAGAATAATAGGCCCAAGGACTTGGCATTTTTCTAATGAATTTAATTCTGCATGGATTGCATCTTTCCATTTTGGCCAATCATCTCTATGTCGACATTCATTAATGGACTTTGGTTCAATGTCCTCATTTTCTTTTGCAATATTAATTGTTACTATATATGCAAATACATTGTCGACAATAGTTTCATTTTGGTCCCATCTCTTTCCTAAATTGACATAGTTGATTGAGATCTCTTTGTTATCATTTTCAAGTACCTAAACCTCTTATGGAGTTATTTGCTCATCTATATCAACTATTTCTGTTACAAGTTCTTTAGGAGCATCAATAGTTTGGGAATTATCACTTAGTCTATTTTGTTTCCTTTTCTTTTTTGGATTTTTATCCTCGGAACCGAGTGGCCTACCACGCTTCTAGTGTGTCATAGACTCATTTGCTATATTATTAACATGTTCCACTAGGACATCAATTCTAATTGAAGCATGTTCAGCTAGAATATGAGATTTAGTAACTCTTTTTGGATCACAAAATGCATCTAGCAATTAGTTTGTTATACTTTGCAAATGAATGATCTTTTGAACTTCTAATTCACATTTTTTTCTATAAGGATCAAGATGATTTAACAATGGCTCATTCTAAATAATTTGTTTCCCTAATTGCCTGTTCTCTCCCCCCAATTTAGGAAACAAAGACTCATTAAAATGACACTTATTAAATCTCGTAGTAAAGACATCCCCCGTTAATTGTTCAAAATATTTAATTATAGAAAGGGATTCATATCCAATGTATATTCCCAATCTCCTCTAAGGTCCCATTTTTATGCAATGTGGGAGATCAATGGGGACATAAATGACACATCCAAACATTCTCAAGTGGGATATATTTGGCTTTTGGCCAGAAACCAACTGTAATAGTGAAAATTTATAATAACTAGTTGGCCTAATGTGTATAAGAGTTGTTGTATGTAAAATTGCATGTCCCTAAAAAGAAATTGGGAGGTTTGTTTTCATAAGGAATGATCTAACTATTAATTGGAGATGTTTAATAAGAGATTCTACTAGACCATTTTGAGTATGAATATGAGCTATAGGATGTTCAATAGTTATTCCAATTGACATACAATAATCATTAAAGGCCTTAAATGTAAATTCACTAGTATTATTATGATGTGAGGCTTCGCTCGAGCACTAGCCCAATCCACTAGAGGGAACCAGGATGCTCATTTGGGTTTAGACTCACGATGAAACCCTAAGGTTCGAATTTGGTTGATTTTGAAAGTGATTTTGGGAGTCGCCACCTTAATTTATTTTTAAATAGGAAAATTAAGGAAAAACCCAATTTTGACTCTAATTCATTAATTTTCATTTAATTTGCCCAATAATAAAAATTACTAGCCTTCGAATCAGGTTGAGTTTGGGGACGAGGTTTTTGGTTTTAAATAATTTAAATTTGGTTCTTAAGTTTAATTTGACTTGAAAATTGGATTTCATGAATGACATTTATAAGATGATATTAAAGAAAATGCATGAATATGGCATAACATGAATGCATGGTGAAAATAAAATATTCACAAATTAATTTAAAAAAAGGGAAAGGGGATTGATTGAGATTTGGATTTGAGGTTTGGATTTAGATTCTAAACGTGTCTACGTACCCCATTGAATGAGGATCAAAATCCACGTAATTTGTTCCATGATTAAGTGGAGGGGTTTAGAAGTTGTTCAGATCGATTGATCCGATTTGGGTTTGAGAGAAAAAGGCTGATACCTTGACTTTTAGTGGGCGGAGGGTTTTACCGGACCGAAGTGCTGTTTTATCAGAACTGGGTGATTGAATGGATTGGAAGATTAATTAATTAATTAAAATAATTAATTAAATAATTAATATGATGAAAAGGATGGATGGATTAATTAATTAAAAAGATTAATTAATTGAGTGATTAATTAAAAAAAGAGTTTTAGTTAATTAAAAAGATTAATTAACTTGGTTAGGGTGAGGTATTTAATTAATTTAAAAGATTAATTAATTAATTAGAGATTATTGGATGGAGAAGAAGAGAGGAATTTGAGGATAGCAATCTACTCAAATTCAAGGGGTGTAGAGAAATGAGGAAATGGGAAGCCTATTTATAGGCAAATGGAGTTGAGAGTAGTTTAGGTAATGAAAATGTGAAAAGACCATGAAGAATAAGGCTAGAAATGGCTGAAAATTAGACTGAAAGGGGTAAAAGGGTCATTTTTTGCATAAATAGGGCCCACAAGGGTCAAAAGCTCGCAGAATCTAGTGCGGCGCCGCATCAGGCTTGTGCGGCACTGCACCAAGCTTATGCGGCATGCGGCGTCGCACAGGTCTGACGCGGCACCGCACGCCTGCTGTGCAGCATGCCATGTGGCGCTGGAATGTTTTTTGAGGTTTTTTTTTTTTTTTTTTTTTTTTTTTTTTTTTTTGAGATTAGTTGTTTGTATAGAGTTTGGAAAATTTGGACGTCTAGTGGCAATCTAATTGAAGGCTAAACTCAACAGCTCCACGTAGCGTGTTATAGTCAACAAGTGTTGAGGCTGCATTTGCATGATGAGAGTGCAAAATTGAGGGTTCACACATGATGAATTGTCTTAATAGCATAATCTTGAAACTATGCTCTTAATTGAATTATTTGAGCAAGTAATCTAGCAAATGCTAGATTTCGAGATGATAATAAACATATATGTGACCATCTTGTTAATGCATCTATCCTCACCATAAAATATTTAAATGGTCCACATGGTGGATGAATTGGTCTACAAATATCACCTTGTATACATTCCAGAAATTTAGGTGATTCATTTTGAATTTTTCTTAGTGAATGCCTAATATTCAACTTTCCTTGAGAGCAAGCTGAACACAAAAATTCATTCCATTGAAGAATCTTCTAGTTCTTCAATGGATGGCTATTTGAGCTCTTAATAATTTTTCGCATCATTGTTCATCCAAGATGACCCAATCGATCATGCCAAATAAGAAAAGAATTTGGGTTAGTAAACTTCTAGTTTACTACCACATTTGTTTCAATTGTACATATATATGTGTAATATAAGCCAGATGAGAAAGTAGGTAGTTTCTCTAATACACATTTCTTACTCATTACAAAGGTTGTGATATAGAGATATTCAATATTTCCAACATTTGTAGTCTCAATATAATATCCATTTTGGCGGATATTTTAAAACTAAATAAATTTCTGTGAGATTTGGGAGAAAACAATGCATTTTTAATAAAAAAATATGTCCCTCCAGGTAGTAATATATTAGCTCTTCCTGAGCCTTCATTATTCTTTTACTATCAGATATTGTATTAACATAAGTTTCTTCCATTGTTAGGTGAGAAAAATATTTCTTATCTTTTAAAATGGTCTGCATGGTTGCACTATCTCCAAGGCATAAGTCTGCATCATTTGTTCTTTCTCGTACTAATGATTGAGCAGGATCCATAATATCTTCACAAAGATAAAACATATTTGTAAGAAACAACTCAATGTAAATCATTGATTTAAAATTAATGCAAAAATACTTAATAAATAATTCACCAATACTTTAAACTAGTGTTTAAATTGAAAACATAAATCAAACTAAGGTAACTAAAGAAAACACATAAATTTAGGCATTTACATTGCCATCACCAATCAAATGATCAATTTTTCCTTTAGGATTCTTAAAGAAATTCGATATATCTAAATGTGTGATATCAATAGAGTCATCACCAAAAACATCATCATTTTCTCCCAAATTTGCTTTTACATTATTGTCTTTCTTTTTCAAGGACTCTGGATAAAGAACAGCAAGATACTTTGGCATATGATAATGACGAGACTAATGCCCTTTCATGTCACATCGATAGTATTGATTTTTTGTATTTTGCTTTAATCCATTATTCTCTTTCTCTTCATGATTCTTCCACTTTTGGTGGAAAGATGCATTATTATTTCTATGACCACTGTGATTGCTATTATTATGATTTCGGCCATAACCTCAACCATGTCCTCAACCACAATTATGTTTTTGTCCTCTTCCTCGTCCATGCCCAATATTATTATATGTTGTCTCATTCACTTCAGGGAATGGAGCAGAACTAGTTGGATGAGTTTCATGATTTTTCAATAAGAGCTCATTTTTTCGCTCAGTAACAAGAAGATATGAAAGTAATTTAGAATATTTTTTAAAACATTTTTCTAGATATTGCTACTGCAGGAGCATATTCGAGACATGAAAAATAATAAATATCCTAACATATCATGATCAGTAATATTTTCTCCACATAATTTCAATTTAGAACTAATTCTAAAAACTGCAGAATTATATTCACTTACAATTTTAAAATCTTGCAATAATAAATACATCCATTCATAATGAGCCTTTGGAAGGATGACCAATTTATGATGGTCATATCTCTCTTTCAAATAATTTCAAAGGACTAATGGATCTTTAATTGTCAAATATTCAAGTTTCAATCCTTCATGAAAATGATGACGAAGGAAAATCATTGCCTTAGAGCGATTTTGTTGAGATTCTTGATATTCATCTTTCATTGTGTGTCTAAGACCCATAGTGTCTAGATGTATTTTAGTATCTAGTATTCATGACAGATAATTCTTGTCCATTATGTCGAGGGACACAAATTTAAGTTTTGTCAAGTTTGACATTGTTTATACAAAAATAAGTAATATGTCAATTCATATCATAATTAAATCAGTTTTTTAAAAACTTATAGACAATGCATTTAGTTTTTTAGGAACATAAAATAATTCTTCAATGAATTAGGATATTAGATTTTAGGATACTTAGTTCTTTAGGAATTTAGGCTAAAATTCTTTAGAAATTTATACCTTAGTTATTTATTTAATCAGTTTTTCAGGAACTATAAATCATACTAGTTTCTTCAGGAATTAGAATTTAAAATATAGTGCTAGTTTTTCAGAAACTAGAATTTAAAATACAGTATTAGTTCTTTAGAAACTATAATTTGAAATAGGGTGTTAGTTCTTCAGGGACTAGAATTTACTTAATGAAAATTAAATAACATCAAATAATAATTTTTTTCTTAAAAATGATGATCAAATTAAAATAATGACATAATAAGAACCGAAAACATGTTTATAAGACTACAATAAAAAAAAAAGATTTAATGCACCATAAAAAAAATGATTTCATGCATTGTTTTGCATGTTAACATAATTGTTTTATATGTTATTAAAATGTAAAAGACAATTCATATCAAATAATAAATAAAAAAACGATTTCATTGTTGAAAAAAAACATGCTTGCCCATATCAAAAAGATAAAAAAAACATATATTTAATTTCATTGACACAATAAAATAAATACATTTCAAACATATATGCGTATTAAGTCATAGGCATATATTTTTTTGAGAATATATATGATTCATACGTCATTCGAGATGAGAAAAAAATACCTTAGGAAAAAATGGTAGAGCAGATTCGTGCTGATAACGTATTATAAAATAAAGAACAATTATAAAGAATAGAGAAAAGAGACATTAGAAGAGAGAATAAATTTTTGTGTTTTATTTCATTGACTATAGCATCTATTTATAGGTGCAAAAGATTATAGAGATAGGATCAAAGATGGAGTTCTATTTACATAAGAAAACTATTTATAGAGATAGTGATAGACATTCAATCATATCATACTATAATATTATCATCAATATTATCACAATAGATTCAATTTAGTTTGCATTTAATTTTATCAATTCTTACGTTTGAAAATAATGTAAAAGGTAGACTTAAAATATTTTTATTAAAAAAAATTCAAACAAATGAAAATCAAAAAATAAGTCATTTTAGAATTGATTTCACAAAAATTCAATTCAAATTAAATAAATACCCTTCTAATTTATATTTTAAACTTTTGAATTTGTGTTATAATTATTAATTTTTTTTAACCCAAACCAAACCAGAGTTTTATTCATTCAAGTCAACAACAAGTACATGCTCTACATACAGAGAAGGCACATGCCAAACTATAAGACCAGCATTTAAACATGTAGCTCTAGCAATTGTATGAGCCACACAATTTGCTAGTCTTTTAAAAAAACATACAAAATATGAAGAATCTATAGCAAGGAGAGAACGACAATATGAAATCAACATTCCAAATTCAGAAAAATCATCAATGGAGGAGTACAAGGTGTCCACCACCCTTTTACAATCTGTAATAGCTTCTCTAAGTGAAACCACCTTAGCTTTTAATGGAGATATTAGAACTGTAATAGATTTTGACATTGCAAACTCCATAGTGCCAGAGGAATTACATAGAACACAACCAATGCCAATATATGATTCATGCCTAAAGGCTGTAGTGTCTACATTGCATTTAACATAACCCAAAAGTGGTCTGGACCATTTAGAAGTTGCAGCAATAGGAGGAACAATACCAGTGTGTTGGATGGTATTGTTAGTCATTTTTCAGTCATGAAGAAATGACAACCCCCTACGAATAGTATGTAAATTTGACAAAGGAGCAACAGATGATAATTTTTCATTCCTTTGATGCCACAAACTCCATAGAATGACAACAACTTCTTCCATCTAAGCACTAGAAAGTAAATGCCATAATGAAAACACATAGTCAGTAATAGAGTTATCACCAACACTTGGTAAATGATAACTAGCTTCGAGCTAACATCCTTTAGCAAATTCACAATAAAAAAACACATGTAAGGCATGCTCATAATCACAACCACATATAACACAGTCAGTTTGGACATTTAAATTGCGCTGGAAAATATTAACCCGCAATGGAAGACAATTTCTACAAAGCCTCCAAACAAACATCTTGAGATGTGGTGGAACATCTAATGACCATATTTTTGACCAGTCACTAGGAATAGTAGCAGCTCCATCTTGCAAATCCATTGCTAATCTATAAGTTGATTTAACAGTATAGAGTCCCTTGTTATTATAATGCCGGATAAGCTTATCTCGCGAGGAGTTAGATGATAGTGAAATATATAGAATACGGGAGACGTCCATAGGATTAAATAAACTTTCCAAAAGCTCTACATCCCATTCATGGACATTTGGAATCCATAAATTTGCAACCTATAAAGATTCAAATCCAGGAACAATAGGGGAAGACAAATAAAAATTATCATTATCTTTGAGCCATGGGTCGGTCCAAATATTAACAGAAGAACCATCACCAATTTGCCACCTACAACCAGCTGTAAGAATAGGAACCGAAGGCCAAACACTTTGCCAAGTATAACCTGGATTATACCCCAATAAGGCAAATAAGAATCCCTTTCTAGGGTAATATTTAGCTTTGATAATGCAACTAACAAGAGTGTTTGGGGCCAAAAGAAGGTTCCAACCATGCTTATCTACCTTAGCACTATTAAATTGATTTAAATCATGAAACCTAACACCTCTATGTTCCTTTCTAATACATAAATGCTCCTAGCTAAACCAATGAATCTTCCTACCACTTTCACCATCCTTAGAACCCCACCAAAAGGAGTTCATCATCCTCTTTAGCTCTATAATCAAAGATAAAGGAAGCAAGAAAGTACTCATATAGTAAGAAGGAAGAGCTTGAGCCACAGATTTTAACATGGTTTCTCTACTCGGCTGAGACAACACCTTAGAATGCCAACCTTAAAGCCTACGCCATAATCTATCTTTCAGAAAACCAAAGACCAACCTCTTATTACTCCCAATAAATGAAGGGAGACCTAGGTACTTACCCATATCTAGAGGAGTGGAAAGACCCAAGATAGAGGAAAGAGAGCCCTTTACAACATTATCAACATTGTGACTAAAGACAACCCTCGACTTCAAGAAATTATCCCCTTACCCTGAATACCTCTCATAAAAAGCCAATAAAATTTTCAACTCCCTACACTCATCCCTTGAAGCGACAAAAAAGAGAAAACTATCATTAGCAAAAAAAAAAAAAAAATGAGACACACTTAGAGCGCCTCGATAGACCCTCACACCATGAAACCTACCTTCCACTTCAGCTTTTTAAAACATAACTGAGAAAACTTCCGCACATAAGATATAAAGGTAAGGCAAAAATGGGTCACCCTGCCTTAAACCATGAGTAGGAATAATAGGACCAACCACATCACTATTCACAGGCATTGAATAATGAACAGTAGTGACACAAAGCATGATCCACCAAATAAACTAAGAATGAAACCCTATCTTATACATCATAGCCTCTAAATACTCCTAGTTTATCTTATCATAAGCCTTACTGATATCTAACTTCAATGCCACCAAACCTTTATTACCCCTAGTATGCCTTTTCATATAGTGAATAAGCTCAAAGGCAGTGAGAACACTATCAGTTATAGAATGACTAGGAATAAAGTTGATTGTGATGAAGAAATAAATTGATTAAGAACATCTTTCAACTGATTAGCAAGGACCTTAGCCAAAATTTTATAAATAACATTGCATAGAGCAATTGGTCTAAGGTCCTTTATGCTAGATGGAGCATCACATTTAGGCATTAGCATAATATTAGCATCATTTTAGGAGGAAGGAAATTCACCAAAATAAAACCAATAAGAACAAGCATGAAAAATATCATTACTCAATTAAGACTAGAACAGTTGATATAAAAGTCAGGTTGAAGCCATCCAGACTAGGAGATTTGTCAGGATGCATCTGGAATAAAGCCCGATGAAACTCATCAATAGTGAATGGCTAAATCAAATTGTCATTGTGAACATCGTCAACCCGATGCACATGAAAGAGAAGCCCTATGTCAACTTGCGAATCAGTCCTCCCAAAACTCTATTAAAAATATTAACAAGTAAGGGCACATAAACTAGGCTGATCATCAATAAAAATACCTGCATCATCTCTTAGATGTGAGATTTTATTATTACACCTATGTATGGGAGCCATTGCATGAAAATACTTGGAATTCCTATCCCCTCCCTGGAGCGAAAAGCACTTAGCTCATTGCTTCCAAAATTCTTCCTCCCGCAATAATAAATCACCAAATTGGTGTTAGAAGATTGAAAAAGAGCAATATCATTTGGATTCAAAGACCACTGCAACCTCTTCATTTGACGTTTACACTGCTGTATATTTTTTTTAAACTTATTAGCCACCCACCTACCCCATTTAGATAAGGCCTGAGAACAATATTGAAGCTTATCAATCATATTTTGCCCATCAGAGGAGTTCCAAGAATGAAGAACAACCTCCTATAAACCCAGCTCATAGAGGCATTTATTCTCAAATTTAAATCTAGACTAATAAAGCCGATGAGGAGAAGAACCCTCAAAGAACAAAATTGGTCTATGATCAGAAGTGGGAACCAATAAATTATGTAAGAAAGCTGTCGGAAAAAGATGGAGCCATGATAAGGAAACTAACGCCCTATCTAATCTTTCTTCAACTCCATAAGTTGACCCTTTACCACGACTCCAAGTAAAATTTTACTCTTTTAAGGGCATATCCACCAACAAGCAATCTAAAATAGCAGTCCGAAAAGCTTGGAAAAGCCAAGTTAGATGTGGAAAAGAACCATGTTTATCAGACTCATACAATAAGTCAATAAAATCCCCTATGCAACACCAATGGACTGAAGATACTTGATATAGAGAGGGTAACAAATCCAATGAATCCCATCTTTTACTAAGTGCAGGATAACCATAGAAACTAGTAAAGCACCAAGAAACCATACCTACACTATGAACTTCAACATCAATAAAATTATTAGAGTAACCAAGAAGATAACAACTACTAGATCCTTCCAGAGCAAAGCTAAACCTCCACTATGACCCACACTATTTACACAAGAACACCCAACAAAGCCAAACCGAACCTGAAGTTCCTTAATCTTTACTAAAGAGACTAGAGTTTCCATTAGAAAGATAATAAAAGGCTTGGAGACTTAATTAGCTCACCCAATGCTAGAATTGACTGAGGGTTGCCAAGTCCTTAGCAGATCCAACTTAAACAAATCATGGCTCTCAGCAAGCTTGCTGAGTAGAACCCGCAGTTGAATTATCATTAGATGTAGAAAGTTCACCGTCCACCACCTCCATTAGAACTCCATCAACAATACCTTTGAGTTTTTGCAACTGAACCACTTTTTGTTTTTTCCTATCCTCAACTGAACCACTTTTTGTTTTTTCCATACTCTCCTCTTCTTTAACCAAAATGGCATCATCTGAATTAGGTGAATTAAGAGTAGGGTCCACTTGATTATGTATCTAGTCACGTGCAGGAGATGATGAATGCAACGTTCTAGCTATAACGGATTTCAAATTAACATTATTCCCCCCACAACTGCCTTATTCTTATCCACAAACACAGGAACAATTAGATTATGAGAATTCTCACCACCTATCTCCCTTGTAAACTTAGACTCTTTAAGCTAGCCTTCACCACCGGACGCACCAACACCCCTCTGTACTGGTGCTTTAAGGATTAGACCCTAGTCACATTCTCTTTTGCCCATAGGAGCCTCATAACCCTTGGAACAAAATCTCTCAGAATGACCATGAACACCACACAAATAACAGAAAGTAGGCAATTTTCATATTTAAAATTCACTGAAGCAGACTCCCTACCCTACCGTTTAAGTTTCTTTTTGCACTTTAAAGGATAACAACCATCAATGGATACTTTGATACACATATAATTCCTCCAAATACCAACATTATTATTAGGATCATTCTCAATAAAAGTACCAATAAAATCACCTAATTGCTTGCCCACCGACTTAGCCATCTAGCCAACTGGCAAATCATAAATTTGAACCCATAATGAAACATGGTGCAAAGGAACATCTTTTGCTAAATCACCTTGGCCTAGTTGATGAAAAAAAAAAAAAAAAACATAACCATCAAAAGTCCATGGGACATCTTCTAGAACTCATTTCATGTCTAGGTGATGATAGAATTTAAAATGGAATAATTGTGGATTGATCTTATAAATTGTAATACCTTTACCTGGATGCCATAGGGCAGCCATACGATGTTTCAAAGAGGGGAAATTAATGGTTTTATCAGTAAGGAAGCGACCCACTAGACAGTAGTCAATGCTGTCCCCCAATGAATCTTGTAAAGGAACATCACAATCCAGCTTCTCTTCTTCAGCATCATTAATGATAGTAAGGTTAATTGTTAATTGTTGAACAAACAAGGGTAATTAAAAAAATAAAATAAACTGAATATGTTATTGATTTTCCTCATTTTGGAACAATTTTTATAAAAGTTTTCTAACACTAAAATTGAATTGATATAAAATGATTGCTTCAAATGGAACCCATGTAGGTAATAATAAAATCCTACACTAATTTTATCAAACAAATAAAAAAAATAAGATTAATATATATATATATATATATATATATATATTGTGTGTGTGTATAAAACAAAATCTCAATTAAGATTGGTATTTAGAGTCTTAAATTGATTAATTTTTTAAGTGAGTTATTTTAGAACTTAGTTAATAGATATTTTCAAAATTGATAGCGAGTGATGTTGATAATGTGGTAGATTTGCACACTAAATTCCATTTCTCGGGGGATCAAATTGGGATACATCATGTTCATATGTAAAAGTATACATGCATGTATATACAAGGTTCAATTAGATACTAATTCGTAATTGTCTTTTTTTTTTTTTTTTTTAATAGTACAAGATAGATATGTAAAATATTGCATAATTACAATTAATTTGTATCAGATTTTAAATCAAGCCGAATTACTAAAATTGAAAATATAAATTGAGTTGACGGAGCATTTGATTGAATTAGTTGACAAAAAACACAATCTAGTCAATGACAAATTGGCACTATTCTACTTTCTGGTCTGTTTACGAATCCAATCTAAATAATTGAATCCCTAACAATATTCAAAAAATCTGCATAACTTCTTATAACATTAATCGAATAACAAAATATGAGATACCAATGTTACAAAATTCAACTCACCATAAAAACACCACAATATTAAGATTAAAAAAAAAAAAAAAAAAAAAAAAAAAAAAAAAAAAAAAAAAAAAAAAAAAAAGATAGATAGATATAAACTGAAGAGGTCCAAAATTACTCAAAAAGAGTAAATTTAAAGATTATTCATGAAAAAAAAAACAATATGAGGACAGAATAATCAGAATAAAATAAAAAAATTCAATAAATCTGAACAAATCAAAATCTCAAAAAAATAGAACATAAAATTTATATTCACTTCAAAAGAAGTAGGTATGGACTTTTAATAGTAAAAAAAGAAAAGAGAAGGGGGAAAGGTTGATCTGGACATTTTATTCGTAATTGATTTATTAAGAAATCTTTTTGCTAATTTTTCCTCGTTGAAGGTTGGAAGGCAAGTATATGCATAATAAATAATTACCAAACTTTTTTTTTAAACAGCTAGCACTTCTGGAAAATACAATTTCTGTAATCACTATATATATATTAGTGGAAAAAAATTGTTTACGTTTTCATTTTTTCTCTGAATTTCGATTTTTAATGAAATTTATTAGAGCTATGGTCGAATATACTTTTTTTCTACACCAATCAACCTGTTGTATACAGAAAGTAGGTTATTAAATATCCCGACCTATAATATTAAGTTCATCTCCTCCACATATTTATAGATGGATTCTTAATTTATGACTAAAAAAGTAATTTTATATTAAGCAAGACAATTACTGTAAGTTTACAATTGGGAAAGTATTAAATGAATCGGTGTATATATACGAGCTAATACGACATACTCCTTTATTAAACCGTAATGATTTTGTAAAGAAATTCGCTAATATATGTTATATATATAATATAGTTTGCTAGTTTTTATAACATATGCCTTGCACATGATTTTTTTTTTTCAATTTATAGATATTTTATATTAAAATAAATTATATATATTATTTATTAATATATAAAAAAATACATAAAAATATTTGTATATTTTAATAATAATACAGATATTTAGTCAATGTATAACAAATTATTAAAATGTGTGTATATATATATATATATATATATATATATATATATATATATATATATATATATATATATATATATATATATATATATATATATATATATATATATATATATATAAGAAATAAAAATAAAAGTGTACATTATAATAATATATTTAAATAAAAATAAGCTATAATGAAAGAAAAAAATTAAAGAATTAAGATATCATCGAGACACTGGCCGGGTCACCGGTTTAATTGTGTGGATCGTATGATTTTTTGTGAATAAGTTGTAAATCCGGTCTTATTACGAACTCAGCCGGGTTTAGTGCTCAGGACACCAAGTCGACCCTCTAGACTACGCTGGATTTAGTAAACTATGATTGGAGTCCAAACTGTTTGCTGGCTTACCTCGAGAAATCGAAGAATGAGCAATCTAATATATATTGTAGAATTCGGGTTAATTTCTACCAATAATAACAAATTCACCTTGAGAACTATTATCTAGGTGACTAGAGTGAAAACAATTGTACTAAAAATCACCCCAAGGTAAATTCCCAAGAAAGAATGGTAGGGTCACAATGGTCCAACTTAAAAACCATACTCCTTAGAGAGAATTTTACCAAGACAAGTAATTTTAATAGCACAATAATTTATAACAACTATACCCGACAATAGCTATTAAATAGACATAAAATAACATAAAGAAAACATTAGAATTTTAACGAGATTCGGTCAATTTTGCCTACATCCTCGAACACTACCAAAATAATATTTCACTAATTGAAAAAATATTACGAAAGAGAGAAGAAAAATAGAACAACTAAAAGTCTTAGAAGTAGGATGAGCTTTTGTTGTTAGGATAGATTTACAAATGAAATGGAAGCCTTTATTTATAACCTATTTTTGCCTTCCATTTCCCACATCTTACCGATGTGGGATTAGGAAATTATAGCCAAAATGGCTAAAAGTCAACAAATCTCCACCTTGGCGAATTTCCAAATCCCAACCAAATTTTCTCAATCTTCAATAGTGTCTTCTAATGCACTTTGAAGTGCCAAACTTCAATTTCTAATAATATTAATCAAGTCCAAATAGTGTTGGAACTTGATAGCTGTTACTACTTTTGTCAACATATCAGCAAGATTCTCAATGGTCCAAATCTTCTAGATTATGACTCCACCTTCTTCTAGAATCTCTCGTACAAAGTGATATCGAACATCAATGTGCTTTGTCCTTGCATGATAAACCTAGTTCTTTACTAAATGAATAGCACTCTGACTGTCATAATGCACTTTGATGTGCTTTTGTTCTATTCCCAGTTCACCAAGCAACCCTTGAAGCCAAATTGCCTCCTTCACAGCTTCTGTAACTACCATATACTCTGCCTCTGTAGTAGACAAAGCCACTGTTGACTGTAAAGTGGACTTCCAACTAACTGGTGCCTTTGCAAAAGTAAACACATAACCAGTAGTTGATCGACGCTCATCCAAATCACTTGCATAGTCAGAATCACAATACCTGACTACACACTGACCTTCTTGCTTGTCCTGTTGAAATACCAAACCAACATCTACAGTGTTTAGAATATACTGCAGAATCCATTTCACAGCTTACCAATGCTCCTTTCTAGGATCATGCATATACCTGCTTACAACCCCAACTGCTTGTGAAATATCGGGCTTTGTACACACTATTGCATACATCAAGCTACCAACAGCACTTGTATATGGTACTTTTGATATGTATTCCCATTCTGCATCTTTCTTTGGTGACATGGATGCACTAAGCTTGAAATGAGGAGCAAGTGGTGTACTAACTGGTTTTGACTTCTCATTCATGCCAAAATGTTTTAGTACCTTCCTCAGATATTCTTCCTGAGACAAACAAAGCCTCCCCAATTTTCTATCTCTTGAAATCTCCATACTAAGAATCTTCTTTGCTTCACCGAGATCCTTCATCTCAAACTCCCTGTTCAATTGAGTCTTTAATTTCTCAATTTCTGTCTTACTCCTAAAAGCTATCAACATATCATTAACATAAAGAAGAAGATATATATAGGATCCATCTGGTAGCTTGCGTAAATACACACAATGATCATATTTACTTCTCGTATACTTCTACCCTATCATAAACTTATCAAATCACTTGTACCACTGCCTTGGAGATTGCTTCAATCCATACAACGATTTTTCCAATTTGCATATCATCTTTTCTTTTTCAGCAACTTTGAATCCATCTGGCTGAATCATGTAGATTTCCTCATCCAAGTCTCTATGTAAAAATGCAGTTTTTACATCCATCTGAACTAGTTCCAAATCCAACTATGCTACTAAAGCCAACAAAATTATGATAAAGGAATACTTTACAACTGGAGAAAATACTTCATTATAATCAACTCCCTCTGTTTGACTGTAGCCTTTAGCCACCAATCTTGCTTTGTAGCGAACATTATCCTTGTCAGGAAATCCATCTTTCTTTGTATATACCCATTTGCACCCAATTGCCTTCTTCCCTTCGGAAGACTAGCTAGTTTCCATTTCTGATTCTTTTGAAGGGACTACATTTCTTCATTCATGGCGATCCTCCACTTTTTCTGTTCTAAACCTTGAACTGCTTCGTTAAAAGTGGTAGGAACATTATCAATTGCAATTGATGATGCAGAAGAGACCATGTCAACATAGAGTGCAGATTGTCTAATGGTCCTCTTTCCCTTTCTTAGTGCAATTGATTCATGTTGCTATATAGATTCTTGGGTCTGAACCTCTTCTTCATTTGACTCTTCTTCTACCATAGGAGAGTCATCATCAGTTTCTTTATTGGCTGGGACAATTCTGTTACCATCAAACCACTTGTTTGGAAGTACCCTCCACCAGCTGTGGATCGCTATCTGTCTGTTCTTCAGTTACCTTTTTCAACATGGTAGATTCATCAAAGGCAATATCCTTGCTAAAGATTACTTTCTTTGTCTCCGGACACTAAAGACAATAGCCTTTTACACCAGAGGTGATCCTCATAAAGATTGCCTTCTTTGTTCTTGGATCTAGCTTTGACTCCTTAACATGATAATATGCAGTGGAACCAAACACATGTAAGGAATCATAATTTATAGCAGGTTTTCCAAACCATTTCTCCAATGGTGTCTTACCACCAATAGCAGTTGATGGTAAACGGTCGACAAGGTGACAAGCATATACCAAAGTCTCAGCCCAAAATTCTTTGCCCAACCCAGCATTGGATAACATACACCGAACCTTCTCCAGCAATGTCCGATTCATATGCTCTGCCACCCCATTCTGTTGTGGTGTATTTCTGACGGTGAAATGTCTGACAATACCTTCATCTTCACAGACTTTTAAAAATGGATCATTTTTTAACTCTCCATCATTGTCTGTACAAAGACATTTGACTTTTCTACTTGTTTGAGTCTCTATCATCTTTTTCCATTTAAGGAAAATTCCCAACACCTCATCCTTCATCTTCATCGTATACACCTAAACTCTTCGGGAAAAATCATCAACAAAGGTAACATAATAGTGTTTTCCTCCTAAAGAAGTTATCTTGGAAGGCCCCCATACATCTGAATGAACATAATCCAAAATACTCTCAATATCATGAATTGTTGTTCCAAATTTCACCCTTGTCTTCTTCCCTTTGATGCAATGCTCACAAAAATTCAATTTGCAAGCCCGTGCTCCTTTCAGTAATCCTTAATCTGTAAGTAATTTCAAAGATTTTTCTCCAGCATGTCCCAAATGAATATGCCATAACCTGATTGCTTCTTACTCTTGATCATTAGTAGAAGCTAGCTCTTACTGCTACTGTCCCAACAATTGTACTACCCAGAAAGTAATATACATTGTTTCTTTTTCGAATTCCCTTCATTATCACAAGTGCTCTAAAGATAATCCTTATTATCCCATCCTTCGCTCTTACTTCTAAACCTTTTGACTCTAAGGTTCCCATAGAGATGAGATTTCTCATTAAATCCAGCACATAATGAACACCTGTTAAAGTTCTGATTGATCCATCCTGATTCCTCAAGCGAATTGAACCAATCCCATGTGTGTCAAGAGGGGAATTATTTGCTATGTAGATAACTCCACCTTTTAGTTCTTTAAAATCAAAGAACCATTCTCTATTTGAGGTTATATGGTGGCTACAAGCTGAATCTAGCAACATGAGCTAGAACTACTAGTTGATGGTGTAGCAGCAAATGAGAAGTCTGAATATGCATCATCATACTCAGCTACATTTGACTCTGAGATAGCCTTTCCCTTTTTAGGTTTGCCTTTATTCTTTAGCTTGGGACAATCTTTCTTCCAATGCCCCTTTTCTCGACAAAAGGCACATTCATCTTTGCCCAGTCTAGATTTTGACTTTGATCTCCCTCTCCTTCCTTTATTCTGACTCTTCGAATGGCCTCTAACAATAAGAGCTTCTACTTCTACACTTGTATTTTCTTGCTTTTCTTTCTTTCTCAATTCGTAACTATACAAGGCAGCAGTTACTTCACTGAGAGACATAGCAACCTTCCTATGAAGTAGAGTAGTTTCAAGGTACTCAAACTCATCAGGAAGCGATCCCACCAACATCAAAACCAGATCTTCATCATTAAAAGTCACGTCCATATTCATCAAATCAGTCACCAGCTAATTAAAGCTGGTAATGTGATCATTCATAGTGGTACCGGGTACATAATTGAAGTGGAACAATCTCTTCTTCATATAGAGCTTATTCTGACTACTTTTCTTCAAGAATTTCTCCTCCAATGTCTTTCACAATTTATTTGCAAAAGTTTCTTTTGAAAATGCATACTTCTGCTCTCTAGAAAGACACAATCGAATCGTACCACATGCCAATCTATTAATAGTCTTCCATTCTTTCTCCTCAACTTCCTCTGGTTTCTCTTCTTCAATGGTAATGTCTAGACCTTGCTGAAAAAGATCATCTAGAACCTCACTTTGCCATATGCCGAAATGACCGATGCCATAAAAAATCTTCATTGTAAATTTGACATTTGTTACAGTAGTTTTTGCCAAAATTGACGATGATGAAAATGTGGATGCTTTTGTACTATTGGATGCTTTTGTACTATCTGTCATTTCTGCTGCAAATTCTATTTAATAGCTGTCAATGCGGAATGCCAATTAGGCCAAGGAAATTTTTTCTGATGTAGAAAATTAACTAAGTCGTAACCATAGAGCATACTAAAATAAACTAAGAGCTCTGACACCAATTGTTATAGAATTCGAGTTAATTTCCAACAATAATAACAAATTCACCTTGAGAACTATTATCTACATGACTAAAGTGAAAACAATTATACTAAAAATCACCCCAAGATAAATTCCCAGGAAAGAATGGTGGGGTCATAATGGTCCCACTTAAAAATCACATTCTTTAGATAGAATTTTACCAAGACAAGTAATTTTAATAGCACAATAATTTACAACAACTATACCTGATAATAACTATTAAATAGACATAAAATAATATAAAGAAAATACTAAAATTTTAACGAGATTCGGCCAATTTTGCCTACGTCCTCGGACATTACCAAAATAATATTTCACTAATTAAAGAAATATTACGAAAGAGAGAAGAAAAATAGAATAACTAAAAGCCTTAGAAGTAGGATGAGCTTTTATTGTTAGGATAGATTTACAAATGAAATGAAAGCTTTTATTTGTAACCTATTTTTGCCTTATATTTCCCACATCTTACCGATGTGGGATTAGGAAATTATAGCCAAAATGGCTAAAAGTCAAGAATATAAATATCAAAAATTTAATCCAAAACTTCAAATTTGTTTATATTCTTAATTTTAAATTTTTGACGAAAAATCTTATTTTCTAATATTAACAAAACAAGGTAAAAACAAATCTCGTAAAAGCAAATTAATGTTCGAGACAAGCAATGGTGGGAGGAGTGAACCTAGCTAGTGGCTAATAAACAATCTGATGGAAAAATTGACGACATATTAAAAAAGTGTGTTCCTTAAAGAATTTGAACAGTGAGATTATTGGATATGGTAAAAAGATTTTTGAAGAGTGAAGACATATAATGGTGAGGTGAAGTGAATCTACAACCAGACGTACACAGCAGTGAGAGAATTGGGTGGGAATGGACAGCCAACAAATATCTTTTCACTTTTGAATGTTTTGGCATGCATTCAATGCCTTTGATTTTGTGTTTCCTCACTCTCAGCCTCAATATTTGAACCCAAATTAAGCTGAATATTCAGGTATCTTTTTTCATGTTTTTAACTTGTTTAGTGTGTATTATTCCATCAATTCATAATATAAAAAGTTAAACACAACAATCAACTTTTGTTTCAGTGATTCACCAGTGATATTGAAACAATTATCACAGAGTGCAATGAGAATAGAAGGAAATCTTTTGATATACATAGGAGGATAGTAATATTGCACTCATAATTATATAATACTGTTAATTTGTCTTGTGATCGCTATTTTCTCGTTCTAAGTATGTAAATCAATTGTAACTAGTAATTTTAAAAAAATAAGAATATCTCACTCGTAGGAAAAGAGATTTGAGTACTAATATATTGATGTTTTCAAATATTCAGTCGAATGAATGATGATTTATCGTATTGATCGTTTATAGTAAAAGCAAAAATAAACTAAACAAATTAAACTTTTAATCTCAATGGGAAAGGGACATATGATTTAGACTTTGATTGACTCTCAATACTTGTTGATCATATATATACTCATATAATTATTTTAGAATACAAGGAATAAAAAATGGCTCTCCCTTAATTAAGTAAAGTCATCTCTCAAGGTAAATCACTTCATATCTATATTAACCCAGTGCCTACTCTCATGGTCACAAATATCAATTGGATTCATTAAGTTCTTTAGATGAGCATGAAGTATCATCTAGGCTTACCCATACTTCTATGTGGTAGATCTCCTAGATCTATCAACCCCATGAACAAATACTTCCCTTCTAGTCTCACTACTTCTAGTCTCACTACTTCATGGAATATCTTAAATTATGCAAATGATGATCAAGCACTCACATAAAGGATGATAGATTAATTCCAAACAATCTATCATAAAAACAAGATATATACTACTATAAGGAATCATGTCAATCAACAAGGAATCAAGTCAATCAATATGTAAGTCATAGTTGGGACTTTAGCTACTTATGGCAAGATTTAAGAAATAAATAATTAATTATATTAAAATTAATAAAAGTTTCATGACGAGTATAAAATCTAAATGCGTTTAAGAGAAAATTCATTGAAAAAAAACAAATGGATACAACAAGGTTGAAGGTAATCTTTCTTGAATCCCAAATTTGAAAATCTTCCTCGACTAACTACTCAAAAATGGAAAATAAGATGGTTCTAGATCCAAAAATACTATTTTCAAAGAATTTTTCTAAAGAAAAGTATGCCTTAGAGTCAGAGAAAACAATAAATATATAGGGGATCCAAATTTCAACTTCAAGTACAAGATTATGAGCGGATGATTGCAATTTTTGTGCCAGCACTAGGCTCATGCACTTCGAAAATGAATATACACCTATGCGCCTCTTCTAAATAAAAAATTCAATCCATAAACAAATAAGATTGCACGGGCTCATGCTCCCTTAAGAGTGCGGGCTCATGCTCCATCGTGCTTGGCCATCTGTCTTGGATGTGCTTCATCTCCTACACCGGCCCATGCACTTCCTTTGAGCAGCTTTTGGTTCTTTTTCTTGCACTAGCTCATGCACCTTGATGTGCACTAGCTTATGCTTCTTAGTTTAACGCCTTTTATTCCTTTTGTCCCATGAATCTTGCATTTCCTCTACAATTTAGACTTAGAACAAAGAATGGGTGAAATGATAACAATTATATTCATTTTACTCAAGAATCAAGTCAAATATGTATAATTTAAAGGGAATTTCATGCATATATATAGAGAAATATTAAGCACTTGTTTGCACCATAATTTTTTAAAATGAGCTAGATCCATTAAATGGGCTCATTAATGAATCAAGTTTAAGAGAGCAATAGAGCAAAAGAGCCCATGTATAAGTACAACGAATGAGGGATTTATTGATTTGGATGAAGAAGATAATGATTTAGACGATGACTCTAAGTTTAAATCAGAATCTAAATCAATAGATGATTTTATTGACGATAATGATGTAACAAAAATCGATTCTGAATAATTATAATTTTCTATTTCAATGATGTATTTGGATTCTTAAAATTATATAAATACATCATTGTTCTTTTTCTTGCATGTTTTAATATTTTTGCTCTGAATTCATATATTTTTGTATGTGGTTAGCTATAATATACGTGCATATTAGTCTATTAATTCCATAAATAATAGATGTCGAGACATGAGTTATCTACTGTGATGATGCTACTAGAGGAGGTTGTGGTCGTGGTCACAGATGGACAACTGTTCGTGGTTAGGGTACATCTCCAGCAGATCGACTACCGATATTTCAAACTCCAGCTCCATCCATTTCTTTACACTAGCCTCTGCCACTTAGACATCTATACCGTATGTCATTCTTCCTCTTACACAATCTACCTTACCATTCATAGCGCCTACTAACTATTCCCTTTCTCTTGCAACCTTACCTATTTCTATTGACTCACCTTATTCTTCCACTGCTCCACCTTCTTGTTACATTACCCACCTTCTTCTTCTACTTGTGGACCACATCTTCATGGTCCATCTTCATCTAAGCCTACTACTGAGGTTGACAATAACAAACCATACTGTTATCTTGCTAATTTACCCAAACTTAATGTGGAGGATGGCAGGTATGATTTTCAAAACATTTCATATTTGTATTTTTTTAAAATCATTTTATTAACTTGTATTATTTGTACTTAAGACTTTATACTTTGTAGTATGTATTTGATTGGTACTATGAGGAAGATCACGAGGATATTCAAGACTAATTTAGATCTAGATGGAGTCACTTGGAAGAGAGTGCCAGCGAAGATAAAAGACTACTATTGAGAAGAGTTCAATGTGTATAAATAATATTCATTAATAAGTATATAATCCTATAAATATATTTATATAATAATAATTATAAGGGATCAGTACAAAAAAATATCCTATGGTTTGACAGATCTATGAAATTTTTTTTTGACATATAGGAATCTACGTTTTCTGTTATTAGCATTTAAGGGTCTTTATCATTAACACCGTTAGTGAGCGCTGATGTAGTACTTACATGACAAATGTCAGATCCACTTTATTTTTTTAATGATAAAATACTAAAAATTAATAATAAGGGCCCACTAAAAATAATATATATATTAAAAATTTTGAAAAATAAGAAAATAAAATTTTAATTTCAATTAAAAATGAAAAATATTTAAAAGTAAGAAAATTAATTAAATTAAAAATAACAGAATAAAAAAATCTAAAGATTATCTTCTTCTTCTCCAGACCCAGGCGACCATCTTCTTCTTCTCCACATGTTGATTAGATATCAGATCTAAGATCTCAATGATGTGCTATGATTAGAAACCGCTCCACACACATTTCCCATTTCAAAACTATCCTCAGATCCTCCAAACATCCACCACCATCAAAGGCAATGACTAACGTCTTGAATGTGGCAGAGAAGCCATCTATGGCGAAATCGGTGGCGACCATACTCTCAAGGACTCAACACCTGGGCTGAGTTCGACATCGACGGTCTCGCTACGACAAAATCTTTGAGTTCAATTATGTGGTTAACGAGCAGCCATGCCACATGCTTATGACCTCCGTCATTGGTCACTTGATGGAGCTCGAATTCGAAGATCGCTTTCGTAAATGGCATTCTTGTAATCCTGCTGACCTATACCATGGGCCTGTTCGAAAATTCTTCCCTGAGTTCTCTCTCTCCTCTCACTAAGTTTATTAATGCATGTTCTAATTATTTGCATTGTGCTTCAATTCTCCCCATTTTCAATTGATTTTTGGATAGGAAAAGATGGATATTAGAAGGACATTGATGGAGGAAGCTAGAAGGTGCTAATGGCTTGATTGTGATAGAGAAGAAGAGAACATTGCATTTGAAGTGAAACATGTTTATGGAATAACAAGTTGCCATTAATTTTTTAAGATCTTGGCCTAGTATCTTTTGTAGGATTCGAGCATTCAAATTGAAGATTTTTTGAGATTTTATTCTAAAATAATAGTAAAGCTAGTATTCTCCAGACCCAGCCAAGATCTTAGGTTTTTGGCCATGCTTACCAAATCAAAAGTTGGACTGCCGCTCATGACTAGATCAGTGTCGATTTGAGTTGGTTCATTGGAGCAAGGTGATGCAAGTCAGGTTTTGTTCGTAGCTTGGGTCTATAGCTAGCCGGAGATGATTCATCTTGATTTTCTGTTAAAGATACGTCGGAGATGATGAAGTTTAATTTTTCTATTAATTTTTTATTTTAATTAATTTTCTTATTTTTAAATGTTTTTATTTTTAATAAAAATTAAATATTCTCTTATTTTTCAGAATTATATATATATATATATATATATATATATATATATATATATATATATATATATATATATATATATATATATATATATATATTGGAGCTTTTAGTATTTTATTATTAAAAAAAATAAAAAGTGGATCTCACATCTGCCATGTACATTAGCACTCGCCAATGGTGTTAACGACACAAATCTTTAAGTGCTAACGACAGAAAACACATATTTTTCTTTGTCAAATAATTTTCACAAACTCATAAGTGAAAAAGAGTCAAACCACCGGGTACTTTTTTTCTAATTATCCCTAATTATAATTAATGATTTATTTTTACTTTTGGAATTATACTAAATTCGGTTTCATTTTTTCAATTGTTACAGAAGCACTATAGTTGAGATCAGATGATTGATGCCTTAGGTCGTACAATATTCTACAAGAAAGATACAGAGAGGTACAAGGATCTTCTGTACTAGGCTAAAAAGAAGAAGCTGGGGACTTGGATGCATGATAAGACCTGGGAGGCATTACAAAAGCATTGGGCATATGTCAATTATAAGAGGATATCCTAGCAGGCTTCTAAGAATAGGAAGTCGGAGAAAGGTAGCACAACTTCTAGTGTGCTTAGATTCTATACCTTATGATCATTTTATAGACATCTTAGTGCCAGTTCCTCACGTGATCCACTACCTCCTACATCTTCAGAGATACAGTAGGAGATTGATAAGCAAGTTGTGAAGCGACCGCAGGAGATTAGGCAACGCATGGACTAGGTAATGCAGGAGTTCATGCAAGCTATGTACCATAAGATTGGGTATCTATGGCACCTCCTCAGCTGACTCTTGACCATACTACAGTCAGTCCTGCTATTGATATTGCTGCTATTGATGCATATATTGTAGATCCATATAGCATAGAGGACGATCAAGAGGGCAATGATGGGACGAATGATCAAGATAGTTAGGTTTATATTATTTTTTTTTTATATTTGTACATACTAGATTTTATTTTAGGATGTATATACAATTTTGTAAATATTTTTCTTTATTTATATTAATATTATTAAATTTATTTCAAATTGCATAATCTTTAATTTATGTTTATATCATTTAATTAATGACTACAAAATATACAATAATTTTTTTTAAAAAATATATATTACACATGTAGTTTTACCAATGGCTGTGAAATATTTAATTATTTTTCAATTTCCATATACTGATGAGTCATCGTTGATCTGTAATATTTATTATATTTTTTATTTTTATTTATCAATGGTCTGTATTTGTTACGATCCAAATCTGAAAGTATGTGACCGACACTAGGACATGGGTGATGCACGAGTCAATTGTAGCAATAGTTTTAAAGAATAAACGATTGTCGATCCCATAGTGAAACAAATTTGACTACCAAATTTACAAACTTTCTAATATTTAATCAAATAGTAATTTTTGGAATTTTATCAAAATACTAAAAATCAAACAAATAAGAAATTAAAGAATTGATTTAATTCAATAGCAAAGCAACCTAGGGTCTAGACTTCAATTGATTTCAACACTATTGAGTCATATATACTTATGTAATTATTCAAATTAATTGGAATCAAAGGTGATTTTTCCTAACTTAAACAAAGTCCTCTGTCGGGGTAAATTACTAATACCCAATTCTAATCTTACACCTACTATCGTGGTTGCAAGAAATTAGACTAAGTTCATTAAGTTTAATGAAAAATATAATAACACCACCTAGGCATACCCATATGTCTATGAAGTAATTCTCCTAAATTTATTTCCTCCTTGAACTAACACTATACTTCCACTTTTGCTCCATCATAAAGCATCTTAGATAATGAAAATGGTGGCCAATCATTCACATTCATGAAGCCCAAAGGAAATAATATAATTCCAATCAATAAGAATAAGAACGAAGTATACATGAATTCCAATAGAAATCAAATCAATATCCATCTAAATCCTAGACAAATAAATCTGGCTACTCATGTTTGGAAGAATAAAACAATTAATTGAATAAATCAAACGAAATAACATGTTTAATTCAAGAAAAAAATGAAATTAAAGGAAATAGGTTTAGAAGAAACTCTAATAATCTACGAAGCTGGAAAATCTAAAGCTGGAATTCTCTCCCTTTCTTCTTCCAAAATCATGAAAAACTTTTAAAAAAAACCCCAAAAAGAATTCTGCTCAATCTCTCCTTTTTTTGCTGTAATTTTTCGTTCTTCCCTTCTTCTCTCTTTAGAAATTGGTCCTTCTTGTTTCCAAAACAATATCCCACTTTTTCTGGTATGTTCCTCTAATTCAGCTCTCTATCTTCACATTAAATCCAAGTGGTGTTTTAAATTTTGTATAGCTGTCACTGGC